>CANSNZ010000619.1:532500-1132500 GCA_947646795.1 Beta lomatogona | reverse complement strand
TCAAGTCTGGCGAAGCCAATTCCTCCCTAAGTCTAGCGAAGCTAGCATAGGCCATCCTTTTGAGCCTAGTCTAGTATGCTTGCATAGTCCAGTCCAGTCCACATATGCATATAGTTAGGCCCATCATGTCGCCATCATACCCATTTATAATCATATCCCCTTCCCATTTCCACTTTCATTCTCATTTCTCATCTCCATTTCCATTTCCCCATCCATCATTTCCACTTTTCATTTCGAAATGCATTTCTAAAATCTTAAAAGCGAGGTCCACTTGATTCTGTTCATGACCGGTCGAGAGATTACAACTTAGGAGCGCCTAATAGAGAAACAAACAGTTGAGCCTACTCTAAAGCTCATCAATCGCACTATCACCATCCCGACTTCATTTAAAGTCATGAAGATTACTTTTGACCGCCTTCACAATAGAGGCGCGATCACTTCTATTGGGTGACTCCAAACCCTGCACACTTAAAATAAAATTCAGAAGGTGCAACCTACATTTCTACCGTGAATTTCATCAGAACAATGAACTTCTGACATCTAGTGTTAGATCATAAAAATGCACTGCTACACATAGTCGATGACAATAGACTACTAATGCTTGCTACGTACAATGAGAAACAACATCACCAGAAACCCTTTTGCGCAGTGTATCAACAATTCAAAGGCTTAGTCTTTTATTTCGGTTTCCTAAGATGAGTCGAGAGGTCCTTACCCCGAGCCATTTATGTCCTTTCCCATCGAGTCTATGTCTCTATAAGACTTTATCTATCATAGCCTTTCCATTTTCATTTCATTTTATTTTTCTTTGTATTTTCATTGACCTTTCACCATCATTTATGCTTCTAATTCAATGATAAAACTCAAATCACCTAATGACTTTGGCTAATATTAAAAAAAAAAATCTGAAAATTAAAGAAAAATGAAAAATTGGACATATTTTGGATCAGGAGTTATTCCCTCTTCCTTCATCACCTTCCATAAGCCATCAGCCTTAAACCATCATCCCCATGATACATAACCAAACAATCCCTTCAACATCAAAGCTCCACAAATATCCTTCAAGCCTTCCAATACCCTAAACCAATAACTCGTGTGCAAGCCTTACTACATTAAAAAAAAAAAATCAATGTCAGGCACAATAAAAAATGTGAAAGAAATTCAAAGTGCGAAAAAAAAGCAAAAGCAAAAGAAAATGCACAAGACAAAAAGAAAAAAATGCAAAAAAGAAAAAGGCTAAGGCAAAAGAAAAGTCAAGGTAGGGGGCTCACACACAAGTTCGCCCCTCATTCAATCCATCAAAACCATAGCCTATATAATCCAAATCCATAATCCTTACATTAGCCTTTAACCTTTCAACCTTTTATCAACCCTAACTCCTTCTCCAAGGTATGTCCAAGCCCGCTATGTTGAAAACCCGAAAGGGCGGCCTAGGCAAAAGTTAGGGCACAAAAAAAAATGACAAATAAAAAAAAACCGGATCCAGAACTACGAATGGTCTGATTCCGCAAGGATACGTAGGAATCCTCATCTCGAGGTCCGACCGATTCAATAAAATATGTTAGTCAAAGTCTAGTGATTTGACTTTTTAGAGTTCAGGAGCATAATGTCTTTCTTGATCCCGACATAGACTCGAATCTGAACCTAGCCTCGTTAAAGCCTTTTTCGACCTACATTCATATGAGTCCCAAATTTAAACCTTTTTATTTTTCAATCCAAACTCTCCTTTTCCTCGAAGGACTTTCCGACAATTCCATGGTTTCTGGCGATATTTGACTTTGCCTATATCAACTTCCTAAAGAAGAATCCCCAGTGAAGTCGCCAAATTGCAGGCATTAAAAGAATTAAAAATCCACGCCTATAATTTCTTGAGCTTCTTGAGTACAATTTCTTGCGTTTGTGAGCTTGTCATGGACGTCGGGAGTTTATCTTATTTTTTTAAATTGTAGGCGTGTTTTTATTTCGCCTGAGCGCGTATTATATTTTACTACCCTACTGTAAAGGTTTTATTGAAAATTATTTTGTATTGAAAGAAGTTGCCAACAATTCTTTTTTGGAAGAATTATAAACCTAATTGGATATGGAAAAATCGTAGGGACAAATTATCCAATGTAGATTTCTCCGTCATGACTCCATAGATGGTCAAAATGAACCAAAGATTGAGTTCGGGGGTGAGGGTACGAATATAGTCATAATGAACCATATTCGCCTAAAGTTGACCTCTACTAAATATCGATTCATTACAGATTTTATGCCAAATAATAATCAAATAATGTTTCAAGCATCCTAAAAATATTCAGTCTAAGTTGGTTCAGGAAACACATAAAAATACTATTTTTTTAGTGACATGTTATTAGGCAAACAATATTACGGCGAACCTAACAGGTTGTCCAAATTAATCTGATTAATGTTAAAACAATTCTTTAGGTCATGTTTAGCAAAAATAACATGTGGGTGATAAAAATCATGCAGGACAATCATCATAATATGCACAGAGTGATCAGGCAGTCATATAATATACAAAGGCAAGAATAATATAAACATAAAATAAAGTATAGAAAAGAGGTTAGAATATACAGTAGAGCGATTATTGCTTAAAGATCTACATCATGAAATAAATTGTTAGTAACTTCAAAGCAATAAATATAATTGATTATTCAAGGATCCTCAGGGATTATACCTATGCGACTTAGATTGAAGAGTGCAACGATCTTTTGGCGGAGCAATCGTGGAACCAAGAGCATAATATGATCAGAAACAGGAATTGATTTCAAATTGTTTGAGTGTTGGAGTGTTTTAGTATTCGAAGTGTATTTCGGAGTATTCGAGAGAATTTTGTGTGCGTAAAAATAATAATTCGAAGCCGTCTCTGATTCGAGAAATCAACCCGTATTTATTGGCAAACCAAAACTAGCACTCCACGCAATCCCTGCGCCAGGCGCAGGCCTACGTGGCAGGGGCGAGGACACGCGTCAGGCGCAGATTGGCCTACCTGACGTGGTCCGTCCAGTTAAAAGCTCACACGTGTAAACACATTTTCGAAAAGATAAAAGTTTATCTTGCGTCTCACACAGGACTTGCGCTAGGCGCAGGACTCTGTGTGAGTCACAAGTACACATGTCAGGCGCTCATTGGCACGCTTGACGCGATCTGACCAATGTGCTGGACGCACGTGGCGTGCTGAGAGCATCCACTGCGTCCGGCACATATCCTAGAATATTCGTTTTTTATTCCACGCGTGCTTTCAAGATGCCATTTTTATCCCTAAAAATCCGGAGATCGAATTTTACTGGTCAAAAATCTGATTTATGATCTGAAGATGATAACAAAAGCATTTAAGAAAATATTTATTAAAACAATAAATATTAAGAAAATATTTATTAAAACAATAAATATTCAATTGGGCTTTTAAAATAGACTTAAAATATTTGACGGGTTGGACTTACAATTAATCGTCATGGATAATTAATTGGGCTTTAGAATATCATTTCAAAACACATTTTAGATTGGTTCTTTAGATTGCTCTTCCGTTGGGTCGCGCCAACTAATGCCGCAGTATGTTTCATCATTGGATTCTTAAATGGTGAGACACGATTATGTGTCTACAGAAGCCCCCACTTTGACTGAGGTTCAGGATACCGATAGTCAAAGTATACGGTGTCGTGACGGAGAACGATTCTAAACGCTATAAAGTTTAGAACTGATCTATATACGTCGGTCTCTCGCAAAACAAAGTTAGTATGAAGGACAATAACTACAAGCAATCCGTTAACTGCAGGAGAAGATGTCGGCAGACAGTGCAAACAACTTAGATAAAGCACATAATGATGCAATAATGCAAACTTAGACTCTCTAAGGATGCATGAGACGCTATGCAAGGATTAAGGTTATGCAAAGCTAAGGGATGACACGTCATGCAAGGTCAGGGTTATGCAAAACTAGAATGTATGAAATGCAATGCAAGGTCAGGGTTTTGCAAGGCTGCAATGCAAGGTCAGGATTTTGCAAGGCTAGAAGATGTGCATATGTAGAATGATAAGAAAATGATAGAATGATTTTCGAAAATCGTTTTTAGTAAATAATCGGGGTTCGTAAACGAGGTCCGCGGATTACAACTCTTCGGGAGTTGATTTGAATTGGAGGAACCACCACACGTAGGAAGCCCCCACTTTGGGTGAGCTTGTCTTGAGTTTGTCATGTACTTGATCAGATATTGTAAGTAGTTGATCTATCTTGAACGTTGAAAGTTGTCACTGGGGATTGTTTATTGGAAAGTTGATATAGGCAAAGTCAAATATCGCCAGAAACCATGGAATCATCGGAGAGTCCTTCAGGGACACGGAGAGCTTGGATTGAAAAATAAAAAGGTTCATTTTTGTGACTCAAATGAATGTAGGTGGGAAAAGGCTTTAACAAGGCTAGGTGCAGACTCGAGTCTATGTCAGGATCTAGAGAAAGTATGCTCTTAAATTCTAGAAAGTCAAATAATTAGACCATGACTAATTTTATTTTATTGAAGCGGTAGGACCTCGAGATGAGGATTCCTATGTATCCTAGCGGAATCGAGACCATTCGTAGTTATGGATCCGATTTTTTTATTATTTTTTTATGATTGTTTTGGTGCCCTAACTTTTGCCTAGGCCGCCCTTTCGGGTTTTCAACCTAGCGGCTTGGAAATACCTTAAAGAAGGAGTAAGGGTTGAAGAAAGTTTGAAAGGTTGAAGGCTTGAGGTTTATGATAAGGGTTTAATTAGATGGGCTAAGGTGAGGATCATGGATTTGGATCATACGGGTTGAGTTTTGATGGATTGAAGGAATTCGAATGAGGGGTAGAACTTGTGTGAATGCCCCATAGCTTGAATTTTTTCTTATTTTGCCTTTGGCTTTTTCTTTTTTTCCTTCTATCATGTGCGCTTGTCCCTTTTTGCTTTTGCTTTTTTTTTCGCACTTTGAATTTTTTTCACTTCACTTTTATTTTTGCCTGGCATTGACTTTTTTGTTTTTTAAGTAGTAAGGTTTGCACACAAGTTATTGTATTTGGGTATTGGAAGGTTTGAAGGCTATTTGTGGAGCTTTGAGTAATGGAGGGATTATTTGGCTAAGTATCATGGAGATGATGGTTTAAAGGATTTTATTTTGGCTAGCATAGAGATGGCTTATGAAAGTTAATGGAAGGGAGAGGGGAATAACTCTTGATCCAAAGTATGTCCATTTTTTCATTTTTGTATTTTTTTCCAGATCTCTTTTATTATTATTAGTCAAAGTCATTAGGGATAATTTGATTTAAATTTCATCATTGAATTAGAAGCATAAATAAAATGATGGAAGGCCAATGAAAATGCAATTATTTTATTAATTGAAAATGAATGAAACAAGGCTTATTAGAAATAAAAACCTAAATGACATAGATTCGACAGGAAAGGAAATAAAAGAGCTAGAGGAGGGACTCTCCGACTCAACCTAGAAAACCAATGCTAAATGACTAAGCTCCCTGCATTATTTAGGCATTTCCCAAGGGGTTGCCACTATTGCTGACTTTTGCTGCGGGCAGAATTGGCAATCTACCATCTTCAACCATGTCCTGCAGATGATGCTTCAAAGTCTAGCATTGTGATGTCAGATGCCTATTTCCTTGATGGTACTTGCAGTAAGAATTAGGATTCCATCTACTGGATCTCTTCTCAGGAGCTGGGTCCGGAGTAGGGCCAAGAGGCTGAAGTGCTCCCTTTGCATGAAGCCTAGTGAAGGCTTCTTCTAGAGACATGCCTAAAGGAGTGAATGTCCTTTGAAGTCCTTGATAACCTCTCTGTCAGTAGTTACGGAGTTTATGTCGTTGCTTTTAGAGGTAGAAGGATTATTATTACTCTTCTTGACAAAGTTGTTGTTAGGACCCTTGTTCTTGTTAGCCTGTACCTCTTCTTCAATTAGCAGGTATAGAGCTTCGTGAAAGACTACATGGATTGGAACTTAATATGATCCCCATACTTGGGTCGCAGGTTACGGATCACCAATAGGACTTGATCCTCTTGGGATGGCCTGTTAGTCATTTGTGCAGCCTTTTCCCTCCATCTGTTTAGGAAGGTGACAAAATCTTCGTTGGAATTCAGCTTAGTTAATTCCAACTCACGAAAGCTAATGGGAAGCTGAGTATTGTAGATGTATTGTTTGTGCAACTCTTCTCTAATGTAGTCTCAGTCATTCAGCTTGGCTTTATTTAGTGATCTGAACCACTTGGATGGATGTGCATCCAAGGTTATGGGAAAGACATAAGCAAACAAGTCCTTACTCATGCCCTTGAGAGCCATAGAGATGGAGAAAGCTCTCAAGTGGTCATCTGGGTCTTCGACCCCCTTGAATTTTGGGAGGTCACCCAATGTTACATTTTTAGGGAGTTTATCCCTCAGTTCAGGATCAATAATGTCATGGCCATGATGAAACGCCCCGACTACTAATCAACATCATTAGGTTAGTTAATCGGTTATTAGCAGCGGTACCTATATAGTCGGTGCGTTACTGCCGTACTTTCCAATTGGAAAGCACAAGGCAAACATAAATTCATAAAAGTCTAAACATGTTATAACCAGAAAACGTGATTATCCATTAACAAAAACTTAAATTAAAACTTAGCTATTGTACATAGTCTGACATTTATTATGATCATAAGTGTTTAAGAAAGCTTTAACTATTTAACTACATAACTATTTCTCATCGCTACGCCATCCCATTATCACCATCGGCACCTAAAACAGAAAACAAAACGTCATGAGCCGAGGCTCAGTAACATACTACTTTAACAACGTAAACTCATTTCAGATCGTTTTATTAGCAAACAGGGAGGAGAGAAAAAGTAAAACTGTTTCATAATATTTGATCATAATCATTATCACATATCTTCGATCATGTTCATAAACATATATCATTTATTTGGTAACTTGGCGAGTACAACGGAAGGGACGTCTCCCTAGAACATAACATCATCGTAAACGGAAGGCAGCCACCCGAGGACGAAAGCCCTCACAAACGGAAGGTGGCGTTAGCGCCCAAAGTATAGTAATGCGGTGCCACCCGAGGACATTAGCCCTTATAAACAGAAGGTGGGGAACCGGCCAAAAGGTACGTGCACGACCCAGGATAACAGAATACTGCCAAGAACCGTCTTTCACTTGAATTTATCATGTTTCATAACTTTTAAGTGTATTCATAATCATCATATTCTTTTCATTGCATCCATAACAAAACATCGTCTTGTTTCCATAACGTTATTATTTCATGACATTATTTCATATCATCACATTTATCACAAAACATTTCATATCCCGCAATCCATATACAAAGGAATACTATTAACGTAAGCATTATTATAAAACATACTTAGAAGGGGAATGCGGGTGTTAGCAGTAGACGTTACCTGAAATCCTGCGTAATGACTTTCGTAGCCGGGGGAGGCTTGTAATGTCCTTTATCCTTTTAATCTAACCAAGAATTATGATATAAATAAATATTTGGTTATGTAATATTTATGTCTTAGTATTAATTAGAGCTTACTACTAGTAAAGTTATAGTTATAAATCATCATTATCCTAATATTAAGGTCATATGTGTTACTCTGAGTTATAAGTAGACCCATTAATAGTCGTTTAAATTGTATTTCCTATCATCGTTACGCAAACTTATTAAAATTTAGTCAGCTAATAATTGTATTATTTATTTAGTCATATCGTATTTGACAAAACAATTTAATTAAACATTATGAGTGGATAAAAATATTAGTGGTGCATAATCAATATTATTAGGTGTGTAAATATGATTATAACTCATTCTCAAATTATATTATTAACCAAGCTTATTAGAATCCTTTAATTAATTAATCCATGAATAGTATTAAGTTTCTAGCAAAGAGCATATTTATAAAACTAAACAATATTAGCAAGTGATAAAATATAGTGTATATGAATAAGCTATATATTAGTTCCTAGAAACATACTATATGCTATTAGCCTAACATTAACAACTCAACAAATGATACTACCATATTTAGTTAAGCCTAAACACCAACTATTAATCTAATTTGAAACTAAGCCCATCATCATCTATTAATTAGTAACCCAACTATCACAAGTAATTAGAACATTAGAATAGGTAACATACCTGACTTAGAACAAAAAAGAAAGAAGTAGGAGGGAGTGTCGGGTATAACTGGTGTAGGTCGTGTAGCAGGAGGGTCGGAGTTTCGACTCCGGTGGACAGAGGGTGCGCCGGAGAGGCTGGGTTCAGGGCTGGTGGTGCGCGACGCGGCACAGCAGCGAGCAAGAGAGCGGCGAGGGAGGGAGGATGGTGCGAGCGAGGAGTAGGCTGGGTGCGGTGGCGTGCGGGTGGCGAGGCGGTGGTCGAAGGGTGGTTCGACAGGTTGTGTAGTGGTGGCGTGGGCAGCGGCCCATAAACGAGAGGAGAAGGAGGGGTGATGTTTGAAGGTGGGTGACAATGCTATTTATAGCCATTGATGAACTTCTAGAAAGCTTCGAGATACAAATGAGGTTGTAGAGAAGTTGAGTGAGAATTGTTTTCTTGGTGTAATGGTGGCATTATCTTAGAGGTTTGAAGATGACAAAGTTTCACCTTTAGTTGCCATGTAAGAGAAAGGAGGAGGTGGAAGAAGGAGGAGGAAGGAGGATGAAGAAAGAATTTTGGTGGGAAAAACAAAAGTCAAACTTAAGTTCATCTTGACTACTACTTCTTTATTTTTCTTTTTCTTTTTATTTTTCTTTTTTTTTTATTTATTATTATTATTATTATTATTATTATTATTATTATTATTATTTTGATGATTATTATTATTTTAAACCAAAAATAACTTCTTCTTGCATAATTCATATTAAAAGAGAAGTTGTGATTTTTAATTACTTACTTGTTAAACTAATTATAATTCATAACTACTTAACAAAAATTACATTCTTCTCTTTTATTTATTTTAGAAATAAAATACCTTAATAGCTTATAATAGTTTAATTAGAATTTCATTGATAACATAATTAGTAAAACAACAACTAGTTAGCTTAATTAAGCATGTTTAGATTTTCAGGATATTACATCCTCACCCCCTTAGAAAAAGTTTCGTCCTCGAAACTTAAATAACATAGGTCAAAAGCAAACATTACGTATTTATCAACTTAAGCATTCATATGTATGAAATTCACATAATCATATACACATAATTGCATGAAATTCACATAATCATATACACATAGTTGCATGAAATTCACCTATTCGAATAGGTGAGGGTGTTTTGTTCTCATCTGGTCCTCTACTTCCTAAGTAGCTTCTGATGACGTGTGATTAGCCCATAAGACCTTCACCATGGGAATCACTTTATTTCGAAGTTGCTTTTCTCTATGATCGAGAATTCCAATTGGCTTTTCCTCATATGTCAGGTCGTTTCTTAGCTGCAAGGGCTCGTGTCTAATGACGTGGCTAGGATCTGGTATGTATTTCCGCAACATTGACACGTGGAAGACATTATGGACCTTATCTAAATCTGTCGGTAGCGCCAGACGATAAGCTACTTCGTTAACTTGCTCTGGAATCTCATATGGACCAATATACCTCGGACTTAGCTTACAGATTGACCGAATCTCATGATACCTTTAGTAGGTGAAACCTTTAAGAAGACATGATCACCTACTTTGAATTCCGAGTGGTCTCCTTCGACAATCCGCATAACTCTTTTGTCTATTCTCAGTGCAGCTTTCATTCTAGTTTGAATTAATCGTACTTTCTCTATCGTTTCTTGTATCAAGTCAGGTCCAATCATCCGGGCTTCATCAATATCATTCCAACAAAGGGGTGTTCTGCATCGTCTTCCATAAAGTGCTTCATATGGAGCCATTTTGATGCTAGCTTGATAGCTGTTGTTGTAAGAAAACTCTGCTAGTGGCAAGTATTTCTCCCAACTTCCTTGAAAATCCAAGTATACATGCTCTCAACATGTCTTCAAGAGTCCGAATTGTTCGTTACGATTGACCATCCGTCATTTGGGATGAAAGGCATCTTGAAATCGAGTCTTGTGCCAAGAGCTCTTTGTAACTCTTTCCAAAATTTCGCTTGGAATCTTGAGTCTCGATCAGACACAATAGAACTTGGCACTCCATGTAATCTGACAATTGTGCTCACGTACAGCTCAGCTAGCTTATCCAGGCTCCAGTTATTCTTAATGGCCAAAAAATGTGCGGATTTTGTCAATCTATCCACAATAACCCATATGGAGTTCATACCTCGTGATGATGGTGGTAATCCCATAATAAAATCCATTGAAATTGAATCCCATTTCCAAGAGGGAATATCTAATGGTTGCAGCAACCCTGCGAGCCTCCGGTGCTCGATTTTTATCCTTTGACAGTCGACATTTTGCTACAAATTCTGCAACTTCTTGCTTCATATTGCTCCACCAGAATGTTTGCTTTAGATCCTTGTATAACTTATTTCCTCCAGGGTGAACAGAGAAAGGACTGTTGTGAGCTTCTTCCAAAATTCTTCTCTTTAATACTTCGTTGGCAGGGACACATATTCGATCTTGAAATTTCAACATGCCATCATCCTGGATCACAAATCCCGGTGATTTTCCCTTTTTCACATCATTCTTTATCTTTTCCAACTCCAAGTCTCCATTTTGTGCCTCTTTTATCTCTTCCAACAGAGTCGGTTTCAACTCCAATGCATACAATTGTGCCTCAGTTCTCTGTTGTACAACTCTCACTTCCATCTTCCTTAAATCATCGCTAATTTCTTTTGGCACGGTTACGATTGCATTTAAATGGGATTTTCGGCATAAGGCATCAGCTACAACATTTGCTTTTCCAGGGTGATATTGGATGTCAAGATCATAATCTTTTAGGAGTTCTAGCCACCTACGTTGCCTCAAGTTTAACTCTTTTTGTGTGAAAATGTATTTAAGGCTTTTATGGTCGGTGAAGATCTTGCATGGAACACCATAAAGATAGTGTCGCCATATTTTGAGAGCAAACACAAGTGCGGCTAGTTCAAGGTCATGAGTTGGGTAGTTTTGTTCATGTGGTTTGAGTTGTCGAGAAGCATAGGCTATAACTTTCTCATTTTGCATTAACACACACCCTAATCCATGCTTAGAGGCATCACTATACACAACAAATTCATCAGTACTAGAAGGGAGGGTGAGAACAGGGGCAGAGGTAAGACACTTCTTTAACTCCTGAAATGCTACTTCACATTTATCACTCCATTCAAACTTGACTAACTTCTTTACCAATCGTGTTATGGGCATAGCTACCTTGGAGAAATCTTTGACAAATCTTCTATAGTATCCTGCTAAACCCATAAAACTCCGAACTTCAGAGACATTGGTAGGTCTAGGCCACTCTATGATAGCTTTTATTTTCTGCGGATCAACAGAGATTCCAAGATCTGAAATGATGTGCCCTAAAAAGGCAATTTCTTTTAACCAGAACTCACATTTCTTCAACTTCGCGTATAACTTCTTTTCTCTCAATACTTCCAACACCTTCCTCAAGTGTTCTTCATGCTCATTTAAGTTTCTCGAAAATACTAGAATATCATCGATGAATACGACCACAAACTTATCAAGGTAGGGTTTAAATACTCGGTTCATGAGATCCATGAAAACAACAGGGGCATTGGTCAACCCAAAGGGCATTACTGTAAATTCATAGTGACCATATCGGGTCCTAAACGCAGTTTTTGAGATATCTTCTGGCTTAATGCGAAGTTGATGGTATCCAGATCTCAAATCTATCTTAGAAAAAGTAGTTGCACCTCGAAGGCGATCAAAAAGATCATCAATGCGGGGTAATGGATATTTATTCTTAATGGTAATCTTGTTTAACTCTCGAAAATCAATACATAACCTCAGGCTTCCATCTTTCTTCTTAACAAATAGTACTGGTGCACCCCATGGTGACACACTAGGTCGGATGTATCCCTTTTCGAGCAATTCATCTAGTTGCTTTTTCAACTCTTGTAACTCAGCAGGTGCCATTCGATAAGGTGCCTTTGAAATAGGAGCGGATCCCGGAATAAGGTCAATGCTAAAGTCTATTTCTCTTTGTGGAGGCATGCCAGGTATTTCCTCCGGAAATACATCAGGATAATCACAAACTATGGAAATGTCGGACAAAGAGGGTTCAGGGGTGGTTAAGTCTACTACCTTGCAAAGGTACCCATGACAACCTTTTGCAAGCAACTTAAAGGCTTTTGAGGTTGAGACAATTTTGGGTCGACTTTTCTTCTTTGGTAAGAAACCCTACATCCATCTCGGTTTTCTAAGAGTTATCTTATGGCTAAGGCAATTAATGTCGGCTTTATACTTAGACAACCAATTCATTCCCAAAATTACATCGAAGTCGGTTAATTCAAATTGAACTAGGTCCGCTAGAAATTTACATCCTCCTACTAGGATAGGGCAATTTCTATACATAACATTACATGAGATGGATTCACCATTTGGGAGGGTAACAGACATGGCAGAGAAATCAGGGCATGGTTTTGCGTTCAATTTTCTAGAAAATGCAGCTGATATAAATGAATGGGAAGCTCCAGAATCGAAAAGAACATAAGCGGGAACAGAGTTGACGGGGAAAATACCGGTAATGACGGTATCATCCGCTTCCGCTTCCTCACGTTGCATCATGTATACTCTTCCGGCTTGCGGGGGTCCACGGGGAGGATTTACGTTCGTGTTGGCATTGCTTGCATTTCCAGAGTTATGAATATTCCTTTGATCCCTTATTATGCCACGATTAGTGACATTTTCGCTTCGCCGATCTCGGAAGCGGGCAATTCCTAATCACATGACCAGGTTTACCACACCGATAACATTGGTCACTTCCTCTTCGACAATCCTTTTCCGATGGCCTTGTTTTCCACATTTACTACACCAACGAACTTGTCTTTGATTACGATTATCTCCCGAGTATCCCGTGTTCGTCTCTTGTAGGAGTTGTTGCTAGGTTGGCTTTCTTGAGGCTTCCCCTTCCTTTTACCACTTTCAAAAACCTCTTTCCTAAGCTTCGTTTTCCGCTCCACATTAATGGCTCGTCGTAGAGTTCCTGGTAGGATTTGCTCATATGAGATGCAAGCTTTTCCTCGGAGATCAAGGTTCAAACCTCCTTCAAACCTGTTCATCCTTTGACGATCGAGTCATCACCAAGTCTCGGAGCAAATCGAGCAAGCTCATTAAATTTCACAAAGATACTCCAAAGACTGACATACCCCTTTGTTTTAGATGGATAAATTCGATTCCATTTGAAGCTGCAAAGATTGGGGATAAAATTGGTTTCTCATGGACTCCTTTAACTTTTCCCAACCAAAGTCGGCTGGTTTTGCATTTCCTTGGTTGTTTTCCACCAAAGATCCGCTTGCCCTTTCGGATAAAACACAACAAAATTAACCTTCCACTTATCGGGACACCGAGTAACGTCAAACAATTTCTCCATACTGTTCAACCACTCCTCAAATTCGGTGGGGTCCGGGTTTTCCGTCGTAGGTTGACGGCTTATGAAGCAGAGAACTTCTTGAACATATTCGAGCATTCCTCCTGCTCTGTTTTGGCTTTTTGTCGATTGCCTTGTAGAAGTTCCATCATCATAAGTTTCATCAATTCCATCTGATTGTCATTCTTATTTTCAGTGGTATCTCCGAGAACAGAGTAGCTTCGCAAAGCATCAACCCTTGCTCTCATTTCTTCAAGCGTAACATTGGACTCATGGTTTCCATTTCCTCCATTAGTAGGTTCATTCTCACTTGTTGCCATTTTCTAAAACATCAAAATGTTTCACGTTTATGACATATTCTTTTGATAAACAATAATATCATAAAAGTATTCCCTTCCCGATCCTATCACTCACACTCATTTCTATTTTAAACAACTTATTTACTTATATATTTTCTTATAACTTTAATGTCATATTATAGACTTTGAGAACTAACATATAATTCATGAAAGTTAACCAAATCTTCATTATATTTAAGAAGTTTCTTAAGGTATTTAACTAATAATGAATAATAATGAATGTAAAACCCCTTTAAGGTTTTACTTATGGCACCGAAACCGTTGCTCTGATACCACTCTGAAATGCCCCGACTACTAATCAACATCATTAGGTTAGTTAATCGGTTATTAGTAGCGGTACCTATATAGTTGGTGCGTTACCGCCGTACTTTCCAATTGGAAAGCACAAGGCAAACATAAATTCATAAAAGTCTAAACATGTTATAACCAGAAAACGTGATTATCCATTAACAAAAACTTAAATTAAAACTTAGCTATTGTTTTCTTGGTGTAATGGTGGCATTATCTTAGAGGTTTGAAGATGACAAAGTTTCACCTTTAGTTGCCATGTAAGAGAAAGGAGGAGGTGGAAGAAGGAGGAGAAAGGAGGATGAAGAAAGAATTTTGGTGGGAAAAACAAAAGTCAAACTTAAGTTCATCTTGACTACTACCTCTTTATTTTTCTTTTTCTTTTTCTTTTTCTTTTTCTTTTTTTTTTATTATTATTATTATTATTATTTTGATTATTATTATTATTTTAAACCAAAAATAACTTCTTCTTGCATAATTCATATTAAAAGAGAAGTTGTGATTTTTAATTACTTACTTGTTAAACTAATTATAATTCATAACTACTTAACAAAAATTACATTCTTCTCTTTTATTTATTTTAGAAATAAAATACCTTAATAGCTTATAATAGTTTAATTAGAATTTCATTGATAACATAATTAGTAAAACAACAACTAGTTAGCTTAATTAAGCATGTTTAGATTTTCAGGATATTACACATGAGCCTGACCCTCGAGCACAGGAATTGACTGGATCAATTGCTCGAGTTTTTCAAACCTCAAATCTGTGTTGGTCTTGATTGGTGATGGAGTGTCGCCTTGCTCGTCCTCTTTAGTTAGCTTCTCCCTCAGTGCCTTAATCTCTTTGTCTTGGTCCTCAAGACGTGAGTTCATCAGTTGAAGTTGGGCCATAACGGCACTGAGCTGTTCATTAGTGTCCTCCATTTCAGATGATAATTCAGAACAGAAATCGAATGGAATCCGTAAATTTTTAGAAATGATGCTTTCGAAATGAGAAATGGAAATGAGGGATGGAGAGATGGAAATGGAAGTGAGAGATGATAAATGAATATGAAAGTGGAAATGGGGATGAAAAATGGAAGGCGAAATGGAAACTACAAATAATTAGAAATGGGTATGATTATGGTCATGATGGTGACATGGGCCTAACTAATGCAGATGCAAATGACTGGACTGGACTAGACTAGACTTGGTAAATAGACTAGGCTCAAAAGGATTGTTTATGCTAGCTTCGCTAGGCTTAGGAAGAAATTGGCTTTGCCAGACTTGATGTGTAACACCCCGATAATTCTCTTTTCCAAAAATACCTTTATAATACAAAACTTAGAGAATTACCCAAGTATTATCGCCCGTGTGATAACGTATCGGCTTATTCAGAATTTTGCAGCGGAAAACAACAAGCTAAACTTTATAAATAATTAAATAAGTACTTCATAAATAAACCACTCTATAACAGTCTATCAAACCATCTAATAATAATAAGTTCCTACTGATGCAGAAAAAAATATGATATATAAAATTTCACAAGCTCTCCATTCCCAGATCCCCAATGATGCTACATCTGCGAACCTGTAAATGGCAATGCTTTAGAGAATCTGCTTACCAAAATTGGGTCATCACAGGATCAATAAGGCAAAGCCATGATCAACACACACAAACAAAGCACGTAATCAGCAAAGCTGAGTACTACATATCAATACATAAACAATCCTAATCATGATACTAAGAAATAATAAACAGATGTAAATAATAATACAACAATATAACATTCTGCATATAACTTCTACTGAACTAAACTCTAATCATCTTTTATTATATTAAATGGAATAGTTATTGGACCGAGTTGTCTAACTAAAACCAGCCTTCACCTAGGAAGACGAAATACGGGCGCGACTCCTTATTCCATAATGACCTGCGATATCGAGGAACCTTAGAATAAAAAGAGGAACGGTGATCAATCCAGTTCCCAGAAAAAGCCATGGCACGCTCACCATGTACCCCAACTCCTGATTGTCCAACTTCAGACGTGCACTAGTTTAAAGCTTATTACTATCCAAGTTACACTTTACGTGATTAACAATTTATTACTTGTTATGACACACATACAAGCAACACAGAATACAATTCAAACATTCACAACTGAACTTCTTTTATCTTAGGATTTAATAAGTGATCACACAACTTACAATCCAAGATTACTTTCTTTAATTCCAACCTTTCTTACTTTGTTGAACCTAGCCAACAATCAATCTTACCTTTCAAAGGTATAACTTGTCAACTTACCAAATAAGGCCCACAGTCCTCATAAAGTAGTGAAATACAAAAAGGGAACAATGATCAAACATGATCCACTACTAATAAATATATTAATTCCCCCATGTGAATTAATAAATAAAGTTCCCAATCCATTTAACATACTTGCATCAATATTCCATACAAACATGATATTCTACTCATAATCAAATATTATAATCAACATGTTTGCACGCAGGCATAAAACATGCAAAATCCAACATAATAAATATCATACATGAACTCAACATAGTTCCTATACATGATACTACATAATTCTCCTTCATAAAATCATGATACTATCTCAATCATCACATAGGTATGTACGTACCTTGTGTAAACTAGTCGACTAGCCACTTTAGCCCCTTTAAAAATCTCCTACGGAATACTCTCCGCCTAGAAATCAAATATAACTAAAATCAATACTCTTAAATAAAAAGACAGCAACTTTAAATATTTAAAATCCCCTTTAAACATATTCAAAAGTTGATTTTTCTACCAAAACTCCAATTACTTTTAATTCCTAGCATAGTACCATACTAGTAATTAAAATTCTTAAAACTCCCTAAATAAAATACTTTCTGAAATTCCAGCAACTTATAAAATCATAAAACCTTCTTTAAACCCACTTAAACATGCTTAAAATCATAAATTAAATCAATCTCATAGTATATAATATGCTACTATGGTTTTCTAATAATTAACACCCTAAAAAAATCCATGCTTTAATTATTAAAACTTCAATCTAACAATAATAAATAAATCTGAATTTTTATTCTTATAATATAATATATATATGAATCGAGATTATTCATTAAAACAGTAAATTAACATTGATAATCATGGTTAACATTAAAATAAAGCATAAAAACATAGTCTTTAATGGAAAACTTGAGGAAAGGAAAAGAATTAAACCAACACAAGAGGAAGTGATGATGCGCCGGCCAAGGAAGGGTCTTGGTGGCAGCAGCGGCGGTCAACAGTGGTCAACGGCGGTGGCGGTGACGTTTCTTAGCGAAGAAGAAATCGTTACTTGAAGAAGAAGAAAGGAAAACTTGAGAGGAAGAAGAAACGAAAAATCACGTGGAAGAGGAGAGAGAGAATGCCGTGAGATTTGAGAGAAAGAGTGAAGAAAATAATTTGTGTAGGGTAAAATAATTGGGCTTAAGGTATTTATAGTTAGGGTTTCCTTTTGGGCTTAGGAAAAGGAGATTGAGTTTAAATAGAATTCGATGACAACTAGGATTGATGAATGAGGACTCCTAGTATCAATATAACTCCTCTTTCCTAATCTACTTAGAATTTGGGTTCCTCAAGTCCATTAGACTTCTTTTCTAAATCAAATTCATATTTCGAACCTTTTTCAAAGCATGCCTAATTAAAATATTTTCAACTTTCTTAAATCCTTAAAATAATTTCATTTGACTTTCAAAATAGTCAACCTACTTAAACAATAAAAATCATTTGAACTAAAATATAAATATATAAATGATAAAATATATTTATAAAATCCTTTAAAATTATGGGGGATTACAGTCTACCCCCCTTAAAAGAAATTTCGTCCCGAAACTTGACACGAAAACTCACATATTTTTCAAAATTTGAACTCAACTTTTCAAAAGTTTGCAACGAATTGTGCCACTTGTGCACGCTTTTGCTAACTTAAAACACTTGTGTTACTTATGAACACGCTTTCTGATGCGGAGAGTCTACTTCTTTAGCACTAACATGTGCAAATTGCTCAACATAGGCATACATATGCATAAAAATATCATAAAAATAGACAAAAAGCGCGAAATTTATCGCATTCTATCCCCCTTAAAGAAAACGAGTTACTCCCTCGTAACTCACCTCAAGGAACAGATCTGGATACTTCTTTTTCATCTCATCTTCGGCTTCCCACGTTGCCTCTTCAGATTCGTGGTTAGACCAAAGTACTTTCACGATATGGACATCCTTATTGCGTGTACTACGCACTTTCTCGTCGAGAATCCTGACAGGCCTTTCCTTATATGTGAGGCTACTATCGATCTGAATTCACTCAGGCTCTAGGATATGACGTTCATCTGGAATATAACGCTTAAGTTGAGAAATATGGAACACATCATGCATCTTCTCAAACTCCATTGGCCATGCCAACCTGTAGGCAACTTTCCCAATTCGCTCCAGAATCTCATATGGGCCTACATACTTAGCACTTAACTTGCCCTTTTTCCCAAATCGCATGACTCCTTTAGTGGGTGATACTTTCAAGAACACCTTATCACCTATAGCAAACTCATCATCGCGTCGCTTCAAGTCAGCGTAACTCTTCTGTCTATCTTGCGCAGCTTGAATTCTAGCCTGAATCAGTCTGACATTCTTAACAGTTTCCTCAATAAACTCTGTCCCCAAGACTATATTTTCACTAAAGTCATTCCAATAAATGGGGCTTCTACACTTCCGCCCATATAAGGCCTCAAAAGGTGCCATTTTAATGCTCGCATGGTAACTATTGTTGTAAGAAAACTCGATCAGGTCTAATTGGTCCTCCCAAGTACCTTGAAAATCAATAGCACATGCTCTCAACATATCTTCCATCAGTCGCAGGGTGAAAGGCTGTACTCATCTTCAATGTTGTCCCAAGATTTAATTGGACCTTCTTCCAAAATTTCGAAAGGAATCTAGAGTCACGATCAGAAATGATATCCTTTGGAACTCCATGCAGTCTCACCACATGCTTAACGTATGACTTGGCTAGTTGCTTCTTCTTGATCGGTATGAAAACAGCCGACTTTGTCAGACGGTCCACAATAACCCAAATAGTATCGTTGCCACTCTTTGTTCTAGGCAAAGCAGTTACAAAATCCATCGATATGGAATCCCACTTCCATCCCGGAACCTCTAATGGTTGAACTTTCCCCATGGGTCGCTTGTGATCTATCTTCACCTTCTGGCAGGTTAGGCACTTAGACACATACTCAGCTACCTCTCGCTTCATGTTTGGCCACCAATAGATCTGCTTAAGGTCCTTATACAGCTTGTCACCCCCAAGGTGCACAGAGTACGGTGTATTATGCCCCTCATCCATAAGACGTCTCTTAAGCTCATCACATTTTTGTGGTACACACCACCTTCCTTTAAATCTCACACTACCATCATCATGGATCTGAAAATCACTTTCCTTACCTTGGCCCATCTTTTCCTTAATCTTCTCTAAATGCTCATCCCCAACTTGACCCTCTTTGATCTCGTCTAGAATTGACAATCCCAATGATAAAGCACTCAATCTTGCCTCGATCTCCCCAGGATTTAGAATTTCTAGGCTAAGCCTTTGCATATCTCGACACAACTCCTCAGGAACTATCAAGGCGTTCATGCTATGACTCGACTTCCTACTCAGCGCAGCAGCGACTACATTTGCTTTCCCCTCATGGTATTGGATGTCTAAGTCATAATCCTTTATCAACTCTAGCCATCTCCTTTGCCTCATATTAAGGTCTTTCTGGGTAAAGATGTACTTCAAGCTCTTATGGTCTGTGAATATCTTACAAGTCACCCCATACAAGTAGTGTCTCCAAATCTTCAAAGCGAACACAATGGCAGCTAACTCTAGGTCATGGGTAGGGTAATTAGCCTCATAAGTTTTCAACTGGCGTGACGCATACGCAATCACCTTCCCATTCTGTTGCAACACACATCCCAAACCATTCTTCGAAGCATCACCATATACCTCAAATCCCTCATTTCCATCAGGCAGGGTCAAAACAGGCGCGGAGGTCAAACGTTCTTTTAGAATTTGAAAGGCTTCCTCACACTTCTCACTCCACTCGAATTTTGACTCCTTTTTCATCAAGTTGGTCATAGGTCTTGCTATCTTCGAGAAATCTCTCACAAATCTTCTATAATAACCAGCTAGACCTAAGAAACTTCTGATGTCTGACACGCTCTTTGGAGTTGGCCACTCACTCACAGCCTGAATTTTGGCAGGATCTACCGAGACTCCTTCCTTAGACACATAGTGACCCAAAAATGCTACCTTCTCCAAACGAAACTCACACTTAGAGAACTTGGCATACAATTGATTCTTCCTAAGCGTCTCCAATATGATCCTCAAATGCTCATCATGCTCTTTCTCGTTCCTCGAATAGATCAGGATATCATCAATGAATACGACCACAAACTTATCTAAGAACTCATGGAAAATCCTATTCATTAAGTCCATAAATATGGCAGGTGCATTGGTTAACCCAAAAGGCATTACAGTGAACTCATAATGACCGTAACGAGTCCTAAATGCAGTCTTAGGTATATCCTTGTCGGCTACTCTCAACTGGTGATACCCGGAACGCAAATCAATTTTCGAGAACACGCTCGCTCCATTTAATTGATCAAATAGGTCGTCGATTCTAGGCAAAGGGTACTTATTCTTGATGGTTACGTTATTCAATTCCCTATAATCGATACACAACCTCATACTCCCATCTTTCTTCTTGACAAACAACACAGGAGCTCCCCAAGGTGATGCACTAGGTCTAATATAACCCTTATCGAACATTTCTTGCAACTGCGTCTTCAACTCACTCATTTCCGGAGGTGCCATTCTATAAGGTGCCTTAGATATAGGAGCAGTTCCAGGAACTAAGTCTATGGTGAACTCAACAGCTCTAACAGGCGGCATACCCGAGATCTCACTCGGAAACACGTCCATAAACTCATTCACAATCGGAACATCTTCAATACTTACCCCAGCCTCTTTACCCACATCTTGCACACTACAGAAATATAACTCACACCCCTTCTTCATCAACTTCTTCACTTGCATTGCGGAGATAACCCCAAAGCTCTTGGATTTCCCAAAACGTCTATACGAAGTCAGCTTACCCAAAGGATTCCTTAAAGTTACTTTCTGAACTTCACAATCTATCTTGGCCTTGTATAAACTTAGCCAATCCATCCCCAGAATTACATCTAGGTCTTCCAGGTTAAACTCTATCAAGTCAGAAGGAAAAACACAGTCTCCTATCTTTAGAGGCAAGTTTCTAATCATCTTGGTACACCTTATGGTTTCACCAGTAGGTATACTAACAGGCAAATTAATCACTTCAAAATGTATTAACCCCAGACTTCTAATAACAGACGAAATAAGTCGCCCCCGAATCAAATAATGCTTTAAGTAGCACGGTGTTAATAGAAAAAGTACCAGACACTACATCGGCAGATCGTTCAGCTTCATTTCGACTCATCACGAACAACTTTCCCGGAGCCTTGTTCTGGTTGTTCTCACTAGCAGGCTTGTTATAGCTTCCTTGATTGTTCTGTGCCCCTGCAGGCTTTGAACCCTGATTTCCTGACTGGTTGAATCCAGGCCTCACTTGGTTACTACCCCCATTGCCATTTTGCTCCTTCTTTTGCTTAGCAAAGCACTCATACTCCCTATGGCCCTTCTTCTGGCAGTTGTTACAAATCACTGGGTCACCCTTACAGTCTCTACCAGGGTGGTTGTTGCTACACTTCTTGCAATGATACACTCTTTCAGCTCGACCCCTATTGCGGTTATCCTGGTTATTGTTTCCTTGGAAATTCCCATTACCATTCCTACTCTTCTTGAAATTCCCCTGATTTCCCCCAGCATTAAAGTCCTTCCTCTTCTCACCAACCACAGTATTCTTTTTATCCCGCCTCGACTGGAGTCCATAAATGTGGGCGGCTCTCCCATACACAATATCTAGGGATGTAAATGTCTCACCTCCTAACCCCAGTTGTATCTCATCAGTCAACCCTTGCTCAAATCTTTGAGCCTTCAACTCCGCAGTAGCTACAACCTCGGGTGCAAACCTCGACAGTGCTATGAATTTACTGTAATACTCAGAAATGGTCATACTACCCATCCAAAGGTTAATGAATTCCTGGGCCTTCTACTTCCTCATAAATGCAGGGTAAAACTTCCCTCTCAAAGCAGTCACAAAAGCATCCCAATTGAATCCTTCTATAGCACTCAATCTAGCTCCATTCTCCCTCCACCATAAATCAGCCTCATCCTTAAGGTACAACACAACCTGACCCACTCTCAAATTTTCAGGGCAGTTTACAACCTCAAAAAGTTTCTCAAACTCCCTAATCCAGTTTTCTAGGAAGGTAGGGTCAGCTTGCCCCTTATAGCATGGTGGCTTAACCTTAGCTAGCCTTTCAAACATATCCCCGGCACTCTCAGGACGCTCAGCTCTCTCCTGAGTCAATTTCTCCGCCAAGAGGCGAATAGCAGCAGCTAGATCGTTGTTGTTAGCCATTCTACTTCGGGACCTGTAAGTAATATAACTCTACTTTAGGTTCCAGCATAACTCACATTTCCATCTAGGAAGGCAACATTTGATTTGATCATTAAAGATCGCATCAACAGACAATTTCTCGACTAGTTCCAAGTTCAACATGAAATGTTCTCTAATAATCACGTAATCATCCATGTAAAATATATTCACATCAACACGCAAATAGAAACAAGCAAGCAAGAATATAATTGCCTAATGAAAATAAAAAAAAAAATTCCCATTACGTGTCCAGAATAAATTTTTACTCACTCATATAATTAAGTAATAACTTTTATTCTTCCATAACGGGTATTTAAATGAAATAAATGTTGCTATAATATTATACCTTCCTAAAAGAAAACCATGATTGTAAAAAAAAATAAAACTATGCTATCATTGTTGGTCGACTAACCAACTGATTATCATATTATTTCCTCTATTGCTAAGAAGAATAATAATTAAAAAAAAAAATCAATAGTAACCTAAGGTATCACATTATCATTTTTGTCCTGAATTTCTATGTATAGCTCAGGTAAGAAGATCTCATCTATGTCCTCATCATAGTACGCGACATATCTCCTTTGTCGTTTAGATCTCCTTGAAGGTTGAGGCTCTTCATCCTCTGACTCCGAATCAGTTTCAAACCTGAACCATGCACGATAGATATCTTTTCTAGTTTGGCCTCTAGCATGGTCGAACTCCACAATGAGCTCATCATCACTGGTTACTTCCCTCCTCATTAAAGTACGCATAGTCCGATCCAGACTGGTATAGTTATTGCCATCAAGAGGTGCTATGTCCTCATCACTTTCATCGTCACTCAGAACAATGGGGTTATAATAGCTTCCTAATCTGGCAGACATGATTAATGATCTACAACAAATACATATATTCAATAACATTTTTAGTGCTCTCCCTGTACGTAATTCCCAACAATAACAATAAAATATACCATCAACATCAGAGGCACAAAATATAACAATCAGCAGGGAAGAAATATATAAACAGTTGCAGGGAAGACAAATAATCATGAATTGTTAGCAGGGAAGAAAAATATTAACATATTGAACTAACTATTCAATGCAGACATATAATATTGCTATCCTATATGCCCTTCATATGCTACCCATTCTCACATTATTACAAGTAAAACTTTAAAGCCATGAAAATAATGCAGACACTTTTATAAGATAATAAAATTTCGAACATATAAAAGTCGGAAGGAAAAAAAAAATTTCGACTCTTAAAAAAAATTCGGCTATATAAAAAAAAATAACTTCGAAATTCAGCTCTAAAAAAAATAATTCGGCCCTTAAAAAAATTTTCGGACCTTTTTTTTAAAAAAAAATAATTTCGGTCCTCTTAAAAAAAAAATATTCCTATAACGAATAAGTAGGAGCAATTCTAAGAGTTTATTCAAATAACTAGTAAGTTAATTAGGCGCCTAAAAGTTTTGAAAATAACCTAAAACTCCCAGATACCACTTTGTAACACCCCGATAATTCTCTTTTCCAGAAATACCTTTATAATACAAAACTTAGAGAATTACCCAAGTATTATCGCCCGTGTGATAACGTATCGGCTTATTCAGAATTTTGCAGCGGAAAACAACAAACTAAAATAATTAAATAAGTACTTCATAAATAAACCACTCTATAACAGTCTATCAAACTAACTAATAATAATAAGTTCCTACTGATGCAGAAAAATATGATATATAAAATTTCACAAGCTCTCCATTCCCAGATCCCCAAATGATGCTACATCTACGAACCTGTAAATGTCAATGCTCTAGAGAATCTGCTCACCAAAATTGGGTCATCACAGGATCAATAAGGCAAAGCCATGATCAACACACACAAACAAAGCACGTAATCAGCAAAGCTGAGTACTACATATCAATACATAAACAATCCTAATCATGATACTAAGAAATAATAAACAGATGTAAATAATAATACAACAATATAACATTCTGCAGATAACTTCTACTGAACTAAACTCTAATCATCTTTTATTATATTAAATGGAATAGTTATTGGACCGAGTTGACTAACTAAAACCATCCTTCACCTAGGAAGACGAAATACGGGCGCGACTCCGTATTCCATAATGACCTGCGATATCGAGGAACCTTTGAATAAAAAGAGGAACGGTGATCAATCCAGTTCCCAGAAAAAGCCATGGCACGCTCACCATGTACCCCAACTCCTGATTGTCCAACTTTAGACGTGCACCAGTCTAAAGCTTATTACTATCCAAGTTACACTTTACGTGATTAACAATTTATTACTTGTTGTGACACACATACAAGCAACACAGAATACAATTCAAACATTCACAACTGAACTTCTTTTATCTTAGGATTTAATAAGTGATCACACAACTTACAATCCAAGATTACTTTCTTTAATTCCAACCTTTCTTACTTTGTTGAACCTAGCCAACAATCAATCTTACCTTTCAAAGGTATAACTTGTCAACTTACCAAATAAGGCCCACAGTCCTCATAAAGTAGTGAAATACAAAAAGGGAACAATGATCAAACATGATCCACTACTAATAAATATATTAATTCTCCCATGTGAATTAATAAATAAAGTTCCCAATCCATTTAACATGCTTGCATCAATATTCCATACAAACATGATATTCTACTCATAATCAAATATTATAATCAACATGTTTGCACGCAGGCATAAAACATGCAAAATCCAACATAATAAATATCATACATGAACTCAACATAGTTCCTATACATGATACTACATAATTCCCCTTCATAAAATCATGATACTATCTCAATCATCACATAGGTATGTACGTACCTTGTGTAAACTAGTCGACTGGCCACTTTAGCCCCTTTAAAAATCTCCTACGGAATACTCTCCGCCTAGAAATCAAATATAACTAAAATCAATACTCTTAAATAAAAAGACAGCAACTTTAAAATATTTAAAATCCCCTTTAAACATATTCAAAAGTTGATTTTTCTACCAAAACTCCAATTACTTTTAATTCCTAGCATAGTACCACCATACTAGTAATTAAAATTCTTAAAACTCCCTAAATAAAATACTTTCTGAAATTCCAACAACTTATAAAATCATAAAACCTTCTTTAAACCCACTTAAACATGCTTAAAATCATAAATTAAATCAATCTCATAGTATATAATATGCTACTATGGTTTTCTAATAATTAACACCCTAAAAAAATCCATGCTTTAATTATTAAAACTTCAATCTAACAATAATAAATAAATCTGAATTTTTATTCTTATAATATAATATATATATATATATATGAATCGAGATTATTCATTAAAACAGTAAATTAACATTGATAATCATGGTTAACATTAAAATAAAGCATAAAAACATAGTCTTTAATGGAAAACTTGAGGAAAGGAAAAGAATTAAACCAACACAAGAGGAAGTGATGATGCGCCGGCCAAGGAAGGGTCTTGGTGGCAGCAGCGGCGGTCAACGGTGGTCAACGGCGGCGGCGGTGACGTTGCTTAGCGAAGAAGAAATCGTTACTTGAAGAAGAAGAAAGGAAAACTTGAGAGGAAGAAGAAACGAAAAATCACGTGGAAGAGGAGAGAGAGAATGCCGTGAGATTTGAGAGAAAGAGTGAAGAAAATAATTTGTGTAGGGTAAAATAATTGGGCTTAAGGTATTTATAGTTAGGGTTTCCTTTTGGGCTTAGGAAAAGGAGATTGAGTTTAAATAGAATTCGATGACAACTAGGATTGATGAATGAGGACTCCTAGTATCAATATAACTCCTCTTTCCTAATCTACTTAGAATTTGGGTTCCTCAAGTCCATTAGACTTCTTTTCTAAATCAAATTCATATTTCAAACCTTTTTCAAAGCATGCCTAATTAAAATATTTTCAACTTTCTTAAATCCTTAAAATAATTTCATTTGACTTTCAAAATAGTCAACCTACTTAAATAATAAAAATCATTTGAACTAAAATATAAATATATAAATGATAAAATATATTTATAAAATCCTTTAAAATTATGGGGGATTACATGATGATTTGGTATTGTTATAGATGTAAGATAAGAGTAGCTTCGCTAAACTCGGAGGGTGCCTTTATGGTCTTAGGGGTGACTAGCTTCACTAGATCATTGGGTGCCGTTATGGTCTTACGGGTGACTAGCTTAGCTAAGTCAAAGGTGGCGTCGTTATGGTTTCACAGGGATGACTAGCTTAGCTAAGTCAAAGGGGTGCAGTTATGGTCTTACAGGGATGACTAGCTTAGCTAAGTCAAAGGGGTGCCGTTATGGTCTCACAGGGATGACTAGCTTAGCTAAGTCAAAGGGGTGTCGTTATGGTCTTACAGGGATGACTAGCTTCGCTAGCTTAATGGTTTGGACTTCGTCCTACACGGGTTTGGAATTAGACTGGATTGACTTTAGAAATGAGTTGGGCCTTATGTGGACCTAATTCTGGACTTAGTCCTATATTGGTTTGAAGTTAGACTTGAAAATGCACATGAGCTTGACATTGGATTGGAATATAGTTAGATTAGACTTGGACTGAAATTGACATAGACTAGGGTTCACATAAAGATGCAAATGGGCCTAGATTTTGACGGGAGCTAGACTTATATGGGCCTAAGATGGACTCTAATGCTAGCGGGCCTAATATGAATGCATGGACTCGAATTAGATGGACCCTATCTGAATGCAAAATGGACTCCATTGCATATGGGCCTAAAATGAATGCAAGTGAATTGGGTCGATTGGATTGAATTGGATTGATGGTGTTTGGAATGGGCTTAGAAATTTCGAAATTCATTTTTGCAAGGAACCCCTTGTTTTATCTTTTGTTAGGAAAAGATGATGGATTAATTTTGAAGAATTTTTTTTTTTTTGAAATGTCATGGTATGATGATGATTAGTAAATGTTTTCGAAAACGGTAAAATAGAATAGGGTGTAGTATTGATTTTGAAAAAAAAGTGTAAGTTTTTTTTTAAAAAATTAAATGAATATGGTTAGGTAGGATTGATAGGGAAGATTAGTTGGACAGGAGGGAGAAAATGGGAAGAGGTAGACATGCATGACAACTCTAACTCTACAATGACCACTTTAGATGCACTTTTTAGGACAGACTAGACCTTGCACGAAAAGACTAATTTTTGAATTAGGTGAGACTCCTAAAATGACCATTTTTTTTACGCGAATGCAGACAGACGAGCATAGGATTGAACGTAGGATCGACCATTAAAGGCGACTAAATCGACGAAAAGTGCGCGATGCACAGACTACCGCGATGACACAGACTACGTGCCGCGCACCATTGCTGCGCGCGGCGCTCAACCGTGCGTCTGGCGCGGGAGTGGTGCGCCAGGCGCAACTTAATGCGCTTGGCGCACTACTCCCCGACACGTTTTTCGGGGATTTAGGCGATGAATTGGCCGATTGTCAAATATTTTATTGTTTGTTACACCCCAGTGGAGTTGCCAAATTGTAGGCGTGATTTTAGGAACGACGCATAATAATGACAATTTGACAACATAATAGCTGGCAAAAATTGCAATTACAGGCAAATGTCATATAACATGGATGCAAAAGTTCCCACCTAAAGTCCAGTTTTATGTTCAACTATTGGTCAGGTTTAGGTTAAGGCTGAAAAGGTCCATGACTAAAAGATTGATCACACGCTTCGTACCCCTGCTTAAAGAGGTGGCCACATGTAAGACGCACTCCAATCTCAAGTCAGGAACAAGAGAACAATGCCATGGTTGGGTAGGTCTGCTTATAACTAAGATCCAATACTATCGCTCAGGAAGCTTTTTGGAAGGACAAAGCGCAAACCCCCTCGGAGGTGACCTCACACATAGAACATCTGCTAATGAGGCAAGGTAGATTGTCCTTATGGTGGCTGAACAGTAGCCATGCATATGCAAAACTGTATATTATTCTAAGGCATAAAAATAAGGATGAATCGTATTTTTCAAGTTTCATCCACTCATTTAAAAATTTTTTTTTTTAAATCCTCCCCAGTGGAGTCGCCAAATTGTAGGCGTGTTTTTATTCCGCCTACGGGGTGTGAGCGCGTATTATATTTGACTACCCTACTGTAAAGGTTTTATTGAAAATTATTTTGTATTGAAAGAAGTCGTCAACAATTCTTTTTAGGAAGAATCATAAACCTAATTGGATATGGGAAAATCGTAGGGACAAATTATCCAATGTAGATTTCCCCGTCCTGACTCCATAGATGATCAAATGAACCAAAGATTGAGTTCGGGGGTGAGGGTACGAATATAGTCATAATGAACCACATTCGCCCAAAGTTGGCCTCTACTAAATATCGATTCATTACAGATTTTATGCCAAAGAAAAATCAAATAATGTTCTAAGTACCCTAAAAATATTCAGTCTAAGTTGGTTCAGGAAACACATAAAAAGACTATTTTTTTAGTGACATGTTATTAGGCAATCAATATTACAGGGAACCTAACAGGTTGTCCAAATTAATATGATTAATGTTAAAACAATTCTTTAGGTCCTCTTTAGCAAAAATAACATGTGGGTGATAAAAATCATGCAGGATAATCATCATAATATGCACAGAGTGATCAAGCAAGCATATAATATACAAAGGCAAGAATAATATAAACACAAAATAAAGTATAGAAAAGAGGTTAGAATATACAGTAGAGCGATTATAACTTAAAGATCTACATCATGAATTAAATTGTTAGTAACTTCAAAGCAATAAATATAATTGATTATTCAAGGATCCTCAGGGATTATACCTATGCGACTTAGATTGAAGAGCGCAACGATCTTTTGGCGGAGCAATCGTGGAACCAAGAGTATAATATGATCAAAAACAGGAATATATTGATTTGAAAGTGTTCGAGTGTATTTCGGAGTATCCGAAGTGTAATTCGGAGTATTCGAGAGAATTTTGTGTGCGTAAAAAAAATAATTCGAAGCCGTCTATGATTCGGGAAATCAGCCCGTATTTATAGGCAAACCAAAACTAGCGCTCCACGCAAGCCCTGCGCCAGGTGCAGGCCTACGTGGCAGGCGCGAGGACACACGTCAGGCGCAAATTGGCCTGCCTGACGTGGTCCGTCCAGTTAAAACTCACACGTGTAAACGCGTTTTTGAAAAGATAACAGTTTATCTTGCGTCTCACACTGGACTTGCGCCAGGCGTAGGACTCTGTGTGAGTCACAAGTACACGTGTCAGGCGCTCATTGGCGCGCCTGACGCGATCTAGCCAATGTGCTGGACGCACGTAGCGCGCTGAGCGCAGCCGCCGTGTCCTACGCATATTCCAGAATATTCGTTTTTTATTGTACGCGTGCTTTCAAGATGCCATTTTTATCCCTAAAAATCTGGAAATCAAATTTTACGGGTCAAAAATCTGATTTATGCTCTAAAGATAATAATAAAAGCTTTTAAGAAAATATTTATTAAAACAATAAATATTAAGAAAATATTTATTAAAACAATAAATATTCAATTGGGCTTTTTAAATAGACTTAAAACATTTCACGTGTTGGACTTACAATTAATCGTCATGGATAATTAATTGGGCTTTTGAATATTATTTCAAAACACATTTTGGATAGGTTCTTTAGATTGCTCTTTCGTTGGGTCGCGCCAACTAATGCGGCGGTATGTTTCATCATTGGATCCTTAAATGGGGAGAAACGATTATTTGTCTACACTAATTAATAGCTGTTCCATTGACTAGGCCTAAGATAGTTGCTCCAGGAACAAAGTTGTCGCCTGCTGTTGATAGTGTGTGTGATCCATGTCCATCGAAATCTCGTGGAGAGTTCATGGATTTGTTGATATGTCCTCCAGAAGCAGTGTATCCTTTGTTGAAGTACCTTGCTCCAATAAGCTTCCTTAAAAGACCATCATTTACAACTACTTAGAAATAGTTTTGCATTTACATAAACATTACTTCACATGTAAGAAATTCTAGTGTGTTTAGAATTCCAGTCTTAGGAAAGTTTCCTAATTCCTGTAAGTGTTAATTTTTTTTTTGTTCAATAGCAATGCAAAACTGAAAAGAATAAAACAGACCTGTTGCAAGGGACACCATCATTTTGATGCTCACAAACACCTTTCCATTTGGATGGAACAGGTCCATATCCTTCATCGCTAAAGCTCTTTGATTCAGGCCAAACACCTATTAGATGGGTTATTTGTAATTCATGAGCACGGAATACGGTTGACACAACAATTAACAGCACTTCATGACAGCAAACGTTTGGTTGTTCTAGGAGAATGAAGGTCCGCCAATAGGGAATGAAATAACTATCAACCTCACTCGGTAACTTACATGCTAATACAATTTTATTGTTCTGAATTTTTAGGACATTGTATGAGACGGACTTGGGCTCTGTTCACTTCACCTGATTTTTTATTAAACTTATTTTGCTGAATTGAACTTATTCTTAGTAATTCTCTATTCATATATACTTTACTGATTTTTAATAAACTCGACTAATTTTTACTGAATTGAACTTATTTTTAATTAAAAAGAACTTATTTTAATCAACGGAACAGTATAAGATGAACTGAAGAGGGGCTTAAAATAGCTTTTTGTAAGCTAGAGTGATCGACTTTCTGTCACTCTAGAGGTGACTTTCTAAAAGTTATTGTTGCAATTTTTAGGAAACGGATGAGGAATATATACAAAAGAGCTTATCCTAGAAGAATCAAGAAATTAAAGATAGTGTGCAAGTACAGTTAATGCATGAAGATAATAAGCCTTAACTTCAATGTGGAGTAGCATTAATTTATTTAACACGATATAATATGGAGTTGAAGAGCATACCAGTATCAAGGTTGCCAATGATAGTATCTTCCCAAATCTGGCCTTTTTCCATAATGAAGTTGAGGAAATAACACCTTTATTTTCCAGCAACATAAAATTCCAAGAGCGTGTTGTGTGTAATTTCCTCCCTCGATTTGGGAACACAGACACAACTTCTGGATGTTCTGATTTTCACATGTTCACGATGAGCAAATTTAACCAAAGTCAAAGGAAAGTTTTTCTAGCACATACCCAAACAAAAGAGTGCTCTTAGACGTATATGATGTAAAATGTGCAAATATAAAATATGCAAAATATGTGAGAGGCTAGGTGCTCCAAGCCCCTAGGCCTCGGGAGCATTATAGATGTTTTGCGTTAGCACAATGAGAATTGTGCTCCCACAATACAAAATAGAACATTTACGAAAATGAAAACGAACATTTTACTGTTGAAGTGGAACATTGCAAGAATTCACTTACGAAAACGAACATTTTATTGTTGAAGTGGAACATTACAAGAATTCACTTATGAAAACGAACATTTTTTACTGTTGAAGTGGAACATTACCAGAATTCAATTACGAAAAGGAACATTTTACTGTAGAAGTGGAATATTACCAGAATTTGATTACTTAAATAGAACATTTGCTCATCAACTATAGAATATATTTTCACGGAAAATAGAACATATTTTTTTGCTGAAAAATAAGCTTTAAACAAACATTTTTTTGAAATAGAACATTTGCTTATAGAACAATTTTCACGAAATACATAACATGATTTTTTGCTGAAAAATAAGCTTAAAACGAACGTTTGTTGAAATAGACATTTGCTTATTGAAAATAGAACAATTTTCAAGGAAAACATAATATATTTTTTTGCTGAAAAAATATGCTTAAAATTAACATTTGTTGAAATAGAACATTTATTAATCGAAAACGGAATAAATTTACTGGATGCACCGTGTGCACTGTGCTCCCAGGAGCACAATAGAATTTTCAGTTTTGCGTGATAGCTTATTCTATCAATAAAAAATTTGGAAAGGAAATTTGGGTAACCTCCAGAAGGACAACGTTAATTATACTTCCTTGTAAAAAAAAACGTTAATTATACTTCTATTTTAATTCCTATCAATAAAATAAGAAAGAACTAAACCCCAAAAAAAAAAACTATACTTCTATATATATATATATTTTTTGACATCATACTTCTATATCTTTAAGGATGATAATATTGATAACTTTTTTAGGCAATTAATGATAAATGGTGCGCAGCGTTTTATCAATATAGAGGTAGTGGGGTGGCGCAAAGGCTACACATACATTGGGTGTATGTAGGGCTGTTCACCGGTCCAAGACCGGACCGGACCGGACCGGACCTGCTTGGACCGGTGGACCGGATTTGTAGGATTTGGTGGACCGGGGACCGGACCTGATTTTTCCGGTCCGGTCCGGTCCGGGAAAATCCGGTCCCTGTCCGGACCCGATTGGACCTGATTTTCGATTTTTTTTTTTTTTTTTGGATTTTAAATATTCTATTTGGACTTGTTGGACCTGTTTGGACCTGTTGGACCTGTTTGGACCGGTTGGACCTGTTTGGACCTGTAAAAATGACTTTGGCTGGCAGTTTAAAAAAAAAATACTAAAATTCCGGGTTTCCGGTCCGGACCCGATTTTTCCGGGTTTGGACCGGACCGGACCGGAAACCCGGAATCGTCTCTTTCCACGGACCGGGGACCGGACCGGAATCTCCGGTCCGGTCCAAATTCCGGTCCGACCCACCCATGTGAACAGCCCTAGGTGTATGTGTTACTTCTAAAATTTATACATTGTGTATGTGTTATTACTAAAATGTATATTATTACTAAAAATATTACAAAGTTACAATGTTTCGACACATAATTTTGTTTTTAATGATTTGTTCTTTATCTTTGTTTAAAAAATCTGTTTTATGAAATTTTCTTTGTTTAGATTTGTATGAATCCTTAAAAGAAAGAATTGTAATTTTTTTTTCAGTTTATTCATATATTAGATTCATCTTATTTATCTTCACCTTTTTTCTACTATTGATTTCTACTAAATTGTCCTGTCGTTTACATTTATTTAATATGTTTGTAGAAATATAATGTTATATTTTCATCCCTACTATGTAATAAAATTCAATTCGAAATATAGTATTTCAATCGTCTATGTATTATGTAAATTCAAATATCGCTGAATAACAAAATAGTTTCAATCGATTGTAAGTTTGTAACTTTTTTTAGTAACAATATACATTTTAGTAGTAACACATACAAAAGGTATACATTTTAGTAGTAAGACATACATCCAGTGTATGTGTGGCCCACATTGTAACACCCCGACCACCGATTACCATATAAGACGACCTAATTAGCAGCGGAACACCTATTTGGTCGAGGCATTACCGCCGCACCTTCGGTTAGGAAGGTACAAGGCTACAGTTACACAACATATTTAAACTTTGTGAGACATAATAGTATTAACTTTTATATATATATATATATATATATATATATATATATATATATATATATATATATATATATATATATATATATAAATCAGGTAACGTTATCATTACATGATATAACAACGATAACTCATATTAAAATATCTTGTCTTACTTTTTAGTTAAGTTAACCTTACAAGTTAATATCACTACTACTAGATGATAATATAAGGTGGTAATCCTTGCCACTACGCAGTACCATTGTCCCCAACAGCACCTAAAACATAAATACAAAATGTTATGAGCCGAGGCTCAGTAACAAGCTACTCTAGCAACGTAAATGCATTTCAATTCATTTTATTTGCAAACAGAGGGATAGAATAATTCAAACATTTAAGAAAACAACATTCATCCAGTTCTATTTTAACAAATCATAATTCCATCAGTTTTTACTCTGGTTGCTATACATCAATCAGTGCTGGGACGTCTCCCAGGCCAGTATGTGTATGCACCACTGTGCAAGGGCCTTGACCCCGGGCATTACCCTACACCAGTAAACAGTAGTGGGCCAGTGCCCCAGTAAACAGTAACGGTACGTGCACGACCTTCAGTCAGTCAGGGGATACAGCCAACCAGTTCTTTCACTATAATTTATCATGTTACAATTCTTTTACTTGAACAGTGATCAGTATAGTTCAGTAACTCAGTAACTTTCAGTCTTTCAGTAATATCTCATAATACTTAATTAAAACATGTATGAATAGTAATCCCGCAACTCAGAAACACGTGTTCATAAATAATTATCATTTCAGTAGCATATCATAATTTCATAACATACATTTTAAGGGAGTTGCAGGTACTAGCAGTAGTTGTTACCTCGATTGCAGTATAATAAATCCCTTCTTATGTCCTTGAGATCGTCCTTACTGAGCTCCGAGGAACGAGTTCTTTTAAGTTTCAATATGAGCATTTTATAATAAGTTAGTAACTAATTAGGAAGAATTCCTAGTGTTGTTCAATGTACGGTTTTTAGTTTACAAGATAGATGAGTTGTAATAGTTTAGCGTTACTAGTGTTTATGTGACGAGTAGCTTAAACTTAATATTTTAGTACTAAAACAGTTTGTAGGGAACCTTTTATACTAGACTCTAAAAAAAATTATAGATATTACTTAGAAATCGAAGTAAGAGTGTTACTCATATTTTAGTCATGATATCATATAACAAGGTCGGAATCCTCAATTAAACTTATTTGAGTAAAAGAGCTGGTTATTAAGATTATGAGAAGTTATGACTTTTAACTAGTTTAGGAAGGTATGTTATAACTTAAATAATTTGAAGCTTGACAACATAATCCATAATTAGAGGTTACCCACTAAGCAACTAGACAATTCTTGCTTAAATCACCTCAATTTATAGGCTCTAGAAATTAAGTCATTAGTTATCTTAATGTAGGCAGGACTAGTGAAACAAAAACCACTTTCATACATAAACCTGGAAAAACGTAAATTCCATTTTGTGAACTAATAATTTGGGGTTTAGAAAACAAAATTCAGCATAACAAAAGTAATTAGGCCCAATAGTTAAACTAACTAATAATAGACTCGGGCTTAACTTAATCTAATCATCAAAGGCTAAATTGGGCTTTGAGGCTTGAATTTATAAACTTTAAAAATTTGAAACAGAGGAAAGAAAAATAAGAAGAGGAAGTTTACCTCTGCTTCTAAGAGCAGGGAAGAAACAAGGCAGTAAGCCAACAAGAGAAGGGAACAGAGCTCCGGCGAGAAGAAGTGGAGCACCGGCGAGTCTGGGAATTAAGGTGGTGGTGACGGCAGCGCCGGCGAGCAGGGGGGCAGCAAGCAGTGCGAAGAAACGAAGGAGGAGAGAAGCAGGGGCTTGCGTCGCGGGGGCTGCGAGGTGCAGCGCGGTGTGCAGGGGTTCAGTAGCGGTTTGCCGGCGAAGATTTCCGGCGACCAGAGAGAATGTGGTGCACTGCAGGTGGTGCGCAAAGTGGTGGTGGTGCCGCGCACGAGAGAAGGGAAATGGGAGGTGAAGCTTATTCTGATTTTTGGTGAGATTTTTGTGCTCAATTCAACGGGCTTTTATAGCCAAATTCAGGGGAACAAAAATGGAGGTGGAATGAGGGAGATTGGTGGTTCATTCTCCTTGGGGAGCAAGGCAGGAGACAAGAAGAGAGAAGGTAGAAGATGGGTGGTGGTGATGTCGGGTATGAGGGAGCTGTGGAACTCAGTTTCATTCTCCCCCCCTTTTTTTTTTTTTTTTTTTTTTTTTGGTGACAAAATGTCAAACCTTGACCCTTTATAAATATTTAGCTAAATTTGGACCTCCAACTTTAATATTGAACTTTAGTTGAAAAATCAAAAATCATATAGTTAAAATATATAGAATTTCCTTAATAAATCCATAAACTATAATATAAAATCATTTATCATAGTAAACATCACCTTTTGTAATACTAAAGTGAATATATAGCTTTTTAGAAAATAACTTTAATAATGATTATTTCGGAAAAGTTTAAGACATAGTTAAGCTAACAAACATAATTAGTAGCTAATAAAATGAGATTTAGGTTCGGGGTATTACACACATACACCTAGTGTATGTGTATCATCTCTCAGCGGGGTGGCCTAGATTTATTCATATGAGTTTGCGTAAAATTAATCACAAAGTAATTAGATAAGATTAAGGGAAATTGCACCAAAAAAGAAAAGAGGAAGGGAAAAAGAAAATGAAATATTTTATTCAAGGGGAAAATCAAGTAAAGATAATGAAATCTTAAGTAATTCAATAGCTACAACAAAATTATAGCCACTATAACTATTGAAATCTTAACCCTTTTATTTTATTAGACTAACCTTATCCATTGATATAACTTAATCTTAAAAACATAGGAAAATATAAAAAGAGTAGTTTCAATATAAAAAAATGGAAACATACTGTGTTTTTTTTCTTATTTTAATAAGGAATAAAAAAGTAGGCTAAGCCCTATAATAAGGCCAACCTAACACAACCTTGCGGAGAAAACAAATTGTCGTTGAATGTTAATTATTTGATCTTCTTCTTCCTTTTGAATTATTGTTCATTTACTTATGTAGATTTTTTTATCACCATTAACCAACATTTGTGGAATATATAAAAATTTATTAGTATATAAATTTTAGTTATAGTTTAATTATAAAGTCGATTTATTGAATGATGTGTACCTAAAATTAAAGATAATTAGTTCAAACTACATTAGCTAAGGTGGCTACAACTTTATTGTAGCTATTGTAAAGATACGGAAGAAAATTAGTACTCCCTTCGTTTCTTTTTAATATACACACTTTCCTTTTTGGTTTGTTTCTTTTTTATCTACACACTGTTGCTTTTTCTATTCTTGATAACATGTCGCATCTACAATCTCCTTTTTTTTTCCACCCATGTCATCCACTTTCTAGTTTCTCTCTCCACCTTTTCAGTTTCTCTCGTAGGGCCTGTTCTCTTCAGCATAAAACAACTGAACTGAACTAAATTGAACTGAACTGAACTGAATTAAATTATAACTAATTAATAGTAATGATAATAATCTAGGAACTGAACTGAACTGAACTGAACTGACTGGGCTGAGCTAAGCTAAACTGAACTGAAAATAAGTTGGGGAGAACAGGCCCGTACTTTTGTACTTTCTCTTTTATTCTTCCCCAGAGTGAAGTGAGTAAATCTATACTAATATATTAGAAAGCGTTCCTAAGAACGTATATGTGCCACGTGTCACCATCCCTCATCTATACTAATATATTAAAAGGCGTGTTTGACAACGTATACACGCCACGTGGCACCTCTCTTACTCTACTAGAATTTTCCAATGTGTACATATGTCATGTCAACTAACAAAACTAAATTGGCTTGCAACAAGATTTGAACCCGTGACATCTTGCTATTACACATAGCACAATTACCATATCAGCCAACTTTTAATCATGCTTTAAATGTCCACATTATTATATTTGTACCTTTTAAATATTGAGTTTTATTTATTACTCCCTCCGTCCCAGAATGATCTGAACACTTGTTGGGACACGTAGTTTAAGGTGATAAGTTGTAGTGTGGTTATCAAATGTTATTTTATTTAAAAAGTAGATGTGATATGAGTTAGTGGGGTATTTTTTTATTATAGGAGAGAGAAAGTTGGCTAACTTTCTATTGATAAAAGGTAGAGTGTGGGCCAAAGATGTGTAAAAGAAATAATATATTAATAGTGGGACCATACCAAAAATGGAAGTGTTCAAACTAATTTGGGACAAACATAAAAGGAAAATATTCAGACTATATTGGGACAGAGGGAGTATATTTTAATGCTAATGGAAAAAAAATGCATATTAAGTTCGAAAAAAAAGCACCCGGGGCAACGTCCGGGCCCAAAATACTAGTTCAGTAACATTCTATCCACGTCTTTCTCATATAGTAAAAAAAAAAGAATCATTGGTAACATGAAGATTCGAACCCACAACCTCCAGTGTGAAAGAAAGAGATCCAACCATCACTCCACCATACTATTATTGCTTATTTAATCAAATTTAATGATGATATATGAATGGAAAACTTTTGAAATCCATATAATGAATGAGATGACTTTTTTAAATGAGTATGAGATGACTTATTTAACTACTACTAAATTGTAGCACAGAGAAACCCCGGGACATCGCCCCGGGCCTAAATACTAGTTAAAAAGAAAAGGAGGGAGTACATTAGTTTTTCTTATTTTCTTTAATAGAGTATTTACTTTTTTGTTTTGAGGAAACTTGATGGAGTATTTACCACCCTTGCAATTTGTCTTTCAAAAATTAATCATTTCCAATATTTAAAATTAAAAGGCTGATTATAATTTTAGTAGTGCAAATTGATGCAAAGATAGTTAAAGCCTCTGGTCCCCATAATCGTCATGAAAATATAAGAGCAAATTTTGTTTATTTTAGATGAATTAATATGAAATTTAACATTACAGTATACAATATAATATAAATATATTATAGTATCCAGTAAACAAACAACAACAATATTATAGGGATATTAGTGGAATATAATCCTTGTTATACTCATGTAGTCATGTGTAGTGAAAAAACACTACAAAAACTTGCACTACCAAAAGTATATCTTTTGTTAACCCACATTAATGTCATCCTTAAAAATTAAGCGTATTAACATGAGATATGAGATAAACATGAATTAATAGCAAATTACTCTTTTTTTCCCGTTTTATAAAGATCTACTTTTTCTTTAAGTGCGTTTTGTTGAAGAGTAGGTCCATATATCAGCCCACTCCTAAAGGCCAAGGCCCAGCTTACTTTTCATGCTTAATATTTCTCTGTTGTCCTAAGTAATTCTGCTCACATGCATATTATAATACAATGAGCTGTTTTTGTCCTCTTGTAAGCACACATTCTAGAAGGATTTCCTAGGATTTAATGCTGTAATCATAGGGACTATATAAGATTGTAATAGTTTAAGGAAAAGGCAACTTTCTCATGAATGAAAAACACAGCAGCTATGACAGCTTAAATTCCCTACATTTATTTTACTATTGCAACATCAAACTGGATGAATGAAGAACATCATTTGTCATCATGGTATCAGAGCTTGAGGTTCATCATCTCTAAAAATTTAATCTTTTAAGCTGTTGCATAGTTATTCCCTCGTAAAGTTGTTAGTGTCATCAGTGTAAAAGTTCGAGTCTTTTTCATGCAAAAGTTGAAATCTTTGTGTGAATACACTAGTGTTTCTTTTCAGTAATCTTGCTTTCTTCTTGTATGACCAAAAGAAAAAACAAAAAAGAATATATGACTAACAAATCACTAGAGGTCACTAGTCCCTTGTATCTTCACGCATCTAAGAATAGCAACTCAGTGAGTGTTGAGAAACTCCAAGGGTCATCTAACTACAAAGCCTGGAGAAGGTCATTGAAATATGTCTGGCATCAAAAAGAAAACTGGGCTTCATTACAGGAGTAGTGAAGAGAGATGCTTCAGACAAGGCAAAACAAGATAACTGGGATACCTGTAACAGCATGATAATTTCATGGCTGCTTGGGTGTATGAGTGACAACATCAAGAGGTCAGTGATGTTTGTCACTAACTGTGCTCAAATATGGAAAGAGTTGGAACAAATATATTCAGTGACAAATGCGTCTAGGAAGTATAAGATCAGTAAAGATTTGTATGAAACTAATCAAAATGGAAGGCTAGTTTCAAACTACTATACTGACATGAAGACCTTGTGGGAACAGTTGGAAAACCTGATTAACTGTCCACCTATAACTGAAACAACTACAGAAGTGACTGCATTTGTGGAAGCTATGAATAAGGAGAAAGAAGAGCAGAAACTCTTCCAGTTTCTGAATGGGTTAGATGAATCTTATGATGAGCCCCCTTCCCTCTGTAGACAGTGCTTGCTGCACCTTATCACAAGAAGAGTCTCAGAGAGATCTTCACAGACCAATCAAAGAAGAGGGAGACATGATTGCAATGTACAGCAAGAGTAATGACAATGTGTGTACAGCTTGTGGGAAACATGGCCATCTAACTGAGAAATGTTGGACCATAGTGGGATACCCTCCTAGACATCCCATGCATCAAAGAGAACAGAAAAGGAAGTCTAAGGAAGCATTCTACAAATAATCAAGCAACTACAACAAAGGAGGTCAGAAATGGAACAAAGGAAGTTCAAGTAACAAGCCTAAACTAGCTGCAAATGCAAAGTGTGAGGCTGGTTCTGGCAGTGGATCCTCAAGTACTGCTGTGAAAACAAGGCAAATTGAGAAACTCTTAAAAATGCTCTTGACTCCCACTACTGAGAATGAAGATGGGTCAGAAGATGAGATGGATCTGTCTTATTCTAATATGGTGAGTTGTTATTATGCTAATACTGAGGAGTGTCAATGGATAATTGACACTGGAGCCTCATATCACATGACAGGAGATGTGAATGTGTTGGTAAATGTAAGAAAGTGTAAGGAGGAATCCAAGATATCACTCATGTGGGAGATGTGAATCTCAAGAACAATCTCACATTGAAAAATGTGTTGCTGGTGCTAACATTCAAGCATAACTTGCTGTCAGTGAGAAAATTGTGTCACAATGGAGAATGCAAAGCTACATTTCACTCCAGTTTCTGTATGATATAGGATAGCAAGAGTCAAGCACTCTTGGGGATTGGAAAAGTACACAATGGGTTGTACTACTTGGTAGATGAGCCAGTGACAAGTCTGGTACAAGGGCTGAAGAAGATGAAATCGACAAAAAGGAATGAAAACATGAGTCATGCAATGAATGCCAATGATCTGCAGATACCAAGCAAGGTGACAGAAGGTAAATGGATAAGTGAGAGCATTATTTGGCACATGAGGCTAGGGCATGCTCCTCTGAGAAGGATTTCTAAAATTGAGAGCTTGAAAGGAATTGAAAAGCATAGCACAGACACTTGCATTGTCTGTCCACTTGCAATATTTACAAAAATTCCTTTTCCAACAAGTGTCTCAAGAACAACTAATGTGTTTGAACTAATACACATTGACACATGGGGCCCCTATAGGGTCAATTCCAAGAACAATCACATATACTTTCTTACTGTGGTTGATGACCACTTTAGAATGACTTGGATTCACCTCATGAGGGAAAAAATAGATGCATATGAGACCTTGTGTACTTTCTTGAACATGGCCAAGACACAATTTAACAAGCAAGTGAGAAGGGTGAGATCTGATAATGCTGTGGAACTAAATGACAGGTTGTGCAAGCCTTTGTTTGTTCAGTTGGGAATACAACATGTGACATCATGTGTAGATGCTCCAGAGCAAAATGGAAGAGTTGAGAGAAGGCATAGAAACCTCCTGGAGATGGCTAGAGCCCTGAAGCTCCAAGCAAGCCTCCCTGCTCATTTTTAGGAAGATTGTATACTTGCTGCAGCACACATCACTAACAGGCTCCATACACCAGTGCTGAATAATGCTTCTCGATATGAGGTAATCTATAAATCTAAGCCTAATTATGACAGTCTTAAAACCTTTGGTTGTTTTGTTGTTGCTCATAACCCTAGTAAGAGTGGTGATAAACTTGAAGTTAGAGGGGTGCCCTGTATCTTCATAGGATACCCCTCCACTCAAAAAGGGTACATGCTGTTTAATTTGCTAAACAACAAAACTTTTGCGACTAGACACAAAGTTTTATGAACATTTGTTCCCATGTCAAGTGTTCAATAAAACTACCAAGGTTGTTGTCCATAATCCTACTGAACTCCCTAGGGAATGGTATGAGACAGAGACTCACACTGCTCCACAAACTGATATCACACCTCAAACATTTAGTGATCCTCAAGACACTGAATATGAAACCATTAGTGATCCTCCAGACACTGGTGCTGGAAATCAACCTGAACAACACACTGATCCTGAACCTAGGAGATCATCCAAACATCATTAAACACCTAGTTAGTTGAGTGAATATCACACCAACATGGCTCAGTCACAACAACCTAAAGAGATTTAGGAATGCATATCTCTTCCTACATCCTCTCAATATTGGTGTTTTGCAACTAAAATTGTTAAACATAGTGAAAACATTCACCTTCAAACATGCTGTTAAAGACCACAGTTGGGTCACGACCATGAATGAAGAATTGGATGCCCTTGAAGTGAATGAACATGGGACATAACTCACTTGCCTCCTGGCAAACAGGCCATAGGCTGCAAGTGGTTATACAAGAACAAGTACAGGTCTAATGGGACCCTAGAAAAAAAAAAGGCTAGGTTAGTAGTGCTTGGCAACAAACAGAAACATGGAATAGATTATGCAAAGACCTTTGCTCCTGTTGCAAAATTAGCAATAGTGAGGTTTCTTCTTGCTATTGGGGCAATTGAAAATTGGTTTATTCACTAAATGGATGTTAAAAATGCATTCCTGCATGGTGATTTGCAGGAGACAGTGTTCATGAAGCTTCCTCCTGGCTACAAATGCAAAGGTGACAGAATTGTGACTCAACTTGAGGAGGAGTTATGCACTCAACAACCAACAATACCTAATTTAGTTTGCAAACTTAAAAATTCACTCTATGGGCTCAAGCAGGCCCCTAGACAATGGTTTGCAAAACTTAGCTCAGCCTTGAAGGACAATCACTTTGTTCAATCAAAATCAGACTACTCCCTCTTCACAAAACAAGATGGCACTCAGTTTACTTGCATATTGGTCTATGTTGATGACCTAATACTACCTGGCAACACTGCTGATGGCATACAACAAGCAAAAGATTTCTTATCTCTTCAATTTCATATGAAGGATCTGGGTCCAGTAAGCTACTTCCTAGTGCTGGAGGTAGACAGGTCAGACAAAGGGATTTTTTTGTCTCAAAGAAAAATGTGTGTGACCTGCTCAAAGAATATCACCTTGAAAATTGTAGGCCCCTCAAATTGCCTATGGACACTCACAACAAACTCACCCTTGAAACTGGAACCTCTCTACCTGACCCTGAACCACACCAGAGGCTCATTGGCAAGCTCATATACTTGACAATAACCAGACCAGACATTCAATTCACTGTTCATGTTCTTAGCAAGTTCAGCACTCTCCCACATCTGCTCACTACCAAGCTGGTCTTAGGGTGCTCAGATATTTGGCAGGGTCCCCTCAACAAGGCATTCTTCTTGCAAGCAACTCCACAGCTCAACTCACTGCTTACTGTGACAGTGACTGGACTGGGTGCTCATCCACCAGAAGATCTACATATGGGTTTTGCATTCTTCTAGGTGCCTCTCTTGTCTCTTGGAAGTCAAAAGGGCAATCAGTGGTGGCTAGGTCAACAGCGGAAGCTGAGTACAGATCTATGGCTTACACTGTGTGTAAAGTGATGTGGCTAAGACAACTCCTAAGGGATCTTGGTCTAAAACACTTAGGCACAACTCTTGTGAAATGTGACAATCAGGCAGCCCTTGCCATTGCAGCCAACCGTGTGCACCATGAAAATCTAAACATGTTGACATTGACTGTCATTTCATTAGGGACAAAGCCACAGAGGGGATAATCACTCCAGTTCATGTCTCCATCAAAGAGCAACTAGCTGAGATCTTTACAAAGATCCTGAGCACTGATCAACAACATCACCTCCTTCACAAGCTGGGAGTTTGCTCTCCACCTGCACTCTTCACTTGAGGGGGAGTGTTGAAGAGTAGGTCCATATATCAGCCCACTCCTAAAGGCCAAGGCCCAGCTTACTTTTCATGCTTAATATTTCTCTGCTGTCCTAAGTAATTCTGCTCACATGTTATAGTACAATGAGCTGTTTTTGTCCTCTTGTAAGCACATATTCTAGAAGGATTTCCTAGGGTTTAGTGCTGTAGTCATAGGGACTATATAAGCTTGTAATAGTTTAAGGAAAAGGCAACTTTCTCATGAATGAAAAACACAGCAGCTATGACAGCTGAAATTCCCTACATTTAACTTACTATTGCAACAGCAAACTGGATGAATGAAGAACATCATTTGTCATCACGTTTTATAAAAATCTTTACTTTATTTTTTATTTGGTAAAGCTTCGTTTCCTTTTTCACTCTACTTTATGAGTAAGGCTATTCTTTTGGACTCAGTTCGGTTCAGACAAATTCAGTTCATCAGTTCAGAAAAATTCAGTTCAGTTAGTTTACTCTCACATTTTCAGTTAAATTCAATTCAATTCAGTTCAATTCAGACAAATTAAGTTCAGTACAGTCCAAAAGAACATAACCTAATTTACATTATATTTTTTGGCGCAATTTCATAGATCAAACTAAATATTGGAAAAAATGTTACTCCCTCAGTTTCTTTTTAATTTACTCACTTCACTTTGGGGGAGAACCAAGGAGCAAGTCCAAGAGTATGAGAGAGAAACTGAAAAGTGAGAGATATAAACTAAAAAATGTGTTAAAATATTAAAAAGTAGATGACGTGGGTGGAAGAAGAGGAGAAAGTAGATGGGACATGTTACCAACAATAGAAAAAGAAACAGTGTGTAGATTAAAAAGAAACTGACTAAAAAGGAAAGTGTGTGAATTTAAAAAGAAACGGACTAAAAAAAAGTGTGTAGATTAAGAAGAAACAGAGGGAGTATGAAGCATGAAGGAACGAATTATTACTTGCTATTTCTGTTGCTTGTTTCTCATCAAGATTTGCCGCAAACCAGTGGCGTATCCACTATGGGTTCAATGGGTTCAGTTGAACCCATAGTGGATCTGGGAGAAATCTGTCAGTTTCTAGAGTATACAACCCGGTTAAAACTTGTATCTTGCAGCAATATAAACATGAATGCCTTATTGTCAGGTTGGTCATCAGTGTCAATCAGAAGGTAATATGCCTAAGATGTAACGCGGTTCGAATCCTGTGGCTGACTTGTTAGCTCTTTGTTTCCCTTTTTCCCACTTTATTCTTCTCCTTTTTTTATACTCTACCATACTGGCTCTTTGTTTGCCCATTTTTTCCCATTTTTGTTAGTTCTCTCTCCCGTTTTTTATGCTTCATATAGAGTAATTCTTTCCTTTTTTTATACAATATAATTTCCTTTTCTAACCCTTTCTTTTTCTTGATCATGTCAATATAAATTCCATATTATAGTTGTTAATTAATTGTGATATTTTCTTGTTTTTAATATATATGTATGCAGCAAGCACTCAATTAGTCATCTTAAAGAAAATTCTAAAAAAGGTTGGTTGTTTAGTACTCCTATTTTTTTCCTCCTATATATTCTTTTGAAATATAAGCTAGAGACATTTGCAACTTTTAATTTTCGAATTCGCAATATATTTGAACTAATATATGAATATTATCTTACAAATAATTTATGAGCGTGTTATATTCAAAGAGTTCGAACCCATATGGTGAAAATCCTGGATACGCCACTGCCGCAAACCCATTAATATGCATCTTGTATGAGTAAAATATTGCGTCCTTTGCCTCTTCATGACTATATCACACAATTACATAACCGAGTCATAATCCAAATGTGAAAATTTGGTAATTCAACGATAAGAAAAAGAGTAAATTACATCACATAAACAGTTCAGCGTGGGAGAATTATACAACTCCCAAGATATGATGCAAGAAAATTAAGATGATTTTTTTCAACCGGTTCATAATCCATTTCCGTAGCGTCCAGACCATGATTATGTGCTCCCATATATACTACGTAAGACTATATTCAACAACAAAGATGCATAATGCATATAATTAATATTTGTATGATAACGTTTATTGTAATTATTCTCCATTATTGAATTTAACCAAGAGAAAAATAATATACATAAAATATAAATATAGACTAGACATGCCTGTTTTGCAGCAAAAGAGGAAGCGTTAAGTAGCGAGAAGAGGATGAAAAACAGTACGATTTTCATCGTTGTCCTTGAACATGGAATTGATGACATTGCTTGATTTCCTTAAAAATTTGTAGAAGAATTCAATTGAATAGTTGCTAATAACCTTGATGTAGTTTTGATGAATGTTATGAACTTATATAGGATAACAATTAACATGTCGTACGTGGTTAATTGATCTTAATGCAAGTCTAGAAAGAGAAGAACTCTACTTGGAATAACATTTTTGCCAATTTGGTACTCATAATAATATGGAAAATTTGTCAAAAACCACCTTTTAAAATCACTTTTTTGTGAGAAACCACCTTTTAAAAAAAATTGGTTAATTAGCCACCTTTTTGGTTTTTTTTTGTTGGAAGCCACCACTTGCCGGAATCCGGCGTTGACCTCGATTTTCCGGCGTTGACCATCATTTTTTCGCCATTTCTTCCACCTAGGATGCCGGCGGATGTGAGGGGGAGAGGGGCTTAGGGCTGGGAGGGTGGGGATGGTCGTGGGGGGGGTTTCCCGACAGGTTGCGGGGGGGACGGGGTTTGTCGGCGGATGCGAGGAGGGACGGGGGTTGCTTGGGGGATGCGAGGAGGGAGGGGGGGGGGGGGTTGCCGGGAGATGCGAGGGGGAGGAGGGAGAAGGATAAAGGGGCAAAAATGGCGAAAATCTAATGGTCAACGCCGGAAAATTGAAGTCAACGCCGGATTCCGGCAAGAGGTGGCTTCCAACAAAGAAAAGAACAAAAAAGGTGGCTAATTAACCTTTTTTTTTTTAAAAAGGTGGTTTCTCACAAAAAAGTGATTTTAAAAGGTGGTTCTGACAAATTTCGCTAATAATATTGTTTAAATCGCTTCATGTATCGCAGCATTCCTACTGTGTCTCAATCATCTAGTCAGATAAATATAATAAACTATTTGTTTAATTAGAAATCACTAAAATTCTTAGATCCACCGATCAAAAAATTCGTAAAAAAAGTATCTATAATATCATGTGCCAGTCAACGCCACGAAATATGTAAATGACTAAAGAGATAGTGTATTGAAAAATACTAATTATAAAAGGTAGTTTCTAGCCTGAAGTGATTCTTAGTAGTTTTTGAGAAGAAAATCCAATCAATCAATCAATCAATCAATATATAAAGGAGGAACTTTTCGAGAGCATAGAGAGCTCCTCAAGATTTCGAGGCCATAGAGCGCGCCACGTCATCAAGTGATTTTTATTTTTTTTATTAAAATTTGAAGTTTGAGAGTTGTACATATATATGACACAAAGTTGGGAAACGATAAAATAAAAGAGAGTTGTACATAAAATCCATCTAAGCTACGGTTTACACAAAACAACACAATTCATCTAAGCTATATGACACAAAGTTGGCAAAAGATAAAATAAAAGAGAGATTCATCTAAGCTACGGACACAAAGTTGGCAAAAGATAAAATAAAAGAGAGATTCATCTAAGCTACGGCAAAAGCAAAACAATAGTTGGCAAAAGATAAAACAATTTACACACAATTCATCTAAGCTACGGCAAACCTTAGGGTGCTATTCTACTATTATTCACTCTACTATAATATGCATGTTTAGCTAACAATTGACCATAAAATTAAAGAAAAACAATTACAAAACTATAGCATACGATGATGGCCTCACATGAAGAATTAGATGAAAGTTTGTCAACGACATCACAAAGTTTGGCGACGACATCGGAAAGCTATTATACAATTGACAAATTATTTTATTCGTACATTATTTATTATATACATAATTATTCATTCTTTTGTATATATCTATATTTCAGATCTTATTCTTTTCTCCATGAACTTAATACTACTAAAACTAATTGGGAAATCAAGGTTCGTGTTTCTAGACTGTTTCACGTCACAAATCATAAAAAATGCGGAAGTTTGATAAGTCTTGATATGGTCATGATTGACGAAGAGGTATTTTTTTCCTTAAATTAATTTTTCGATTATTAATAGTATGGAGATTTATAAAGTAGTATTACTTGAGTTGAATAGTGAACGTAAGATTAGTTTCATACTGATTTTGATCAAAGCCTAAGGCTATGTACTTTTATTAATTAATTTTTCGATTATTAATAGTATGGAGATTTATAAAGTAGTATTACTTGAGTTGAATAGTGAACGTAAGATTAGTTTAATTTCATACTGATTTTGATCAAAGCCTAAGGCTATGTATTTTTATTCGAACTATGCCGTAAGATACTACTGCCAAGTAATGATTTTTTATTTATATGATTTATTATTTATATGATAATGATAAGGCTATGTACTTTTATTAATTAATTTTTTGATTATTAATAGTATGGAGATTTATAAAGTAGTATTACTTGAGTTGAATAGTGAACGTAAGATTAGTTTCATACTGATTTTGATCAAAGCCTAAGGCTATGTACTTTTATTCGAACTAAGCCGTAAAATACTACTGCCAAGTAATGATTTTTTATTTATATGATTTATTATTTATATGATAATGATTTTGTATGATTTTTTATTTATATGATTTATTGGCCACATGATTTCAATTCATGCTATCATCCATATGATTTTTATATTACTCTTTATTTTTGAAGGGTGATTATATACATGGAACAATTCCCGCAAGCTTTGTACCATCATTCCGTAAGAAACTCACTGAAGGAGGAATTTTTACCATTAAAAATTTTGCGGTTAATCCAAACAAAGAAATATTTCGTGTTGTTAGTGATAGTAAAATCATGATTCGATTTTTCTACAACACCACCATCAAGGCCCTTAAACACGATGATATGGTTGTAATACCAAAGCATAAATTTGATTTTATCAACTTTCACAATCTAGAGCATCGCTGCAATCAAAATACTGTTTTGACAGGTATAATAATAATTTGATTTCCTACATTATCTATTAGTTAATTTTCTTAATGTAATATATAATCCTATTTACACATGCTTTCTTCTCTAGATGTGGTTGGGGTTGTCATCAATGAAGTCGATTATGGTCGTTTTCTAGAAGTTGATATAGAAGATAAATGGTATGCATTAATATATTAATTTACTTATGGAAATTTCAGGTTTCATTTAATTTTATTATGTTTTCTGGCAATTTCTAATTATAATATTTATGCTCATTGACTCAAATGTTTCTAAATGTGGATAATGATGAAGTCAATGAGTTGCGAACATTATGGAGGTACAATATGAAAATGCTAAATACAATACTATCATATATGTTTAGATTCCATTATATATATTGATTGATTTTGTTTAATTTTATCAGCCAAAAGCAAGATATAATTCCTACTAAGAGAGTTGAGCTACAACAAAACAACTTAGACAATGATGACATAGTTTCCAAAAAGAAAAATATTGCAGATATTCTTGAATGCACAAAGGAATCATATGACAAGGTTTTTTTTTCCCTGTAGATCTTTTGTTTATTTCATGTCAATTATAAATCCATAATTCTAGATGATTTAAATACATATAAGGAGATTGGATAAGCAAAAATTAGAGTTTGGATTTGAATCAACAACCTAAATTATTATATCATGAAATTTGTGTATAACTTTTGCTACGTAGTTCGGAATATTATAATTTTTGTATGATTGGAGAGTACTCAAAATATGCTTCGAAATAAGATCCATTTATACTATAGTTGTACAACTTATGAAATATAGAGCGCCGTGTAGGATTGTCATGTCATTAGTTTTTATTTTAAATATTTGAAAAAGAATAGAATTCTACATATATTTAAATACATAAAAGATTTTTGGATAGGGGGGAAATTAGAGTTGCATTTTGAATAAACAACCTAAATTATTATATTATGTAAATTGAATTTAACTTTTGCTACCTAATTCAAAACATTATAATTTTTTTACCATTGGAGAGTGCTTGAAATATGGTTCAAAATATGATCTACTTACAATATAGTGTTACACCTCATGAAAATATATTAAATTAGATGCATTGTAGGACATTATTTAGTCTTTTTTTAAGATAAATATAATAATGGCTATAAGTATTAAGTACAGTGTATTATATGTGATTATAACATTTGATTATAGGTCCAATTTACTGGATTAAACATATTATCTTTCAAAACCTCAACCTTACTCAACTAAACTAAAACAATATAGTATTGCAACAAAATTTATTAACTAAAATCTATAGCGATAAAGTTACATATTAGAGTTTTGGATTATGTAAAAATTAGAGTTTGATTTAAATAAAACATCCTTAGAATATTATAAAGAGCTCCACCTAAGCATGCCATGTCATTCTTATCAATTTTTAAGAAAGTATTCTTTCTGTCCTGCATCAATTAAATTATTATCCTCTACTTTCTTAAAGTATCATTCGGGTATTATTCATGTTAAAACTATATTAGCTATTGTTAGTCATACCTGTTATAGGGATACCATTTAATTGGTTTGGACATGGTTTTTAAGGAAAGAAAAAATGGGTAGTCTAGCATAGAGGTACCTCTTTAGTTAACTAGAGTAGGGGACAAATAAATCCTAATTAAAGTAAACGCAACTTTATAAAGCAATTCGGGTAATTAATGATGGTTTTATTAACATAAAGTAAAGGTAATATTGTCAACTGTAGTTTCTTTTTTTTACCAAAAGTGGAATGGTTCCAAAAGATGAAACTACCTAAAGTGGTAATTGTTGTAATAGAAAAAGAACGGAGGAAGTATGTAAATACAATGATCTTGAAAAATCTCATTTTACAACAACACAAAATCAACAATAATTTTAACAAAAATTTTGCAATAAAATAAAATAAACAACAACCCGTGCAACGCACGGGCTTCAAACCTAGTATATATATAAAGGAGGAACTTTTCGGGAGCATAGGGAGCTCCTCAAGATTTTGAGCTCATAGAGCTTGCCACGTAGGATTGCCACGTCATCAATTTATATTTTTATTTTTTACAAAAATAGAGTTCTAGATGATTTAAATACATATAAGGAGATTTGGATAAGCGAAAATTAGAGTTTGGATTTGAATCAACAACTTAAATTATTATATCATAAAAATTGTGTATAACTTTTGCTACGTAATTCGGAATATTATAATTTTTGTACCATTGGAGAGTGCTCGGAATATGCTTCGAAATAAGATCCATTTATAATTTAGTTGTACAACTTATGAAATATAGAGCGCCGTGTAGGATTGACATGTCATCAATTTTTTATTTTTTTTCTAAAAATAGAGTTCTACATAGTTTTAAATACATATAAGGAGTCTTGGATAAGCAGAAATTAGAGTTTCGTTTTGAATGAACAACCTAAATTATTATATTATGTAAATTGTGTATAACTTTTGCTACCTAATTTAGAATATTATAATTTTTGTACCATTAGATAGTGCTCGAAATATGCTTTGAAATAAGATCCATTGACAATATAGTTCTACAATTTATGAAATAGAGAGTGCCACTTAAGATTGCCATGTTATTAGTTTTTATTTTAAATATTTGAAAAAAATAGAATTCTACATATATTTAAATACATAAAAGAGTTTTAGATAGGGGGAAATTAGAGTTGTGATTTGAATAAACAACCTAAATTATTATATTATGTAAATTGAATTTAACTTTTTCTACCTAATTCAAAACATTATAATTTTTTTTACCATTGGAGAGTGCTTGAAATATGCTTCAAAATATGATCTATTTACAATATAGTTTTACAACTCATGAAAATATATTAAATTAGAAACATTGTAGGACATTATTTAGTCTTTTTTTAGATAAATATAATAATGGCTATAAGTATTAAGTATAGTGTATTATATGTGATTATAACATTTGATTATAGGTCCAATTTACAGGATTAAACGTATTATCTTTCAAAACCTCAACCTCACTCCACTTAACTAAAAAAATATAGTATTGCAACAAAATTTATTAACTAAAATCTAAAGCGATAAAGTTACATATTAGAGTTTTGGATTATGTAAAAATTAGAGTTTGATTTAAATAAAACATCCTTAGAATATTATAAAAAGCTCCACCTAAGCATGCCATGTCATGCTTATCAATTTTTAAGAAAATATTCTTTATGTCCTGCATCAATTAAATTATTATCCTCTACTTTCTTAAAGTATCATTCGGGTATTATTCATGTTAAAACTGTATTAGCTATTGTTAGTCATACCTGTTATTGGGATACCATTTAATAATAGACTTAGCTACAATATTCAATTGAATATTAAAAATTATAAAATTGATATATCACAATAACAAATCTAGAAATTACAATATAATGACAAATACTTTCTCCGTTTTTTTTTCTACTTCACCAATTGGTTTGGACATGGTTTTTAAGGAAATAAAAAATGGGTAGTTTAGCATAGAGGTACCTCTTTAGTTAACTAGAGAAGGGGACAATTAAATCCTTACTAAAGTAAACGCAACTTTATAAGGCAATTCGGGTAATTAATGATGGTTTTATTAACATAAAGTAAAGGCAATATTGTGAACTGTAGTTTCTCAAAACTGGAATGGTTCCAAAAGATGAAACTACCGAAAGTGGTAATTGTTGTAATAGAAAAAGAACGGAGGAAGTATGTAAATACAATGATATTGAAAAATCTTATTTTACAATACCACAAAATCAACAATAATTTTAACAAAAAATTTGCAATAAAATAAAATAAACAACAACCCTTTGAGAATACCACGGGAGAGAGAAAGACTTTGAATGAGGGAAATAGAAGCCACGAGAGATTAAGCAAGGAATTTGGTCTTTCCTTAACCGACAAAGGTATAATAGGGAACCGATTCTAATTTTCGTATTTGGTCAAGTACCACTCAACTTAAACTTAAAATCCAAAATATATAATAATCAATCAATCAATATATATATATATATATATATATATATATATATATATATATATAAAGGAGGAACTTTTCGGGAGCATAGGGAGCTCCTCAAGATTTCGAGGCCATAGAGTGCGCCACGTAGGATTGCCATGTCATTAATTATTATTTTTATTTATTTTTTACAAAAATAGAGTTCTACAAAATTTAAATACGTATAAGGAGTTTTGGATAAGCGAAAATTAGAGTTTGATTTTGAATTAACAACCCAAATAATTATATTATGTAAATTGCGTATAACTTTTGCTACGTAATTCGGAATATTATAATTTTTGTACCATTGGATAGTGCTCGAAATATACTTCGAAATAAGATCCATTTACAATATAGTTCGACAACTTATGAAATAGAAAGCGCCACGTAGGATTGCCATGTCATTGTTTTAAATTTAAATATTATAAAAAATAGAGTTCGACATATATTTAAATACCTAAAAGGAGTTTTGGATAGGGAAAATTAGAGTTTCATTTTGAATGAACAACCTAAATTATTATATTATGTAAATTGTGTATAACTTTTGCTACGTAATTCGAAATATTATAATTTTTTGTATATAGTTGGATAGTGCTCGGAATATGCTCCGAAATAAGATCCATTAATATAGTTCTACAACTTATGAAATAGAGAATGCCACGTAGGATTGCCATGTCATTAATTTTTATTTTAAATATTTTAGAAAATAGAGTTCTACATATATTTAAATGAATAAAAAGAGTTTTTGATAGGGAGTAATTAGAGTTTCGTTTTAAATAAACAACCTAAATTATTATATTATGTAAATTGAATATAACTTTTGTTACCTAATTCACAACATTATAATTGTTTACAATTGAAAAGTGCTTGAAATATGCTTCAAAATAAGATCCATTTACTATATATATATATATCTCATGAAAATATATTTAATTAGATGAATGGTAATGCATTATTTAGTCTTTCTTTTAGATAGATATAATAATAGCTATAAGTACAATGTACTATATATGATTATAGCATTTTATCATTGGTCTGATTTACAAGATTAAATATATTATCTTTCAAAACCTCAACTTTACTCAAATGAACCAAAACAATTTAGTATTGAAACAAAATTTATTAAGGAAACATATCTACTAGAATTTTGGATGATGAAAAACTTAGAGTTTGATTTAAGAAAAAAAACCTTAGAAATCAGAATACTATAGAAAGCTCTATCTAAGCATGGCATCTCATTCTTTTTAATTTTTATTTAAAAAATAAAAAATAGTGTCCAACATATATATAAATATATATAAGGTGTTTTGGATAAGTAAAGATTACAGTTTGATTTTAGATAAACAACCTAAATTATTATAATATGTAATTGAATATAACTTTTGCTATAAATTCGCAATATTATACTTTTTTATCATTGGAGAGTGCTCGAAATATGCTTCGAAATAAGTTCCATATACAATATATAGGTTTACAACTTAAGAAAATTTATTTATTTAGATGAACAATAACATATTATTTATTATTTATTTTAAATACATATAAAAATAGCTATAAAAATAGCGTATTATATGTGATAATAGCAATTATATCTTTCAAAATCATACTTTTAAATATCGAGTTATATAAAGATAAAAAATACAAATCTATAATTTTGAACTTGTAGCATACCATGGTGGCATTACATGAATAATCAAATGAAAGTTTGTCAACAACATTGCAGATATATTATGTAATTATCTAATTATTTTATTCCTATAATATTTATCGTATACATAATATTTTATGTTTGTCTTTTCCATAAATCTATATGTCAGATCTTATTCTTTTTTTCATGAACTTAATTGTACTAAAACTAATTAGGAAAATGAAGAAAATGGGTAGTTTAGCATAGAGGTACCCCTTTAATTAATAATACCAGGGGATAAGTAAATCCTTAATAAAGTAAATGCAACTTTATGAGGTAATTTGAGTAATTAATGATGGTTTTATTAACATAAAATGGCAATATTGTCAAATATAGTTGCTATTTTTACGAAAAGTGGAGTGGTCCCAATAGATGAAACTACCCAAAGTGGTGATTATTGCAATAGAAAAAGAACGGAGAAAATATGTAAATAAAATAGTGTTGAAAAATCTCATTTCATAGCAACACAAAATCAACAATGTTAACAAAAAATTAGCAAAAAAAATATAAACCACAACCCGTGCAACGCATGGGCTTCAAAACTAGTCTAAAGATATATATAAAGGGCGAACAACGTATCTCTCAAATCTCAATGCTAGTCAATGTTGGAAAAGTGAGTTAATGCGCAAATTCGTCTTCATGTAGTGGCTTACATTAGCTTCAAAAAAATCGTCGAGCATAAATTTCTTATATAATGTACTTTATTGCAAAAAGTGATTTTTACGAGGTAGTTTATGACAAAGTTTCTTTAGGGTGTGTTTGGTGAAATGGAAAATATTTTCAAGAGGAAAACTCAATTCTAGATTGATTTTCCTTTGTTTGGTTGTAAGGAAAATAACTTTCCTTTGAACCCATTTTTCTTTATTTATGTTGTGGTATTGTTTGATAGAGTGGGGGAAAGTGTGGCTTCCGCTACCTCCCTAGGAAAAGTAATTTTTCACCCTTGGAAAATGAAGTTCAACACATACTTCCCTTTCTTGATCCGATCCAAACCAATATGAGGAACATAAGGAAAATAGTATTTCTAGAAAACACTTTCCTCTCAACCAAACACACCCTTGATGTTGTTTGCTGAATTCAAATTCTTCACTCCGCCAATCACATTGATTCTTAGGTCCGCCAACTGAAATAATTTGTTTTGATTAGAATTTATAAAAGGTGATTAATATGATTTCAGTGACGGAAAATGCTTGAGTTTTAGGGTCTAAAATAGTCGTTGGTACAGGTTATGTCAATCATAGGAGTCAATGCATGTAATTCATTTTTTATTTTATATGAAAATAATTGAATTACATGTCGTTATATTAGCGTATATGTTCTGATGATACGTGATAACCTCCAATATGCTACGCCTAATAATATATATAGAAATATAGATGAACAATTATGTGTTTTGTTTAAATTTGGAGGTTGAATGCTCTTGTATATTGAGGATATAAGGTGTTAATATATGCATTTAAATGTACCCTAAATCAAGGTAAAGTTAAATGATAGAAAAACAAGCCTTTTATACACCAATTTATAAAAGTTTACAAGTACTTTTATTGTATTTGCATTGTAGGATGCCTGGATGCTTTTTTTTTTTTTTTTTACCAAGATTTGTATATTAATTTACCAATAGCTTATTTAGACTATATGCACCCCATTTTACAATATTAAATTGAACAAAATAATTTACTATGCATGCACCCCATTTGAATCTATAATTTGTGTAATAAAAGAGGGGACCACACTTAGACGCGAAGAGTGACTGAGACGGATGACATCAACCCTGGGGCATATTTGTCATGTCTTCGACTGAGACGACTTTGTCCAACACTTTTCATAAATAAAAACTTACAAATAGATTCATTGATCCATAAATCATAAATACTTACAAATATGATGTAGATGAGATATCAAGCTACCATCATCAAATCATAAATGTTCATAATGTTTTATGTGAATCATATACTTTGACAAATTTGGTCTCAACAACACCAAACTCTTGCTTAGGGTGCAACCAACAGCATGACCATAGGTGTAGACACAAAATCGTGTCCTCCCCATTTAGTACCCAATGACGTCGTCCTAATTGGTCCAGTACAAATGAAGAGCAATCTGAAAAGCTAAGCCCAAAAGCGTTTCGAAAATATAAAGTAAATCCAATTCCAATTTTAAAGCCCTAATTAATTATTCTTGATAATTAATTGTATTTTTAATATCTTAATATTTATTATTCTTGATAATTAATATTTAAAAGATATTTCCAAAATTAGATTTTTATTCCTAAAGATAGCTGATTTTGGATTTCAAGGGATGGATTTTATCAAAGGATAAAAAAGAATCGGTTTTTTCACCGTATGCCCCTGACAAATTTTTTTTTGCACCATATACCCTTTCAACTTTTGAAATTCACTATATACCCCCCACCTTTCAAAAAATACATCGACTTACCCTTTTGGCTAACGGTGTTAGACTTCCGTTAGTCATTAGGCCCTAATCCTCCTCTAATCCTAATTAACTAACCTAAATCAAACCCTAATCCTAACCCTAACCCTAACCTTAACCTAAAACACTAACCCTAACCCTAACCCTAACTACCTATCCCCCACCCTTTACCCCCAATGCACCACCACCCCCTCACCACCACCACCCCATCCCCTTCCCCCGCGACCCCCTCCCCTCCCCCGTTGTTGTCGCGAACCCCTCCCTCCCCTTCCCCGCTACGCGAACCCCCTTCCTCTCCCCGTCCCCTGCTGCGCAAACTCCCCTCCCCTAATCGGTCTTTGTGCGAACCCCCCCTCCCCACCTGCAGTTCATTTTGGGCCGCAATTCATTATCATCATCAACACCGTTGCAAAAATCGGTGGGGGCGAAGATCGCAAGGGTGGGGGCGAAAATCGAAGGGGAAGGGGTGAAAATCGCGGGGAGGGGCGTGGGTGGGGCGGTGGAGGGCTGTTGGGCTGCGAGGGTGGTTGTTGGGGTAGGGGCCTGGCGAGGCCGGGGGGGGGGAGGGATGGTGGGGGCTGCGGTGGTTGTGGGGGGTAAAGGGCTGCGGTGGTTGTTGGGGGGCTGTGGTAGGTCAGGGTTATGTTGGGTGGGGGCGGTGGGCTGGGTTAGAGGGAAAGAGTTAGGGTGGGGGAAGGGTGTTTAGGGTTAGGGTTAGTGTTAGGGTATTAAATTGGGGGTTAGGGTTAGATTTAGGTTAGTTAATTAGGGTTAGAGAGGGGGTTTAGGGCTTAATGACTAACGGAGTTTAACGCCGTTAGTCATTAAGGGTAAGTCGGCGTATTTTTTGAAAGGTGGGGGGTATATGGTGAATTTCAAAAGTTGAAAGGGTATATGGTGCAAAAAAAAAAATTGTCAGGGGTATATGGTGAAAAAACCGAAAAAAAATCTTAAAACATTCAAAAACCGGCCAGAACAGCCAGTGCGCGACACACACAAGCTGTGCGCCTGGCGCACTAGCTTTGTGTATGGTGCAAAGGTTGTACGCCTAGTGCACTAGCTTTGCGTCTGGCGCAAAGGTTGTGCGTCAAGCGCACAATTTTTCTTTATCTTTGCCTAGCTTTTGGTTTCCTTTGCCTACAAATAACTCGTTTTTTCGAACGACTTTACACAACACTTTTCGCTACGAGTTCTACACATATTCTCCTATACTTAAACCCTAAAACACATCTAAATACATTTAAACACATAAATACCTTCGAATTTCTTATTTCAAGATTCAAGATTGCTCATCCTGCAGACCGTAATACAAAACCCAGGCGACAAAGGTACAATTCCTGATGGTCAATTCCAAATTTAATTCCTTTTTTTACTACTTAACAATTTACTTGTCACAATGTAGATCTTGAAGGAATTAATGCTTTCTTGTACATTTTTCCTTAAATCTTCTCTTTTTATTTATTTTCTTTATTATTCATATGCATGATTGTATGATTTAATGCTTTTATCACCTCACATGCTTATTCTTGCTAATCAAGACCTAAAGAATTGTTCTAACGCCTAATAAGATAATTGGACAACTTGTTAGCAACTCAATAATTTGATTGCATAATAACATGTCACCAAAAATTAGTCTTTTAATTTGTTTGTTTAATGAACCAACATAGATTAATTATTAGATTGTATTAACATATATTGCTTGGTCGTTTAATTGCATAAAACATGACATAAATCAATATTAAGTAGAGGCCATCAATGGGCGAATTTGATTCCTGATTTTATTTGTACCCTCACCCCCGAACTCAATTTTTAGTTCATTAACCATTCATGGAGTCATACGGGGAAATGTACATTGAATAAGTCCCAAAGTTGTCTCTAAGATTTCCCAATATCCTATTAGATATATGAGTCTTCCTTTAAAGACTTGTTGGAGACTTCTCTCTATTTCAAAAATATTTTTCAATCAAAGCATTTACACTGAGATAGTCAAATACGCGCTCATCCCGCGTAGGCGAATAAAAACACGCTTTACAATAGGTAGGTGCAACCCAAATCAAGAAGTATGAGCTTGTGTGCAAGAAATGACATAAATGATACTGGAGGTGAAATAAATAAATATATTATATCTTTTAATCTATGTTATTTCTTGCACTCAAACTCATATAGTTCATAGAAACCACATATATAATCAAATGTGAAATAAAATAATAGATCATGTCATTTCATCAATGTTATTGATTGCAACCAAAACCATAGTTCATATTGTGGACTATACCCAAACTCATAGTTCATCATGTTGGCTCCACCAGCTTAAGGTCAAGATGTTGGTTGCACCTAAGCGATAATTGGTGTTGTTGAGTCCAATTTTGCCTATTTATGATTTTTTTATTAATATAAAGATATTATCTTATCTTTAAAAAAATCTTTTTTTTGTAAAAATCAATATAGTATTGTAGATTAATTGATTACTACATTTGTATTTCAAATAAGAGGGTGTGGCAGAATGACAATTTTTTTAGATGACATATTGAAAAACCCGTTACAATTTGAATTGTTTTATGACTCAATTGAGGGTCCGTCGTAACTTGTAAGTAGGGATGGACATGGGTCGGGTCCGGGTCGGGTCTAGCTAGAAGCAGACCCAGACTCATAAATTTTGATCTAGACCTAGACCCACAGGGTCTAAAAAATTCTGGACCCTTACCCATATCCAATGGGTATGGCGAGTCCTGGGTATAAAACGAGTCCAAAATGGGTCTCAAACTTATGAAGAGTTTATGTTATTTTTTTTAACCCGTGTTTATCTTACTTCCATTTTTTTAGTTAATTAAATGATAAATACCAAAATAATAGTCTAATTCTTCTGCAAAACATTCCAAATTAGAAGATCGACTATAAGTGGCTTGAGTCTCGATAAAGAATGGATAAAATGAGAAGTTTAGGGCTCGAGAATTTGAGTCACTTGACTCAATGGTTGCGTGAAAAACTAAAAACTTAAATGTTAGGGTAAAAAGTTTCATATATATATATATATATATATATATATATATATATATATATATATATATATATATATATATATATATATATAAGGGCAAGATCACATGAGAAAACATCTTATGTGAGAAATGAGAATGAATCTCAACCACATGATTGAATTAGAGTTGCAACACTTGTTCATTAGAGTTATACCCCCGAAAAAACTTCGAGCCCAAAAAATTTTTTTATTTTTTTTCGAAATTTTTGTTTTCTAATATTTTTTTGGAATTTACGATTAGAGTCACATCACTTTTAAGCATTCTCAGAGTTACATCACTTCTACATTACATAATATATAAACATATATATTATATAACATATATATACATATAGAGTTATAGCGTATAAACATATATATCTCATTTCTACATGTATATATATATGCATATACATACATATATATATACATACATATATATATATACATATATACATATACATATATATATAAACATATATATACATATATATATATATATATATATATATATATATACATATATATACATATATACATATATACATATATATATATATATATATATATACATACATACATATATATATACATACATACATACATACATATATATATATATATACATACATATATATATATAAATGGGTCTGTGGGGAGGGGGGGTCTGGGTCTAAATCTATCAGACCGACCCAGACCCCATACCCGATTTTTAACATCCAGACCCATATCCGACCTAGACCCAATGGGTCTCATAATTCTAGACCCATACACTTAAAAATGGATCGGGTTCAACCGGATATGGGTTGGGTCCTGAGTCCATTCTATCCCTGTTTGTAAGGCTCAACAAAAAAACGGTTATACTAATCCAAAAAACTTAGAGGCCTAAAACAAAGGCCATAGAAAACCAACATAAAAAAGAGAGAAGAAAGCTTAGAAAAGTGAAGCTCCAAGGAGAGAGAAATTTAGCTCCACACTCATCCATGGAAGCAAGGGTGGGGCTTAACTTGCGGGGGGTGCTCAACTGCGTAGGGCCCCAAAAATAAGGGTTCTCGAAAAATTGTATATATTCTTATTGTTATGATTTTGAAGTAGAAAGATTAATTTGGAACATTGGTGATTGAAAGGGCCCTGAATGTTAGAGGTTAAGAGGTCGAATCTTAGTAATGTGTTTTTTGAGAAGGGTCTCAACTTTCCAAATTTTATCTTTCCCTCACCTTCATTTGTGGCCAGTAATTTTCCCTCACCCTCATCTTTTCATCTTCCCTCATTAATTTCCACCATAGTAATTAATACTTCACCTTTTCAATTTTCATACAATTTTTTTCAAAATCCATATCTTAATTAATTAGTCCATTAATACTTCACTTTTAAAGTGAATATCTAATGAATTTTTTTTTCTAGTAGATGTATCATGCAATTTGACATCCTCTTTATAATCTAGTGAAGTTTTTTATATTAACAAAAACATATATATATATATATATATGTATATATATACATATATATATATATACATATATATACATATATATATATGTATATACATATATATACATGTATATACATATATATACATGTATATACATATATATATATACATATATATACATATATATACATATATATATATATATATATATATATTTAAAAAGCAATGGAGTTTAAGGGCTCCATTTGAAGAATATGCACAGGCCCCCAACATCCTATCCCTGGCCCTGTAGAAACATAATCTGGTAACAATGTAAATAAACTTATCTGACAATTGTGGCGTGAAATGATCACTGCCCTAAAGTTGAATTTGCGATGCAACAACACACGGACTCACAACAATCAACCTCCAGGGATACACGACTTTTACCTTTCCGGCGTTGAGAGAAAAGCATATTGAGAACGCTCTTGAATATTGCCCAGAATTATAGAGGAAATAGGAAGAGAGAAGAAGTGTTTATGATTTTCTGTGTACTCAAGGAATACCAGAACACTGTTATTTATAGGAAAATGGAAAATCAAATGTGATCAGATCATGACTTATAACGTGGGAAAAACGTGCAGTAGAGGTGGCAAACGGGTCATACGGGGCGGGTCATAATCGGGTCAACTTTGTGTTCGAGTTACGTTCGGGTCGGGTCGGGTCCGTTCGGGTACGTGCCAATCTCGGGTCAATTAAATTTCGGGTCATATCGGGTCGGGTTAGGTCGGGTCGGGTTAAATCGGGTTTTTAATCTAGCAAATAAATAAAACACATATAAGACTAATAAAACTAAGTGAAATGATTAAAAAAAAATAGTTAAGTTAATTCCCCAAGGCCCAGACTGATCATGTGGTAACCACACATCACCACAAACCCACTAAAAGCCTCATTACTACTCAACTCAAAGGGTAAAGGAATAGTAATGGTTATAAACTTTACTAATCACTTCTTATTCTTACAATGTGGGACAAAAGATAAAATAGACCCTTAAATCGTCCGTATTTACTATTTACCGTCCGTGTTTACTAAAAATCGTCCGTATTTACAAAAGATAAAAGATAAAATATGGATCACTTTTCTGTTACCACCGCAGAGGTAACGTAGATCTACAACGTTACCTCTGCGGTGGTAACGGAATAGTGATCCGTTACCACCGTGTGGTGGTAACGGATTTCCGTTGCCCCACGAATTTTCGAATTTTTTTTTCACTTTTAGTCACTGATTTTCCAAATGAGGGGGGTTCGGTTTTTTTTCGTTTTTAGTAATTTATGTTTTTAATAATTTTATTTTGTTGTTTCTTTAAAATAATTTATGTTTTTTATAATTTATGTTTTAATAATTTCTGTTTGAATTAAAAAAAATATTTTGTATTTATTTGGGTTTTTTTAATTTATGTCAATAGTTATTTTAATTTATTATTTTAATTTTAATAGTTAATATGTTAATTTGTGTGATTATGTTGTAATTAGGATTTTATTATGTTAATGCATGTTAGTAACATGTTAGTATTATTTAATTTGTTTGATTTAATTATTTGTTTAATAGCATGTGATAATAGTATTATTTAATTTTAATAGTTATTATTTAGTTAGTTAATTAATTTATTTGAGCATGTTATTATATTATAAAAATATTTTAATGATATTAGCATGTTATTATATTATATTAATAGCATATTACTATTATATATTGTAATGATATTAGCATGTTAATTTGTTTTTATTAGCATGTTAATATTAGCATGTGTAGGGTAGTTGTTTACTGTATGATTCATAACATGATCCATTTACTGTATAGTTTTACAGCTTATGAAAATATATTATCTTTCAAAATCTTAGTTTTTCTCAATTGAACCAAAATTACTACTGAACAAAATTCATTCAGAAACTTTGTTGTTACAAGAAAAATAAAGTTCTATAGCGATAAAATTATATATGTGAGCGAAAGAGATGTCGGGTCGATCAATTGCATTAAGTAAGGGATGCAGGGCTTGTTTTAACCACAAGTGCATTCATCATCGAGGATGACCTCGATCCTACCAAATTTGAATTTCAAAGTTTGTATCTTTATTTTGGACTTTAAAGTGAAAATAAAGGGTAATAAAGGGTAATACTTTATTTTCTATATAGTCGTCTCATCAATGAGAGTAGATAGATAGAAATGGCTTTTGTGCCGGTCAATCTTTATACCATTCTTCAGGTATAGTTTTGTTGGATTTAGAATTTTGGATGATAAAAATTAGAGTTTGATTTTAAAAAAATCTTAGAATATTATAGAGAGCACCACCTAAGCATGATATGTCATTATTTTATTTTTTTTATAAAAAAAATAGAGTTTTGAATAGATATAACTACATGCAAGGAGCTTTAGATAAGTGAATAGTAGAGTTTGGTTTTGAATAAACAACCTAAGCTGTTATACTATGTAAATTGAATATAACTTTTGCTACATAATTCGGAATATTACTCCCTCCTTCCTATAATATATAGCTTGTTTCTCTCTATTGAGGTCAAACTTTAAAATTATTGACCAAATATTCTTAGCAATACAAAAATACATACTCGTGTAGGATCCTGTTAGGTTCGCCTTAATGTGTACTTTTTATAATATCAACTTTTTATATTTTTTATTAATACAGAATTGAAAATATTGAAGGTCAAAGGTATATCTTGGAGACCGTGCATAAAGAAGACGAGCATTTTATATTATGAGACAGAGAGAGTATAGTTTTTATACCATTGGAGAGCGCTCGATATATGTTTCGAAATAAGATCCATTCACAATACAGTTTTACACCTTATGAAAATATATTTATGTAGATGTGATCACATATTAATATTTATTCTTTATTTTAGATACATATAAGAATAACTATAAGAATAGGGAGTACTATATGTGATTATAACTTTTGAGTACTGCAAGGTCAACAAAATATGTCTTTCAAAATTATATATTTTCAAAATTGAGTTATATAAAGATAAAAAAATAGAGCTCTAAATAGATATAAGTACATATCTGCTCCCTCCGTCTTTAATTACTTGCAAAATTGGTGTTGGAACACGTACATAGGCGATGAGAAAAAGGGTAGCAGGGACTATAACTTTATGGGAAAATGTCAAATATATGGAATTTATAGGTAGGAAGATGAAAAAAATAAAGGGGAAGATTGATGCTTATTTGTGGGTAAATAAAGAAATGTAGCGTAAAAAAATTACATCCATTAATGGGAAATGTAGCAAGTAAAAAAAGACAGAAGGAGTATACTTTCGATGGTGCAAAAGTTAAAGTTTAATTTTGACTAGACAAAATAAAAAGATTATGCGATATAAATTAAGTATAATATTTACTACATTGTTCGGAAAAATAAACTTTTACACCATTCGAACATGCTTACAACTATAAAAAAATTAGATGAATGTTTTATTTTTAATATAATAAGAAGTGTACTCCATGAATTATGGTAAGAATATAGGAGTTTAAGACTTATTAAGAGAAATTAGAGTTTGATTTTCAATAAATTAACTAAATACCAATAATACAATTAAGTATTATAACTTTTGCTACATACTGCAAAAAAATACACAATCTCATTATAATTGAATAGAGCTTGAGATTTGCATTAAAATAATAATACTTAATTAAGAATACAATTATATTACTCCCTCCGTCCCAAAATATAGTTCCCATTTTCATTTTGGGTGTCCCAAAATATATTTCCCATTTCCATATTTAGTTCCACATTTTTCCTTAATTTGTCTAGAAAATTTTTTATTCCTTTTTTTTTTTCTTAAAATTCTTTTATTTCCTTTTTAAATATTTTCTCCCCCCTCCTTAAAAAACTTATAATTAATTTTCAAAATTTAAATAATTAATTTTCATTTTTTTTTTCGCAATTATGCAATGTCGAAAATTCGTATGCATCGATTTGCCCTATTTAATTTGTTTGTTCTTTGAATTTTGTTTTTTGCTTTGTTTATTCAATCCATGTCGTTACAATTAATGTTCTTTCACACAATAACTCATGGAAATCACCCCAAATGATACTTTGGTTTCATCGAATGAAAAACTTTATTTTTTTTTTTTTTTTTTTAAAAAAAAAAAAAATTTTTTTTTTTTTATTTTTTATTTTTTTTTTTTTTTTTTTTTTTTTTTTTTATTGGTTATAAAGGAAAGGGAAGGAAAGGGAAGGGGAAGGGAGGAGTGGGGGGGGGGGAAAGGGGTTTTGAGGAAAATTTTTTAAAAATCATCTTTTCCCATACAACATTTATATAAATAAACAAAAAATCTTTATTATCCCTCTTAGATTCTACTTGCATAAATTACCGTGAAAAAAGGGAAATGGCATGGGAACTATATTTTGGGACGAAGGGAGTACTATAAAATATGTCTCTCAATAAATATATAATTTATCTTATTTATTATCACACAACTATGACATTAATATAATTCTATCACATTAAAAAAAGGTGCATCATATGGGCTTCAAAATCTAGTCCACTGAATATGACCAAAACAAAGTTCTCTAAAAGAAAAAAAAAGTACCGAAACAAAGTAATCCATACAAGAGGAAGAAAGACAAGAGCGCATAAATTTGGTGACGGGCAGTGCATATGATGAGGCTTAACCTTTCAATTTGTAACACCTTACCCGCTGCTCGTTGACTTTTTTTTTTTTTAGGTAAGATGAACTCCCTTGTAAGTGGGGGAATTAGGGGATTGGGCAAGAATCAATCCCCTGTCACAAGAGTGGAAGGAGAACTTCCAACCAACTATATCAACCTTGATGTCCATATCTACATACTATCTATTAGTCATATTCTCTCTAATTGAATGCTGGCATTGCAAAATCAACCAAATCTATTGCAACGACTACGACCTCCGGGACCACTTTAGACGCCATATAAAGTCTTCAGTTATGCGAATCTACAATTTGGCAAGAAAAGTTAGAAAGTATTAACAAACAAGCAAGCTATAATTTTATCTTTCAATAGTTAGATAATATCTTTTGTCCCATATTTTTATATTATTATTGTGCCACGTAATATTGTTGGTACACATCATTAGATTTAAATCAACTTTTGTTTTCAACTCAGAAAAAAGCAAAGAGTATTGGACATCAACCAATAAGATTATATATTTAAATTTCCCCTCTAATAGTTCCTTTATGACTAATTTTGCATCGGAAACATGATTTTTATATTACTTTTTAAAATTTAAGTCAATAACAAAGCTTGTAAGGGATTAGAAGACTGAACGAAACTTACAAGGGCAGGCCATGGGAAACGTGAAGGCGCAAAATATGGCCCCATTGTATTATGAGTCTCAACCTGCATTTCAAGGAAACATTTCGAGGTTAATAGAGCTGATTTCAATGAAATAGTGATCAAACGATGAAATCACACATGCTATACTTATTCAATCATACTTCATACCCAGTGGCGAATTTACTTAGGGTCCAACTATTATTTCTGGAAAAAAAAAAATTAATTTCATTTGAAGCTTTATTTTCTCTCACACGCGAACTAACCCAGTTTCCTCTTTCTCTCTCTTTCTCCTTCGCGAATTCAACGTGACAAACCCTAAGTAGCAGCGACGCAGTTCAGGCGACAGCAAGCAGTTCAAATCGACGTAGATCTTCAGGCGACAGCGGGCGACAGCGCCGTTGAGTTTGTTATTCTTTCCGTCTTTTTTTGTAATCCTTTCAGCTTTTTTTTATCATTTTTCTCAATCTATTTTTTGATTGATTTTGTTTTGTTTGATTTTGTTAGGGTTTTGTTCGATCTATTCTTTTTGTTTGATTTTGTTAGGGTTTAGTTCGATCTATTCTGGAAATTGTTTTGTTTGATTTTGTTAGGGTTTTGTTCGATCTATTCTTTTTGTCTCAAAGAATCTATGGTCGGTGTTTGTCTGATTGTCTCACTTCTTCACTTCTTCATGTCTGATTGTTGCAAAGAATCTATAGGTGGCACCGTGGCAGCGACAGCGAGCAGGCGGCAGCGGGCGGGAGCGGCCAGGCAGCAGGCAGCGGCGCCAAACTTCAATCTTCTGGTATTCTTCTAATTCAACCTTCTTAATCTTCGCTTAATCGCTTTGTTGGCTTGTTGCTGAAAATTGATTGTATATTTGTGTATTTTTGTCAATTGGATTTCATTAGGATTTCATTACGAATGTGTTGTGATTCGGAAATTAGATTAGGATGCCAAATTGACAAATGATTGTGTATTTATATATTTTTGTCAATTGGATTTCATTACGATTGTGTTGTGATTTAGGAGTTATATTAGGATGCGAAAATGACAAATGATTGTGTATTTGTGTATTTTTGTCAATTAGATTTCATTACGATTGTGTTGTGATTTAGGAATTAGATTAGGATGCGAAATTGACAAATGATTGTGTTGTGAATTTGTGATTTAGGAATTATGTTACTAAGGTTAGGAATTAGAATGTTTTAGAAATCATTTTTGAATGATGTATCATGTATTATGTGCTTGATTGTATTGTGTTTTCCTTTTCAATCGACTTATTTAATCTCATTCAAATTATTAATTTAATTTTCAGAATGAAAAGGAAAAAAACGAAGGATATTTCAAGTTTTTTTGTTAAAAGAATGCCAACTTAAAATCCACCTCCACCTTCTCCTCCTCCATCTCCTCCTCCAAATCTTTCACCACCTCAAGAAAATGAACAAAATCTTCCTCGTCCTCATCAACAAAGTGAACAACATTCTTCTCCATCACACAATTCCAAAACCCATCTTATTCCCAGATTGAGCGAATTTGATATTGCTAATCTTCCACAAGACCCTGGGAAAAGGAGAAAGATGAGTGATTTTCATCCTGATGTTAAAAGCATAGTAAGAAGAACATACCTTGATAGAAAACCTTGCCAACCTAAAAATTTTGTGTTTCCTCAAACACTTATCGGACCGAAAAACCGTCGATTTAATGTGGATTGGTTTGACACTTGGCCTTGGCTAGAGTATAGTGTTCAAAAGGATGCTGCATTTTGTTTTGCTTGCTATTTATTCAAGGAGGACAACTCGGTTGGAAGATATGCTTTTGTTAGCAATGGTTTTTAGTATTGGAATAGATTGGATGTAATAAAAAAGCATGTTGGTAGTCATAAGAGTGCTCATAGTAATGCTATGATTGCTATGGAACTTTTCAAGAACCAAAAGAGTAGCATTATTACTGGTTTATCAAAACAAACAAAAGAAACCATGAGTGCTTATCGAACGCGATTAGAAGCTTCTGTTGAAACTATTAGGTGGCTTTTACTCCAAGGGTTGCCTTTTCGTGGTCATGATGAAAAAGAAAGTTCATTGAGTAGAGGTAATTTTGTTTCATTACTTACTCTTCTTTCACAACATGATCCTGAGTATTCCAAAGTTGTTTTCAAATTGGCTCCTGGCAATTGTCAACTCACTTCTCCCGTTGTCCAAAAAGATATCATTAATGCTTGTGCAAAAGAGACAACTAAAGCAATACTTGAAGATATGAATGGTGGTTATTTTGCTATTCTTGCTGATGAGTCCGCCGATGTTTCTGATAAGGAACAAATGGCTCTTTGCTTGAGATATGTTAATAAAAAGGGAGAAGTATGTGAGCGTTTTCTTGGTGTTGTGCATGTTCCTGATACTACTTCTTTAACTCTTAAAGGTGGTATTGAGTCATTACTCATGGAGTACTATTAGACTTTCTCACAAGTTCGAGGGCAAGGTTATGATGTGGCAAGCAATATGCAAGGTTCAATCAATGGCCTCAAAACTTTGATATTAGAGGAACCGGTTTCCGAAGATAAGTAAGGAACTACTTGTGTGTATGTCTTGTTTTAATCCTACTAACCGATTTTCTTCCTTTGACAAAAGAAAATTGATTCAACTTGCCATGTTATATCCCAATGAGTTTTCAAGTACCGAAATGATATTTTTTGATTGGTCACTTGAAAATTTCATTATTGATGTTAGAGGAGATGAGAGATTTTGGAATTTAAAGAGTCTTCACGAGCTTTCAATGAAACTTGTTGAGACGGGAAAGTCCAAAACTCATGATCGGGTCTACTTGCTTTTGAAATTGGTGTTGGTTCTTCCCGTTGCAACTGCAAGTGTAGAAAGAGTATTTTCTAGTATGACGCAAGTGAAAGATAAATTGCGTAATAGCATGGGAGATCAAATAATGTTGAATGATTGCTTGATTACTTATGTAGAGAAAGAAATGTTTTTGAAGGTTAGCAAGGATGATATTATAAATCGATATCAAAATATGAAAACTCGTCGAGAACAATTGTAATATTTTCTAAGTACTATTTGGTTGTAATAAGTACTATTTTTAGGTACTATCTTATTGTAATATGAACTATTATTAGTCATAAATTGATTTTATTTGAAGTAGTTTTTTTTAAATTCATGGATTATCCTATATGGGTACGCGTATTCGAACCCGTACTTGTACCCGTATCAGTCTTTGTGCAACCTAGTCGGTAGTGACCAACTATTCATAAATTCCTGGATCCGCTATTGTTCATACCTGTCCATGCAATACTTTACTCTTCTTATTTTGTGGGTCCTTTCCCCTCAATCTATCACTTAAGATCCTTAATACGATCAAAATTACAAGTCCCAAGAAAGATAGTATGATGTAGCCTATGAAGATTCTTAATACGATCCATTTGACAACGACAGCCAAATATATCTTACAAGACTCTATTATAGAAAAAGCTCCCACCAAAAATGCACTCATCAATGCGAAGATAGATGTATAGGTAGCTACAAGGAGTAATGATAAAACCATATCAGATATGGGGAACTTTGCCCATATCAAGGGTAAGTTTGTCAATTCAAGTGATTTAGTAAGATGGGATTGTAAAAGCATGGGAATGGAGTATTCCCTCTCATTCCATATGCTAGTTTAATAATAATTTTGAAAATTGTGCCATCCTCTCTCCAAATCTCACTCTTCAACCTCACTCTTCAACCCACCCACCGGAGCTGTAACTTAACGTTTGATGCCGGAAAATTCGCCGGAAAGAGGCACGAATTAACTGTGTTTTTCGTGAATTGAAGGTATGTTTAATTACTTGAAAATTGCGTGGGTTTACATCATGAAATTTCGTGGGTTTTGTTAAATTTCGTGGGTTTAATTCATAAAAATTGCATGTCTTAATTTTCTAAACATGTCTTAATTTCGTGTATTATAACTGGCGTTTTATTAAATTTCATTGGAATTGAGTGGGTTTTGTGGTGGTGTTAGACTCTACACTTCCAAATTTCGTGTCTTTTCCATTCGTGGGTTTTATGGTTGTGTTAGACCAAATTGAGTGGGTTTTATGCTCTGAAATTTGATACGAGTTCTTTGATGGTGATTTTTGTTATGAAATTTGAGCAAACAACATGGAAAAGTTGCAATAAGGATCTCATGGCTGATTCTTGTACATGGAGACCATAATTGAAGCTCTAGTATTATTTTGTGAGTGAGACTTCTGCAAGCTTGGACATATTCACCATTTGTAGAACCTCAAGGAATCTGAATATACTAGGATTGGTTTTTCCCTATAATTATAATCCCTTTTTCTTCTCTCTTTTTTGTCTTCTTGTGTTTGTTCCTCACCAGTATTTTGCTTGTATATGGTTGTCTATGTTGCTGCGCTTTTACTTCTATGAATTGGTTTTCAGAACAAAGACCACCTGAAGACTTCAATTGGTTTTCAAATTCATCTTATGAAGTTGATTTTTATCAGTTTATATTCTAGTTTATGAAATTAGTTTGTAGTATTTACTCAATAGTTTGTATACATTTGATAGTTAGTGATTATTGTTAACATGTGAGTATATGGGTATTTGGTTATTGTGCTGAAATTATATGTCCCAAAAAAGCCACTACTTTTATCTTGCCAAACTCACACTCTTGTTTCAATAGGGCAATGAAGAGATCAAAAGTCTTGAAGCAATGTAAAAAGAAGAAGAAAACCAAGGTATAGTTGTTATTTACATGTTTACGAGCATATAACACGCCTTGGTGTTAGCATGTAAGTTGATTTTTTTTCTTCTTCTTAGATGGATGAAGTGGATGGTGTAATAACCGAGCATGATTGGGGAGCGGAGTCGGAGGAAGATGAAGATGAAGATTGGGAAGCACGCGGAGAAACGAAAACCGAGTCAGAGGGAGAAGAAGAAGTATCAGATGCGTCTGAGGAAGAATTATCAGAGCAAGAAAAATCAGGAGGGGGAATGGTCATGAGAAGGCAGGGAACATGAAGAGGAGGAAGAAGGTGGACGACAGAGTTTACCGAGTAAGCGCGATACAAATTAATGTCATGTATTTACTTAGAGTATAACACGTGATTAACACTTACATTATTCTGGAAAACATGTGTTAAGACTCGCTTTCTTACAATAACTAATAATGTGTTATTGTAATTTCACTTCATAAAAGACATTTTTTTTCTTAAGATAACATTTGCTATATGCTACTTGACGCTGAAATATAACTGATTAAGACTAAACAATTTGTTAATCGAAATAAATTTTAGTAAAACTATTACAATTTGAGTGGGTATACCTCCTAGAAGTCGATTCTACACAAGTTCTCTTGCTCAAAAAGCGTAGATATTTTAGTATCTGAGAGCCCCTTGGGTGTGCATACATGTTGATTCATCTCACCTTGGAAGTGCTAATAAGTACTAAAGAAATTCAAGTGTACGTAAACTATAATCGATGTATTGTGTTCCTATACGAGAATCTTGTGTTTATAATTACTAGTATTGTGCTGGGTCCCATCTTAACCATATCTTTTGTATTTCTTTAATTGTGCTCTTGAATGGGTTTGTTATGCCAATGATGTTAGGGTTTCTATAAATATTTTGACATTATACTAAAACAAAGTACCAACTAGTGACTCATGTCGTGATTCGGTTATATTGTTGTTTATCTTCTTATGTTTGGGGTTTCTACAAATGTATGGTGACATTAATGTGAAACATAATAAAAGGGTTGCATGATCAAACGTACCAACCAACGAAACGTCATCAAGGTCTATTAGAAGTATTTGCAAGGTATACCTCCTAGAAGTCGATTCTACACAAGTTCTCTTGCTCAAAAAGCATAGATATTTTAGTATCTGAGAGCCCCTTGGGTGTGCATACATGTTGATTCATCTCACCTTGGAAGTGCTAACAAGTACTAAAGAAATTCAAGTGTACGTAAACTATAATCGATGTATTGTGTTCCTATAAGAGAATCTTGTGTTAATAATTACTAGTATTGTGTTGGGTCTCATCTTAACCATATCTTTTGTATTTCTTTAATTGTGCTCTTGAATGGGTTTGTTATACCAATGATGTTAGGGTATCTAGAAATATTTTGACATTATATTAAAACAAAGTACCGACTAGTGATTCATGTCGTGATTCGGTTATATTGTTGTTTATCCTTCTTATGTTTGGGGTTTCTACAAATATATGGTGACATTAATGTGAAACATAATAAAAGGGTTGCATGATCGAACGTACCGACCAACGAAACGTCCTAAAGGTCTATTAGAAGTATTTGCAAGGTATACCTCCTAGAAGTCGATTCTGCATAAGTTCTCGTGCTCAAAAAGCCTAAATATTTTAGTATCTGACAGCCCCTTGAGTGTGCATAAATGTTGATTCATCTCACCTTGGAAGTGCTAACAAGTACTAAAGAAATTCAAGTGTACGTAAACTATATTTATTGTGTTCCTATAAGAGAATCTTGTGTTTGTAATTACTAGTATTGTGTTGGGTCCCATCTTAACCATATCTTTTGTATTTCTTTAATTGTGCTCTTGAATGGGTTTGTTATACCAATGATGTTAGGGTATCTAGAAATATTTTGACATTATATTAAAACAAAGTACAGACTAGTGATTCATGTCGTGATTCGATTATATTGTTGTTTATCCTTCTTATGTTTGGGGTTTCTACAAATATATGGTGACATTAATGTGAAACATAATAAAAGGGTTGCATGATCGAACGTACCGACCAACGAAACGTCCTTTTTTTAGTTTAGGGTAACTTCAGAGTAGCTAATTCGTGTTATTCCTTTAAAAGGTTAGAGTTTCTACAAATAGGATAACATTATTGAAAAACATAAACGAGGCCTAAATGATCGAATGAGCCACCGACTAATGATTCGTGTCGTGATTCGATTGTTCTTCCTAATTAAGTCTATGATCTTCAATAATCAAATGGTGAAGTGTATTTTCCCCCCATAAAAAGTCCTCCTTGTACAAGTATGATGTATTTATTCATATAGCATGTGAAAGATCTATTGTGTTACCATAAGAGAATCTTGTGTTTATAATTAGTGGTATTGTGTTGGGTCCCATCTTAACCATATCTTTGTAAATCGCTACAATTGTGTTCATGAATGGGTTTGTTATGTCAATGATGCTAGGGTTTCTACAAATATGGTGACATTATCTAAAAGCATAAAGAAGGCCTAAACGAGCGAACAAATATTGACTACTGATTTGTGTCGTGATTCGGTTGTATTGTTGTTCATCCTTCTCAGGTTTAGGGTTTCTATAGATATGGTGACATTATTTTAAAACATAATGAAGGCCTGAATGAGCGAACGAAGTGTGGACTATTGCTTCGAGTCGTGATTCGGTTGTATTGTTGTTCATCCTTCTTAGGTTCAGGGTTTCTACAAATATGGGGACATTTTTGTAAAACCTAAACGGTGCCTTAACGATCGAACGACCCACGGACTACTGATTAGTGTCGTGATTCGCTTGTATTGTTCTTCCTAATTCAGTTTATGACCTTGAATAATCAATTAATTGATACATACTACAAACATTGCAAATTGAAGACATTAAATAATTATGACATAAATATGCTAAAAAGTAAACTATATTTGTTTTTGGATAACATAATTACGTTTTACAGTAAAAATATTATGTTTCGGCTACCATCATTTATCAATTAATTAATTGTAAAGAATTTAAAACACTTGTACATCTAAATCACCAAATAATAATGTTGTGAAACTTAATAAAGGCCTGAACAATCGAACGAAGTAGCGTCTAATGATTTGTGTCCTGTTTCGCTTTTGTTGATGTTCCTTTTTAACTCTAAGGTCTTCAATAATCAATTAAATATTGTTAAAAAAAATCAATGGCTAAACGAACAACCTAAGTACCAACTGGGGTTTGTACAAATACGGTGACATTTATGGTTTTAATAATTAAAGGCCTTCAATAATCAATAAAATGTTATAAATTACCAACAATTGTACATATAAGTCATTAAATAAATAAGTTTTTCTTGTTACAAAAGAATTATGTTTGAAAGTAACCATATTATGCTCCCTTACACACAAATTATGTTTTAAAGTAACCATATTGTGTTCCCAATAATCTGGATTGTGTTTCGCACTACAAGCAATTTTGAATGCTCTAAATTGGGCCATATATTATTTACCCATTCAATATTAATTATTTGATGTTGTTGTTATGGTTAAAATAAAATGTATCCCTATTTATGTCAACTTATGGTTTTTATAATCAATTTACGATCCGAAGGACTTTAAGAAATACTACAATTGTACATTTTAGTCAATAAATATTTATATTTTGTTACAAGGGAATTATGTTTGAAAGTAACCATATTTATGTTATTACAAAAGAATTACGTTTCAAAGTAACCATATTGTGTTTCCACTAATTGAGATTGTGTTTCACCAGCCATTTAAGGGTCATTAAATATTTATGTGTTGTTATAAAAAAATTATGTTTGAAAGTAACCATCTTGTGTATTGTTACAAAAGAATTATGTTTCAAAAGTTACCATATTGTGTTCCCACTAATTGGGATTGTGTTTCCCACTACAAGCAATTTTCACTAATATTCATTGATGAATTAACCCACTATATTTAAAATATTTGTTGGTGTTATTGTGGTTGAAATAAACCGGCACTAATGTTTATGTTGTGTAATATAGTACTTTTGATTTGTGGAAATTTAGCGTTTAACTAACAAAAATTTACATAAAGTCAACACAACAAAAATGCAACATGTTATTATCATGTTGTTATATTAGAAATAAATAGTGCTTTATAGTAAGCATATTGCAAATATGATGAGCTGATCAACGTCTGAAGGATCAAATTAAGGAGTAGGGTTTCATCTCGTTATTTGGTTGTATTGTTGTGCCAAATGGAACAGTCATCTAGGGTTTTAAGGTAAATTTGGTTTCGTCTCCTTATTTGGTTTTATCTAGTGCCAAAAATTACAAAAAAATATGTTCTGTAACATAGTACTTGTGGTTATGTCTCGTTATTTGGTTGTATTCAGTTCAAATAAGTTTCAATTAGGTCCAATCAGGTCAATAAGTTCTAATAAGGTCTAATAAGTTCCAATAAGGTCCAAATAGTCAATGATCAATAAATTTAAATTAAAATTTTAATTAAAGTACCACTATGATTATATAGTATTATATTTATATTATTGTCTATTATATTATTATTCATATTACTATTAGCTGATTATGTTATTAATATTTTTTTAAATTAAAGTAGCATTATGATTATTTAGTATGATATTTACAATATTATCTATTATTTTATTATTCATATTACTATTAGCTGATTATGTTATTATATTAGTAGTAAAAGTTGTGTATAAGCAAGCATATAAATAGTATTTTTTTGTTAAAATGTTAATCATAAGATATAATTAATAATTACTATTTTTTCGAAGGATAAATTTTAATAATTATTATGTCATAATAAATTTTTAGAGGTAGTATTCATGTTAGGGGTAATATTTATGTTATTACTCATCAAAGTTTTTGTCAAATAAGGTCAAATAAGTTCCAATCAGGTCCAATAAGGTATAATAAGTTTCAATCAGGTCTAATAAGTTTCAATCAGGATCAATCAGGTCCAATAAGTTGAATCAAGTCCAATCAGGTCTAATAAGTTGAATTCAGTTCAGATAAGTTCAGTCCAGTTCAGGGTTTTAGGTGAAGAGAACGCACCCTAAGAGTGTTAGTGGTTCATGATATTGTGTTATGTAGCATAACATATTGTGTTCCCATTTAATGAATTTGGGTTTAGTGTGAAACCATTAAACTCCATATGGGCCTCCTTGCAGCGGGCTTATCTTTTATCATATTATACTGATATGTTGTCTAGTTGAAATCATATTGTGTTTTGAAACATTTGATTTTTGTATTATATTCCACTATTTTATTTTTCATACGCAAACCAGATCAATCGTTTTTCAATAACTTTTTATGTCGGTTTCTTCATCTTCATTACTTGTTTCAAGAACTTCTAATTAAACCTCCAAAGGGCAACGTCGACTGAAAGAGTGGGTTCTTCTAGAACGGGTTCCGGATCTTATAGGTCAATTCGAGTAGCAACCACAACGCGGAGACAGTGGTCTGGGTAATAAAATCTGGCCCAAACAAAGGGAAAAAAAATTCCATGGATGTCCTTATCGGCTTGTAATTTTCTTCTCTTATTGTTTGTGTTCATGAATTTTAACTTCATTTCATTTGTCAATAAATCCAGTGACGATGTTGTTCATCTTTCAATTATCAGATTTTTGATTCACTGCAGCTTTCCATCTCCATGAAAGCCCAGTTGCCTTCTCCAAAATTTCGCAATACACAACAAAACAACAACAATGGCAAGGCCTTTTTTCCACAATTGAACAACACTTAATTTCCCCCTTAATTTTGGTTTTTATTTCTTCCCATTATTTGCATCAAGTTATTGTCCCAGTGTTATTAATTTGGTTTTGTTGTCCAGTCACTTGTAGTGGAGGAGAGAGAGATGAAGTCACTTTTTCCCCATTCCCTTCTATTCCCCTTTTATTCCCTTTCTCAAACTCAAAAGGTTGAATAAAATATGTTTTCTGAATATAATACATTATTTATGTACTTTCAACTTTTTGCAAGATTACTTTTTCAATATTATATTGCTGATATGGGAAAAATTCCCCATATCTGATATGGTTTTATCATTACTCAGCTACAAGGGCCCAAAAGAATAGAACTTTTGAGGGACCCTCTCCTTTGAACAAAGCAATCCCGAAGTAAAAAAGGATGGCGGTAAGAGAAGATACTAATGCGATGCAGTTTCGGACTAGGGCCCTGTTTGACACTAGCGTTTGAGGTAACGGTTAGCGGTTGGACAAGATTAAAACGCTACTTAAGAAAGTAATGAGTGTTTGGTAAGGTAGTGGTTGAAGTAGCGGGTAACAGTTGAAGTAGATTATGAGTAGCGGTTGTGGAACGTTACTACAAGTAACGTTTGAGATTTAGAGGTAGCGGTCTAGCAAATAAACACTATATAATAGTATAAGGTAGAATTATTAACCAATGTTTTTTTAGTTCTTTTTCCTTTTACTGTTTATTTATTGTTTTATTTTATGGCAATTCAATGTTTATTTTAGTAATAGTAGAGATGTAATTTAAATATTTATTTTAAAGATAAGATATTTTGCAAGTATTTTAGTTAAAATTGGTAATATAAAATTTTTCGTGGGTTAATTATTTTCTTAGATTTATACATTTCTTTGAGCACCTAAAAAGTCATATATTCCTTTTTGTGTAACTTCTTTGAAAAAATAAATCTTGAATTTAACTATTGAACGAACAAATGAAACTATTGTAGTTCATTTCATATTAGATTAAATGTCATTTATTGTCTTTTATAATTTCAACAGCTACATTTGCCAAACACTTCTAATAAAACAATTAATTTAATCGCTGACAGCTACTAGTAGACAGCTTGCCGCTACCCCCCAACAGCTACAGCTACTGCAACCGCTAACCACTACTAGAACTGCTAGTTTTGCTAAACATGCCCTAGGAACCCTCTAAAGTCAATCTGCTTGCTCAACATGGCAGCACCTGTTTGTTGGTTAAAACCACCTGGTACCCCGAGACCAGCTGCAAAGGAGATGGTTGCTATAAGAGCGGCAACCACCATATGACTGTTAACTGTTTTTAGCAAATCCTTAGTAGCCAAGTCATTTTTTCTCTTCTTGTAAAAAGATAAGTCATTTCTCTGTGCATCAACATCATCCTTGAAATCCTGTATAGGCTGTAGCCAATGCTTAACGCGACTCCCCTTTGGGGCCATTCCTCTGAAATCGTTCACAACTGCCTGCATAACAATAATTATGTGGTCATTTTTGAATTGTGTAAAAAGGGTAGGAGTATGACGTTGGTGTACCTGGTGAAAGGGCGACAATTCGAAGATTTTGTAATCATTGGCTATATAACCTGGTGTAAGCATTTTCTCATTATAAGTCTTCAGTTGCAACGTCATTTTACGAATAAGTTGCTGTATGTTTCTTAAAAATGTATTTGCAGGGAGGTTCGTGAGAGAGGTAGCAAATAGGTGAAGTGGTGTATTTCCATCATGGTCTCTCTTATTGACTGTATGGGTAGTACCAAGTATGCTAGCGGACGCATTAACATGTCCGCGAGCAGCATGTCCGCGAACATCATACAAGGACGCGATCAAGAGGCAGCCATAACAACGCTTGAAGTCAGTTTCATGAAGTTGTCCGACAACACTGTTGGCGGCCATCTAATAAGACAAAATAGAGGAATCTTTCCTCATGTCAGGCACATCACAGCCATACACGTGTAAAAGGATTACGCACCCTGTTAGAGGAATAACACTTCTATAAATACCCCACTATTACTATTCCCCAGGGACATCCGGAACACCAATACTCTCTCTCTATCTCTCTACTTTCTCTCTCTAAATCATTCACGGACACAATACTGACTTGAGCGTCGGAGGGGATTTCCTCGGCACCCCCACGGGGGTAGTTCACGTTTGCTGTCTTGCAGGGTTTCCATGACGGCCACGCGAGGCTTTCCATCGCGGCCGCAACTTCCAACACAAAGCGGTCACCCGTTTCACAACCGAAACAACTTGGCGCTAGAAGGAGGGGGACGACTTGTGAGAAAGGTCATGGAAACCAAAGCGGACAAGAACGAAGACGGTCGGTTCGAGAAGTACATCTTTGATAATGATGGAGACTTGAGTACGAAGTTCAAGAAACAAAATTATGCTAGAGGATAACATACCTCAATCTTATCACTTATCCCGGACGATAAGGATAAATGATAGAACATCTACGACGATGATACCGCCACTCTCATAGCGCACATAATTCGAATTAGCAGACAAGCAAGGATTTGATGAAGGATCTTGGCAGCCAGATGACTAACGGCCATATAACAGGCATAAACGTTAGAAAAGCCATATGACAGGCTCAAGTGCATTAACGGTCATATGACAGACCTAGCACAAATCAAAAGCCATATGACAGGCTCAAGTGCATCAACGGTCATATGACAGACCTAGCACAAATCAAAAGCCATATGACAGGCTCAAGTGCGTTAACGGTCATATGACAGACCTAGCACAAATCAAAAGCCATATGACAGGCTCAAGTGCATTAACGGTCATATGACAGACCTAGCACAAATCAAAAGCCATATGACAGGCTCAAGTGCGTTAACGGTCATATGACAGACCTAGCACAAATCAAAAGCCATATGACAGGCTCAAGTGCGTTAACGGTCATATGACAGACCTAGCACAAATCAAAAGTCATATAATGAACCAAGATCCATCCCGGCCCTATGACGGGCCAGGATCAAAACATGGTTATAAGGAACCAAGATCTATCCCGGCCCTATGATGGGCCGGGATCAAAACATGGATATAAGGAACCATGATCCATCCCGGCCCTATGATGGGCCAGGATCAAAACATGGTTATAACGAACCAGGATCCATCCCGGCCCTATGATGGGTCAGGATCAAAACATGGTTATAACGAACCAAGATCCATCCCGGCCCTATGATGGGCCAGGATCAAACCATGGTTATAACGAACCAAGATCCATCCCGGCCCTATGATGGGCTAGGATCAAAACATGGTTATAACGAACCAAGATCCATCCCGGCCCTATGATGGGCTAGGATCAAAACATGGCTATAAGGAACCAAGATCCATCCCGGCCCTATGATGGGCCAGGATCAAAAACATGGTTATAAGGAACCAAGATCAATCCCGACCCTATGATGGGCCAGGATCGAAACATGGTTATAAGGAACCAAGATCTATCCCGGCCCTATGATGTGCCAGGATCGAAACATGGTTATAAGGAACCAAGATCCATCCCGGCCCTATGATGGGCCAGGATCAAAACATGGTTATAACGAACCAGGATCGATCCATCCCGGCCCTATGATGGGCCAGGATCAAAACATGGTTATAACGAACCAGGATCCATCCCGGTCCTATGATGGGGCCAGGATCAAAACATGGTAATAATGAACCAAGATCCATCGGCCAGGATCAAAACGTGGTCCAAAAGTAAACCAAGATCCATCTTGGCCATATGACAGGCCAGGATCAATACATTGTTATAATGAACCAAGATCCATCTCGGCCATATGACAGGCTATGATCCAAACATGGTTTATAATAAACTAAGGTCCATCTCGGCCACATGACAGGCCATGACCGTAAAAAGGTCAAAATTTATATCGGCCACATAACAGGCCAAGACCAAAATATGGTTTAAAAATAAGCCAAGGTCTATCTCGGCCATATAACAGGCCACGATCAAAACATGGTTTAAAAATAAACCAAGGTCTATCTCGGCCACATGAAAGGCCATGACTGTAAAGAGGTAAAAATCCATATCGGTCATATGACAGGCCACGACCAAAACATGGTTATAATGAACCAAGATCCATCTCGGCCATATGACAGGCTAGGATCAAAATGTGGTTTATAATGAACTAAGACTCATCTCAGCCATTTGACAGGCCGGGATCAAAACATGGTTTATAATGAACCAATATCCATTTCGGCCATATGACAGGCCTAGATCAAATTATGGTTAAAAAATGAACCAAGATTCATATAGGTCACGTGACAGGTCATGACCGTAAAATGGTCAAAAACTATATCGGCCACATGACAGGCCATGACAATAATAGAGTCAAAATCTATCTCGGCCACATGACATGCCATGACCGTAAAAACGTCAAAATTTATATCGGCCATATGACAGGCCAAGATCAAAACATGGTTTATAATGATCCAAGATCCATCTCGGCAATATGACAGGCAAGGAACAGTTAATGATTGAAATAACCAAGTTCTCTAGCGGCCATATGACTCGCAAAGAACAGTAAACAATTTCAAAAACTAAGTTCCTTAGCGGCCATATGACAGGCCAGGAACAATAAATTATTCAATAAACCAAGTTCCTTAGGGCCATATAACAGGCCAGGGTCAATAAATGGTTCGCGGCCATACGACAGGCCTAGAACAAAATTAAATGGTTCAAAGAACCAAGTTCCTTCGCGGCCATATGACAAGCCTGGAACAAAATAAAATGGTTCAAAGAACCAAGTTCCTTCGCTGCCATATGACAGGCCTTGAACAAAATAAAATGGTTTAACGAACCAAGTTCCTTCGCTGCCATATGACAGGCCTGGAACAAAATAAAATGGTTCAAAGAACCAAGTTCCTTCGCTGCCATATGACAGCCCTAGAACAAAAAATTGTTTTAGAATACCAAGTTCCTTCCCGGCCATATGACAGGCCTGGAACAAAAACTGGTTTGAAAAACTAAGTTCTTTCACGGCCATATGACTGGCTTGAAAATAAAAAATGGTTTGATAAACCAAATTCCTTAACGGCCATATGACAAGCCAGGAATAAAAATGGTCAAAAAACCAAGTTCCTTCAAGGCCAGATGACTGGCCTGAAAATAATTAATGGTTTAAAAAACCAAGTTCCTTCGTGGCCATATGACAGGCCTGGAACAAAAAATGGTTTGAAAAACCAAGTTCATTCGCGGCCATATCACTATGAACAAAAAATGGTTCAAAAAACCAAGTTCTTTTACGGCCATATGACTGGCCTGAAAATAATAAATGGCTTAAAAAACCAAGTTTTTTCGCGGCCATATAACAGGCCTGGAACAAAAAATGGTTTAAAAACCAAGTTCTTTAGCGACCACATGACTCGCGAAGAACACTAAACAGTTTCAAAAACTAAGTTCCTTAGCTGCCACATGACAGGCCCAGGAACAAAAAATTATTAAAGTATAATTTTAGTCATGGCATTCGTCCCATTGCATCCAAATAACCTCTATGGTGTCACTTGTCACCATAGACGCTTGGGGGGCTAGTTGCATGGGTATAATGCCAACTGTCCTCGCGGCCATTACCATTACCTTGGCGGACATGGATATAATGATGGATGCAAGTATAAGTTGACAACAATAACTCAAAATTAGTCAGTGCATGATATAGAGGCCGTTAGCCCCATATCGGCCATGGTCATGTCAAAAAATGGTTTAAGAGCTCCTCCATCACTCTGTTAAATGGGCGACATGTGTCCAAAGAGTAAGAAACGACTCAATAAATAATAATAATTTGAAAAAATATGGTGCCACATTTTTCAAAAACTGTACTTGCTCAGTACAAAAATGCAGACAATAATGACAAAAATGTCAAATAAAAAAATAATAAATAATGATAACTAAAAGTTGGTAACGACCATGTATATATACGGCTGGGACCAAAAGAAAAATGGTCACATGACAGACTAATGGTTCTTATCGGCTATATAACAGGCCAAAGTAATGAAATGGTCATACGACATACCAAAGGCTCTTATCAGCCACATAACATGCCAAAGTCAGGAAATGGTCATATGATAGACCAAAGGCTCTTATCCGCCACATAACAGGCTAAAGTCAGGAAATGGTCATATGACAGACCAAAGGTTCTTATAGACCATATAACAGGTCATAAATTGAAAAACAGTCAGATGATACGCCAAGTGCGTATTGGCGAATAAATCCTCATCGCATCCGAAAAACCTCCATGGCATTACATAAAAGCCATAGACGCTTGGGGGGCTAGTTGTATGGGTAGTACCAAGTATGCTAGCGGACGCATTAACATGTCCGCGAGCAGCATGTCCGCTAACATCATACAAGGACGCGATCAAGAGGCAGCCATAACAACGCTTGAAGTCAGTTTCATGAAGTTGTCCGACAACACTGTTGGCGGCCATCTAATAAGACAAAATAGAGGAATCTTTCCTCATGTCAGGCACATCACATCCATACACGTGTAAAAGGATTACGTACCCTGTTAGAGGCATAGCACTTCTATAAATACTCCACTAGTACTATTCCCCAGGGACATTCGGAACACCAATACTCTCTCCCTATCTCTCTACTTTCTCTCTCCAAATCATTCACGGACACAATACTGACTTGAGCGTCGAAGGGGGTTTCCTCGGCACACCCCCCCGGGGGTAGTTCACCTTTGCTGTCTTGCAGGGTTTCCATGACGGCCACGCGAGGCTTTCCATTGCGGCCGCAACTTCCAACACAAAGCGGTCACCCGTTTCACAACCGAAACATTGACAATATCACTAAATCGAGAATCCCTCAGGAAATAGTCAAGTACTTCAACGTGGCCTAGAAAGGCCGCATAATAGACAATGTTCCTGCCTTGATTATCTTCTATTTCATAACTGTCTGGGAAATAATCCACTAGAAGTTGTAATCCGTCGATGTTATTCTGTTGCACAGCTATATGAGCAGGAGTTCTCCCCTCTTTGTCTCGGATATATGCTGCATTAGAAGAAGAAGAAGACTGTCCTTGTAATAGAACCCGTAACGTCCTGTTGTCAATGCTTGCTGCATGATGAACTGGAGTTTGTCCATGCTCATCTTCATAATTTGAGAGCTCAGGATATTTGTCGCTTATCTTCGTTACCATGTCTAATCAGTTATAAAGGTGGTGTTTATGCCCAGCAAACACAAAGAAAATCCATAATTAGATAGATATTTAAAAAGGAAAAATTAGTCAAAACATCATATGCTATATATATTTGCTGAAATTCTTCAAAAGTACATTTCAATGTTCTGGGCTCGCCTTTGATTTAACGAATTTCTTTTTAGCATGTAAAATTATTGGCACAAGGGCCACCAATCCGTACTTCTAGGGATGGCAATGGATCCTAGACCCGGTCCGAATCCCTTTTTTCAGATCTGGGTCCTAAAATTCCAAACCCGTTGGATCTGGGTTGGATTCAGGTCCTGTAGACAGATTGCAGATCCGGGACCATATTTGACCCAAGACCCGGACCCACATCCGAAAATCCGTTTTTTTTTAAAAACTAATTGGGCTCGGATCTAACTCTAAGTCTAATGGTCTACAAAACATTCTCTCCCTATCTCCAACACATTCAATCACGCATCCTAAAACCCTAACTCCCACCTCCCACCACGCCTCCCCTTCTCTCCCTCACTCACCAGCCAGGCTGTTCCCGACTCCCACCAGCCACACCCACCACCACCACACGAGTAAGGAGTTATCATAGACCATCACACGAGTAAGGAGTTATCACTCTCTCAGCCTCCCCTTTTCTCTCTCTAGAAGTCACCCCTTCTCACTCTCCAGCAGCCACCAGCGCCCACCGAGGCGCCGACCAATAGCCGCCCAACATCGTGCTCCTTTCCCTCCTCTTCGCGCACCTGTTCTCCACAACCACCACGCGGGTTCTCTCTCTCCACCACCACGCATCCGGCAGCTCTCCCCTCTTTAGCCACCACCGCACCAACAACTTCCTTTCTTGAAAGGACGAAATTCTTTTTCTATCTACTTCATTTGTTAAGTTGCGAATTTGCTATGATTTTGTTGTGAATTTTTTGCTGAAACTGTTGAATTAAATTGTTTAACTAAATATTTTGATTTGAATTTGTGTTAAAGTTGTAGAATTTAGATACAAATTTGTGGTTAACTTGCTAAAAAAAATTTATTTTACATCGAAAAGTAGGTAAAATAATAGAAATTAACAGATCCATTTTGGACCCGGATCCGCAGTTTCTGGACCAGGGTCCAATTTTTCCAGACCCACTGGATCCGGGTTCGTATGGACCCGACCCATACCCTATTGGACACAAACCACTGGTTTAAGTTCATATGAGAATCACCCCTATGGTGCGGATCGTGGGAACCACTCATTTTTCCTTATTTTACGAAGATTTTGCTCATTTCACAATGTTTTTGCACATTTTATGTTTTGCCTATTTTATCTTTTTGCTCATTTAACATTTTTATGCTCATTTCGCCACGTTTTTGCTCATTTTACATTTTCTCATTTAACATTTTTATGCTCATTTCGCCACGTTTTTGCTCATTTTACATTTTTTCATTTAACTTTTTTATGCTCATTTTACGTTTTTCTCATTTAACATTTTTGCTCATTTTAAGTTTTTTTTTTTTTGCTAGGCAAGTAAGTATGTATATATCAAGGCACCAAACATCTACAACCTAAACATCACTCTAAACACAACAAAGAGTTCTAGTTTAGAGAAGAAAAACTATACAAAACATTATAATATAACTATAATGTTATATACCAATTATAATCTCTCCTTGCTATCTTCTGAGGAATCACAACACCAATCCTCTCCTTTACAGCTTTTTTAACTTTGTCTATCATTATATGAGGCCTGGGAACCACATGCTACAAGTAAGCTTCATTCCTACATCTCCATATATACTGTAAACGAGAGCAGACACACCAACATTCCACACAGCTCTCTGAAACTTAGACTTCCTGCTTCTGAAAATTCAAACAATCAACCTACCTAAGTCATGTGACATATCAGCAATTCCAAGCCAACAGTTTATCTTTGTGACGCAAATCAGACTGAACTAACAGTCAAAAAATAAATGCTAATGAGTTTCTGAACTATTTGCACAAATTAAACAGCTAGGGGAGGGCTGACTCCAATTCATGCAAGCTTAGCTGTAGTCTGCAGCTTTTGTTATATAGCCAAACAAACTATGAATTAATATATGTCTAGGAATACACAATCTATCCAGACCATAGAATCCCAGTGCACATGAGTGAGATCACCCATCAACTTGTCATACACCTTCCCGACCCTATAGTTGGACATTGCATAGAACTCTTCTCTGGAATATAATATATTCAGCTGGTTTTTCATTTCACAAAATTTAGACCAATACTAGCTTACCCCTGAAAAAGGAGTGTAATCCCACTAATCATCCTCCTTTAGATACACTGAATGTATCTATTTAACCCAGAGGTTGTCTTGTTTTGTAGCAATATCCCATACATATGCTTAACATGTTCCACTTTATAATATAATATTCCTAAAACCTCAACCACCTACAGACTTATCACAACAAAGCCTATCATAAGCCACATTGCCAGGTTTAGAACAGAAAGATTCACCACTCCACAAGAATGCTATGCAAATCTTCTCAATGTTCTGAAGTACACTCTTTGGAAGGACATTAATTGTCTGAGCCCAATACATATGCAAACTCATGAGCAAAATATTGACAAATAAAGCTCTGACTGAATAAGAAAGGTGCCTAGAACTCCACATTATTATCCTTGTAGTCATCTTTTCCTCTAGACAATCACACTGAGCCACTGAAATCTTTTTTGAGCAAATAGGAACACCTAAGTACCGAAAAGGTAAAGCACTTCTAGCTAAACCAGACACATCCACCACTATCTGCATCTCCTGATTAGACATTCCACAACAGTACAATGAGGATTTAGCAACATTAGCTTTTAATCCTGTAGAATCAGAAAAAAGCTTAAAAGTTTGCAGCAATAGTTAGACAAAGTTAATTCACCTTTACAGCAAAGGATTAAGTCATCAGCAAAACAGAGATGAGTGAGCCTCATAGGTTTACATCTAGGATTAAAATGAAATTGAGGCATATTACTCACGCTCTTCAACATTCTAGACAAATACTCCATGCATACAACAAAAAACAAGGGACACATGGGATCTCTCAGCCTTAATGCCCCAGCAGAGCTGAAAAAACCATGCATACTTCCATTCACCATTAAAGAAAATTTTGAAGTAGTGACACACTCCATAATAAGCTCAATGAACTGATCAGGAAGTCCCAAAATGCTCCAATATTTCCTGTAAGAACTTCCAGTCCACTGTATCATAGGCTTTTTATAAGTCCAATTTAATCATATAGCTTGGACATGCAGAGTTCCTACTATAAGCCTTCACAATATCCTGAACAACCGTGATGTTGTGAACAATGTATATACCATGAACAAACCCACCTTGGCTCTCAGCTATGATATCTGGCAAGACATTTCTCAACCATCCACAGACGACCTTAGTGATGCATTTATAAATTGTATTGCAGCAAGAGATAGTTTTAAAGTCACTTACATTACCAGGACACTTAGTTTTAGGAATCAATGTAATTACAGTGGCATTCTGTTCCTTGAGGGGCTTCCTTCCCCTAAGAACATCTAAAATAGTATATGTCATATCTTTTCCAATAATATCTCATACATCTCTAGAGAAATGCCCTCCAAATCCATCTGGACCTGGGGCTTTGCCCATGAATAGCAAATAAAGCTTTTTTCACCTCATCTGCAGTATAGGGAGAATTGAGCATCTGCATAGGATCTTCAGTAAGCATTGGACCATTGTGAACAATCTAAGCAATAACAGACTTTCTATCACCTTGAGTAAATCCCAACAAAAGTTGATAATAAGATAAAAAGGCAGCATCAACCTCTGCAGGAGTATATCTCCAAATACCATCAATATCTTTAATGGCTTAGACTTTATTCTGCACTCTTCTAGCCTTGATGCTCTTATGAAATAGAGCTGTGTTTTCATCTCCATCCCCCACCCAGATAGCTTAGATTTCTGTTGCAAGAATTTTAAGTAAGCTTTGTGCTTCAGTTTATACTCCTAAACTGCCTCAATTTCAGCATCTGCTACTAAACGATTTCTAGGATTATCATGCATCAAAGCTTGAGCACTAATCTTGTCCTGATGAGCCTTCAAATCTGCGGACTGAATATCATTAAACCCAGTTTTATTCAACTCCTGAAGCTTCTTCTTAATCAATTTCATTTTCCTACTAACTATAAACATTTTGGAGCCAACCATTTGAGAATTCTAGCATCTACTGACTCTTTCTGAAAACTCAGGAGATAATCTCCACATGGTGTAATATTTGAAAGGTTTTTTCCCTTCATTTGACCTTGGATATACATATAAGAGAGCTGGAGAGTGATCATAATCTCCTTCATGCATGAATCTCCCATCTGCAGTTAGGGGTGAAAGTTATTCGGATAAAATCCGAAATCCAATCTAATCCAATCCGAATTAGTAATTCGGATCGGATTCGAACTGTGTGCGGATTGGATTCGAATTGAGATTTTTTTTTAAAAGGATTTTCGGATCGGATTGGATTGAGGGTAATTGGATCCAAAAATCCAATATAACCGAATAGTAATATGCCTTGTATAATGTATCTGGATTGGGCTTAAGTGCTTAACTGATTTTTTTTTTTTAAAACCTAGTCCACAGCCCAGTAGGCATAGTACTTCAACCCTTCCCCTAAAAACCCTAACAGCACTTAATTCCTCATTTCCTAAATCTACTAGGCTGTTGTAGTGCTTAATTTATTTCATCGAAAAACTAGAGTTTTAAAAAATTGGATTTTTAGATCGGATCCAATCTAGAGTATGAAAATTCGGATTGGATTGGATCGGATTCAAACTCTAATTGGTTCGGATTCATATTGGAAAATTGAAATCCAAATTTTGTTCGGATCGGATTTGATTAGGCCCTAATCCAAACCGTACACCGAACTTTCACCCCTATCTGCAGTGTCATGAACCTCCATCCATTCCTCATTTACCATGATTCTATCTAGCTTGGAGTAAACTCTTGCATTACCATACTGTTTAATGTTCCAGCGGGTATGTTAAATCTATACATCTCACATCCTCCAAACCACAATATAACATACAACTAGTGGTAGGCTCCATTTCAATACTCCTAACGATAGCACTAATTCTCTCATCTCTCATCCACTTATTTAACACAATTCAAGTCCCCTAGGATGATCCATGGCTCAGCAGACTTCAATCCTCTCAAATCTCTCCAAAGCTGCTCCCTTCTCAAACACTCATTATAAGCATAAATGAATGTACAAAAAAAACCCTGTTCTACCACTAACCGGCTGAACAAAACAATGGAGAAGTTAATCAGTGCCCCTGATAACATTAACTGTAAACACACCAGGTTTCCATGCAATAATAACTCTTCCTCCTAGATGATAACCAATATTAGAAGTGAAACACCAAGAATTAAAAACATTCTGATAAAGGCTACCAAGATGGCAGGCCTTTACCTTGGTTTCCAAGAGACCAACCAGCCCAATGTTATGCTTCTGAATGAACCTAAGTACATCCTTCTGCTTCTTTGAGCTGTTAATCCCTCGGACATTCCAACTTAACATGCTATCCATTAATGTTGGGAGGGTTCCCCCTTCCCACTCCATTAATGAGCTGAAGACTCTTCTTCCTCCAACATCTGAAAGCTGTTAGCTGTGGATGTTGGTTTCACTTGAGACACTATCACCCTGATTGGCTTTAAAGCTTTCTAAAATATATCAGGATCTACCTCCGTAGCCTTTAAACTCTTATCAGCAACCACATTCTTTTCAAGCACAACAACTGTAGTAACAACAATATTTGCCCTCTAGACTTGCTTCTTTTTCACCCTGCACTCTGCTTCAGCATGGCCTAGGACTTTACATGAAGCACATGTCACTGGCTTCCACTCATATACCACATCCACAACAGTTCTATCACCATGCTTATTTAAAAATTATGCCTGATCTAGAAACTTTTTGGACAGTTAGCTTCAACAAGCACACGAGCAAACAACACCTTATCTATCCTTTTAGTGGCTTCATCACTCTGAATATTCAACTTCAATTGAATCCAAACTGGCACAGATCTAAGATCCTCTTTATCAAAATCAATATCTGCCTCCCATGGTTTGATTGTTAATGGCTTGTTATCACATAAGTAATGTCCAGCTAGAATCATATCATGATTATCCATAGAAGAAAATTGCACAATGAAAACTCCCTTATTAATCAAGGCAGCCTTATCAACCTTAAAATTCTTCCAGATTCTATGAACAAATCCCACCATAACATGAATTGGAGGATTCGCTCCAACATAACACACAACAGCAGAATTCCAAAACTGAATTTCTTCTTTTCTATCATCAAATTTAATTTGAATTTCATAATTATTTCCAACATTCATTTTGATCATGCTCAATTTCATCCACAACATTCCAAATTCTTGCAAAATAAGGATTAGGTATAGGACTTACCTCAACCTCCTGATTCAATAATTGAATGAGCTATTACACTAGACTGACGATGAATCGGTTCTAGCCAATCATTAAACGTGTGGCGAATCTCAGATTGTTGTTGTAACCTCTGGATCGAAGCTTTTGAAGTCATATTCCACCAATTCCATCACCAAATTACAGTGCTACTATTCCAACTAGTTCATCCATTGATCGAGTCTTACGCGCTTGAGAATCCGAAGGACCTTTAGGCTTTCCAGCATTCTTCCCTCAATCTCCAGATTTTCTTGCCATGGAGTTCTTAAGATTAGTTTGTGAACCTCGGAGGAATTATTTTCATTTTACATTTTTGCTCATTTAATGTTTTCTATTATTGCTTTTTTTTTGCCCATTTTATGAATTTTTGCTCATTTTAAGTGGTTCTCACGGTTCTCACCATAAGGGGGTTCTCATTAATTTCATTTTACGATTTTTCTCGTTTAACTTTTTTATGTTCATTTTGCGTTTTTCTCATTTTACATTTTTGCTCATTTTATGAAGTTTTTGCTCATTTTAAGTTGTTCTTACGATTCTCACCATAAGAGAGTTCTCATTAGATTTTACACCTATACATATCCTGTGTCATTAATGACATTTTTGTAATAAATTTGAAACTTCGAAAGCTGGTTTCCAACTTCTTTAAAAGTAACGCAAAAGCTAGTAAAAGTAGATGCAATCGATCGAAAATAAAGTAAATTTTAAACTTAGAAAATTGGTTTCCAACTTCTGTAAAAGTAAAGTAAAAGCTAGTAAAAGTAGATGCAATCGATCGAAAAGTAAATGAAATTGCTTGAAATTAAAGAAATTTGGAACCGATTTTTTGATTTGCAAAATTACGAAAGTGCCATTAATAACATGGAAAAGCATCTAGACTATTCAAATTTTGTAATATAAAGACCTAGATTGGTTCTGTAGTTTCATTTTAGACTCGATTCTCATTAAAACTTGGTCTATATATATATATATATATATATATATATAATTGTCGTTGTTGGATACATAGTTTTTATATAGTAAATCCAAGTGATTGATTGAATCCCCTGCCCTCATTATCGAAATTCATAAAGGGAAAAATAAGAGGAGAAGGGGGCAACAACAAGGTACCTTATGATATTTTGTATGTTGTGTGTTAGCAACCGAGGGTTGCAATCAAATTTTTATGATTTCTCTGCTATAGTGGCCCCACAATCTTTGTTCTCATCTCCATAGTTTGTCTTGATCTGCTTTTTAAAAAATACAAATACAGATGGCCTATCCCTAAATTCTTCAATATAATACTTCCTTCATTTAAAAATAGTTGCACCATAAGATGCTACGGAAATCTATGAGAGAAGAAGAAAGAAAAAAAGAAAAAAAAAGAAGATGAAAAGCCCAAGCAACAAGAATCCCAGCAAAGCTTCCTTCTCACGCTCCTCTTCCTCCATTGCAATCCTCCTCTCCTGGTTCACTAATCCCCTTCATCGCAGCCTATGGTTACTCTTGCTATCTATTTTGAGCCTAATTATTACACCCTATTAACCCCTAATTACGCTAAGTTTTTGCCTCTTTCCAAGAAAATCTTTTATTTAGAGAGTTATCAGAGAGAAAAAATTGATTTTTCTTTAATTAAGAACAGCATCCTCTATTGCAGTGATGATAATCCGGCGGACGGATATGTGTTCTCCCAAGATTGTCTTGAGATCAAGCCAAAAAAAATATTGCTCAGATCCCTTCCTCTACAAGGAGAAGAATACGACGAATAGCAAAAATCGACCACCATTTTCTCTCTCCTGCAAACAATCTTCAGGAAAATCCAAAGGCTCAGAGAAGCGTCTCTTAACCTTCTACTGCTTTAATTTAATTTTTGGTTTGATGTGGCATGCTTATTGGGAGTTCTTAGGGTGGGTTATTATCATTCAATTGCTTTACCTCCTCCTCTCCAATTTCTTCCTCCCTCTCATAGTCCTTATTTTATTGGGTTTAATTATTAGAATTGTTAGTAATTTCCATCTTTCTTTCCTTACTGCTAACCAAGACCACCCTAAATTGCACTATAAAAGGCCAGTATCGGAACACTCTATCACATCAACCTCAATCACTGTTCAATTCCATTATTTCCTCTCCCTGCCCTTTTTTCGTTCTTACTCCCATGTCTGACCTTCCTCATCCATCTTTTGCAAATGATCTCCGATCCTCTAGGCTCTAGCAATCCTAATTCCCTTTCCCTTGACGCTAATAGGCCCAGTCCATCTCCAACTTCCCCTCTAGATTACCATCCTGGTGAAACCAGTTCGCCCTCCCCCACTATGGTTTAATCAGTGGGTAGTGACAGTCACAGCGCACCTCCCTCTACCCCTCAATCAAGCAATTCTCTACCCCAAATGTGACTGTGCAAGCACCTATTATTGATGATGTTGAACTCAATCTCTTCAAAACAACCTGCTTATTTGGAAAAACTGCGTCTGTCATTAACCACCTGCGTCGGGAGTGGGGGTTCATTCAGGGTGAAGTCTCTATCAGCTACTTATCTAATGGCTGCTTTTTAATCCGCTTTACCAATCCTCTTGACAAGTCCGATGTTTGGGATCGTAGACCTTGGTTTGTCCAAGGTCTTAATTTTGTGTTGATTCCTTGGAAACCTTTATTCAAACCTTTTTGCAATTTCATAACCCAAGTTGACCAGTGGGTCAAAATACCATTTATGCCAAACGAATTCTGGTCTTGGTCTCACCTAGAAAGCGTACTAAAAAAGTAGGCCACCTTGTCAAACTTGATAGATTTACCCAACAAAATAATGACAAAGCTCAGTTTGCCCGAGTTTGTTTAACATCAATATCTCTAAACCAGTCCCTAGATCAATCACAATGATTTCCGGAGCCGAATCCTCTGAGTTCTTCCTCACATACGAGGGAGTTCACGAAGTCTGTCCCTTGTGTGGTGCCAAGGACCACTGCATCAACTTATGTCCTAAGGAGCCTGCTCCCTGTCTAGACCTTGTCGTGGCTAAGCTAGAATCAAGCAATATCACTTCTTCTGCTGACTCGGATTGGATTTCAGTAAGACCTCAGCGCCGTCAAAGTTCTCGCCTTCTACAACGTTATCTGCGCAACCTGCCATTCAAACCTCTCCCTACTCTCAAACCATTGCCATCTCTCATTTGCACTGAAACCCTCCCTCCAGACTCTCCCCCTCATAATGATCCTATTATTACCTCAGGTTTACCCACCATCCCAATATCTAATGCCTTTGCTACCCTGGCTGAATATCAAATTTCTTGTGATCAGGGGCTCCGTCTTCAACCTCCTATTGCTGACCCTAATGCTAGTGATATTGATGACACAACCAATGTTGTGAATAAGGATGAAATTGATAATGATGCTTTTTTACAAGCTCTTAGGGTAATTCATCACAACCCTCACTTATTCTTTGATGCTGAAATGTCTGACCTCCACTCCCCTCTTAACAGTCCACCTTTCCCCGCTGCTGAGGATGATGTCAAGCACAAATTAAAGCGCTGCAAAAGAGATGACTTCTCCTCTTCAACCCCATCTCCATGAGTGTCTCTTATTGTTGTGGTTATTTGTTAGGGTGGGATATAATTTATTGTGGGATAGAAGCTCAGTTTAGATGGTTGTTTTTGCTAGTTTAATTCTCAATCCTTCCCCCCTCCCCCTCCTTTTGCTCATCCCCCTGTAATCTCTTGTTATCTGCGGATAATTTTAGGGGATCTTTTGTGTAAGTTTCTCTGCATTATCAATTCCATCAGCATGTTTTTACTTTATTTCTACATGTTTGCACTTATGTTCGATTCTACAATGGTTCACTCTGTTGCAACTGTTTCGTTTTATGTAATGTACCACCTTACTCTTCCTTTCTCTTACTATGTTACTTTTCTGACTATAATTATGACTTTAAATATGCAGATTCTTCCTTTCATTCCTTATTAATCCTATGTTTTAACTGTAAACTTCTCGCTCTTTTTTTCTGTTCATTAACATTGCTATTTGAATTGGGTCGTTTGGCCCACTTGGACTCGAATGGTTAGTCACTCGCTAATAGATCAGGGTGCTTTAAACCCCATATTGTCTCGCCTATTTGGTACTCAAATTGCCGCAGGTTAAAACTGAACCTCCTTAATCAAGTTCAACTGGGCACTTTTTTGTCAATAATTTTTTCCATCAGATTCATGGCAGTCTGCCCCTTCTGCCTTACCAATCAGTCAATGCAGACAAGTCATCACACTTTGCAAACAATAGCTCCTAAACTGTTTTTGGAATTACAACCTCCACAAGGCTCATTGTCACTCAAGTCTTTGTGACTCAAGTCTAATTTTTTACTGCTCAAGCTTGTTCTATTATTTCGGTATTTCTATGATGTTGTTGAGCTGTACGTCGTCGCATTTAATGTGTATAATTTGTACAAATTTGGTCCATTATGAAGATCCTATGTTGGAACATACAAGGAGGTAAAAACCTCAAACTCTTGCGGAGCTCATATACTTAAAGAATAAACACAAACTTGATGTTTTTTTTTGTTTTGGAGACACTCACTAATCTCAACAATAGCAACAGAATTTTAAAGGCTCTTAAATTCGAGCACAGTATTGTTTTTTATCCCATTAATCATAGTGGAGGATTATGGGCTTGCTGGAATAATACCAATATAATGGTCAAAAACCAGGATGCTCATGATCGATACATCCAATTAGATATTTTTTACAAACCGAACAACAAAGACTACTCTATCATAGGAGTTTATTGCCCCGCTCAGGAAACGGACAAATAGGTTTTTTGGGATCACTTACAGTCACACCTTAATACACTCACTCTACCATGGCTCCTTGTGGGGGATTTTAACGAAATGTTAAACCTTCAAGATAAAATAAAAGGCAGACCTTTATGTCTCCCTTAAATATTGCGGCTTCCACACCTACTGTCAACAACCTCATCACTTGATATTCTTTTCTTGGAAAAGCAACCAAAATAACACAACCATTTATAAAAGGCTTGATAGAGCTATTGCACATACTTCCTTTGTCAATGACTTCATGAATAGTCAGATTGGTTATGGCAACTTCACGGTCTCCGATCACACCCCACTAGTGTTCTCTTCGAATGACACCATCATAAGTCGTCCTCCAGCTTTCAGATTTAATAATGCATGGGCCATTGATCAAGACTCTCATGACATAGTCCGTCGAAATTGGGCTACTACCATTACAGGTTCCCGTTTTTATCGAATACAACAAAAACTATCTAGAATCAAGACAAATCTCAAAGATTGGGCACGGGCAAAAATATCGCCACACTACAAATAAGTTGGTACAGAATGAAACTAAACTTCATGAATTACAATTGTGGCTCAACCTTATAATGATATTCTTATTAAACATATCAATCGACTCGTCAAGCAAAGAGAAAAATTACTACTCTTCAACCAACACCATTGGGGTCTGAGAGTAGGAAAACTTGGCTTTCGCAAGGTGACTGCAACTCAAGATTCTTCCACAATCGAATAAAGAAAAAAATAGCATCAAACACTATTTTTAGACTCAAAAAAGACCTTGGCCAATGGGTAAACTCCCCCCCTCCCCCATTAATTACCGATATCCTTAAAGAATCGTTTAAAAAACGCTTCACAAGTAGCTCAAACCCTTCTCGACATATTGATACTTCATTCATTTCGAAATTCATTACTCCCAATGATTGCTCTACTCTCCTTGCCCCAATATCTAATGAAGAAATCCAAGCTGCTTTTTTCGACATTAACCCGCACAAAGCCCTGGATTCAGATGGCTTTGGTGCCAAATTTTACCAAGCTTATTGGCCCATTATCGGCAAAGAAATATCAATTGCAATCCAGAGTTTTTTGCCCTAATAACTTTAATTTCAAAAAATGATTTTCCTGAAACGCCTAATCATTTTAGACCAATTAGTCTCATTAACTCCATTTACAAAGCAATTTCTAAGATCTTAGTGGCCAAACTTAGGCCAATTCTCCAAAGAAAAATCAGCCCATTACAAAATGCCTTCACTCAAGACAAATCCACTGATGATAACATTCTCATTGCCCAAGAAGTGCTTCACACGTTTCATAAATCCCATAACAAAACAGGATGGTGTGCCCTCAAACTTGATATGGAAAAGGCTTTTGATCGTATTGAGTAGGATTTCCTATGGAAATGTCTAACCGCCTTCGGGTTTCCACAAAAATGGATATCATGGATTACAGAATGTGTAACAAATGTTTCCTATTCCATAAAAGTTAATGGCCAATCTTCCTAGTGGTTCAGACCTTCCAGAGGTCTACGTCAAGGTGACCCTCTTTCTCCATATTTGTTTATCTTATGCTTGGAATTGTTTATAAGGAAGTTAGTTCATGAGGGTCAGAGCCATGGTTCTAGAATTGGGTTCAAACTCAGACCCAGTTCCACGAATATTACATGCCTTCTCTTTGCAGATGATAGTCTCCTTTTTTGTAAAGCTACTTCTACGGCTTGCAAAAACCTTAAACGCATTATAGACGACTTATGTGACAGTTCGGGACAACTAATCAATTTTCATAAGTCCACTATCGTTTTCTCAAAAAAAGTTAATGGCCAAAGACAATCTTCTCTAGCAAGCCAATTCAACATGACACATCAATCCTCCTTAGGGCGGTATTTAGGCCTTTTTTTAAGTTTGTTCCACCCTACAAAATCGGACTTCAGCCGTCTAATACAAAAATAGATTAAAGAATCAATCATTGGGAAGCAGGCTTCGTGTCCAAAGCTAGCCGCCTTACTCTTATTCAAAGTAATCTTGAGGCCCTGCCTTCCTATGTTTGTGCCTCTTTCATCCTCACTACAGAAACTGTTGCAGCTTTGGATAACCTCCATAGGAATTTCTTTTGGCGCCAAAACAAAGGGAAAAACGCAATTCCACTCATTTCCTGGAATAAAATTTGGCAACCAAAGGCTTTATGCGGGTTAGGCTTACACTAGACATTCCCAATGAATTAAGCTTTTATTGCCAAGCTAGGATGGAAAATCTTTACGGACAACAGTAATTTGTGGATTCAACTCATAAAGGAAAAATATTTGACTAACTCCACTTTTTTCAATTGTACGGCTAAGCCAACAGACTCAACTATCTGGCGGAAGATTCTCCAACAAAGGGAAATTCTAACAAAATGAATCAGATGGAAAATTAGAAATGGGAACCATATCTGTTTCTGGCTACACAATTGGTGCTCACATCAAATCCTATTAACTATACTCAATCCTCCTCAGGATCAAATTGACATTAACTTAAAAGTCGCAAGTTTCATCCGCAATGACCATACATGGGATATCCAAAAACTCCAAACGCTCATGCCAGCCAAAATTGTAGATATTATAAAAGGAATACCTTTTCCACATAACAAAATGGAAGATGTTCCAATTTGGGGGCCAACTTCTTCAGGCAACTTTTCAGTTAAATCAGCCTCATGGATAGCTCACAATATTAACCCCACAAATATTAAATGGCCCCAGCGATGGATTTGACATATTGATTTACCACCAAAACTACTGATTTTTCTATGGCAAATCTGCCACAATAGTATAGGTGTTCGGGCTATTGTATACAAACGCCACATTATTCCGATCAATCACTAGTGGAAAAACAAGGAAGGGCTGCGGTCAAAACAGCCCTAAGGGCTGCATTTTTGGCCAGCAGCCCTTTCCATAGCAGCCTTTCAATAGATAAGAAGGGCTGCGGTTTTTAATCGCAGCCCTTCACAACGAAGGGTTGCGGTTCAGGCCCAAAACGCAGCCATTCTAAGCTTGAAGGGCTGCGTTTTCGGCTTAAACCGCAACCCTTCTCTAAATGAAGGGCTGCGGTTTTAAGCCTAAACCGCAACCCTATTAAAGTGAAGGGCTGCGGTTTAGGCCTAAAACCGCACCCTTCACATTCGATTTTTTTTAAAAAATAAATTAAATATGCCGGCCCCGCATCCCCAAAGACCCCTGCCACCCTCGGCCCGACCCCCTACCACCCCCTGCCACCCCCGCCACCAACCCCGCCACCACCAAGCACCACCCCCGCCACCACCCCCGCCACCCTCGGCCACCCCCGCCACCACCCCCCGCCACCCTCGGCCACCCCCTGCACCGCTACTACCCCTGCGCACCTCGCCACCCCGCGCCCCCCCCCCGCCCCCACCCCCCCCCCCCCCACCCCGCACCCCCCCGCCCCCCACCCCCCCACCCCGCACCCCCCCACCCCCCACCCCCACCCCACCCCCCCTTCCCCCCACCGCCACCCCCACCCCCCACCCCCTTACCACCCCCACCCCCACCCACCCTAGCCCCTAGCCACCCCACCCCCCCCCCCCACCCCCGCCACCCCCCCACCCACCCCCCCTGCCCCCAGCCCCCACCCTCTGCCCGGCCCAGCCACACCCCCTGCCACCCCCAGCCCCCCCCCCCCCCCTCGCTGCACCCAGCCCCACCCCACCCCGGGCCCCAGCCCACCCCCGCCCCACCGGCCCCCGCTGCACCCAGCCCCACCCCACCCCCCGCCACCCCAGCCCCCGCCCCGCCCCACCCCCCACCCCATGGCAACCCCCACCCCATCCCCCACCTAAAACCTCCCTTCGACACAAAAAAAGACCGATCAAATTGCAATAATATATATATGACAAGTTTTGTGAACGTAATAATTAACTTTAAATATGTATATATTTAATAATGTAAAAAGTGTACATAGAATTGATACAAACTAGTAGATGTATCATAAGCAATCATCACAAATGTGGGACGCCAACTTATCCCGAACTTCATGTAATTCGTCTGTGGTGAAGGCCCTCAAACGTGGTGTGTTATTCATATAAACCTTGCAAAACAACCAAGGAATAAACACATAATATAAGAATTCAATCATTTACCGTAGTTAGTAGTTCTAAAAAATGACATATACCTTCCCGAAATTCAATCAAAAACAAATGCAAGCCTAAAACTCTATACACTAGTTATATTATACCTTATATTATCATTTTCAAAAAGAAAATGGAGTTAAATGACTCGAGAAACATGAATTGGAGGCGAAAAGGCAAAAATAGGGCTAAAATCACATTTATGTTCCCGATATACAACCAAAAACAAATGCACGCCTAAGAATCTACATAATAGTTACATTATGCCTCATATTATCATGTTCAAAATGAAATTGGGGTTAAATGAAGCGATAATACGAATTGGACGCGAAAAGGCAAAAATAGGGCTAAAATGCCCTTTTCGTTCCCAAAATTCAGCCTACAACAATTGCAAACCTAAAAATCTACACAATAGTTACATTATGCCTCATATTATCATGTTCAAAATGCATTTGGGGTTAAATGACTCGATAAGTACGATTTGGAAGCAAAAATGCAAAACTAGGCCTAAAATGACCTTTTCGTTCCCGAAATGCAACCAACAACAAATGCAAGCCTAAAACTCTACACAATAGGTACATTATACCTCATATAATCATGTTAAAAAAGAATTACAAATTGGAGAAATTACACGGACTCGAGTTTATGTCTCATGATTTATTGACCTTCCGCCGTTTCTTAGGATCCTCAAGTACATGTATCCCTTCCGTGTGATCTACACGCATATAGTTCTCCGACATATTCACATCATCTTCCACACTATTTTCAGGATAGGTAAAAGGGGGGAGGTCCTCAAATACATCATATTCTTCCTCATTATCAACATCACCAACACCGAGGATACTCCTTTTACCAGGTACAACAATTGACCACTTATTATCAGCAGGATCAGTTACAAAAAAAACTTGCTTAACTTGTGATGCAATTACAAATGGCTCCTCAGTTTCACGTAGACGACTAAGGTCAACAAGAGTGAATCCGCAAGGATCATCTTTTCTTACGCAACGTCGATTATCGTCAACCCACTTGCAACACAAGAGGCAAATATTAAAAGTACAGTAGTCCAGCTCCCATATTTCTTCTATTCGCCCATAATAATTGCTTTCGGCATGTACAAGGCGACTTATCCTTCGAGCTTGCGTATTGTGTAGCTGACGCCACAAGTGAAACACCACTATTTTGTTGCGATGTTTTCAGATCTTGACGTTCAGTCCAAAACGTATACCCATTAATATCATAACCCTCATAAGAGCATACAACTTCACGAGGACCAAATGCTAACCACTTGACTGTTTCAGGAACACTTTCATCCAAATCATTCACTACTCGTTTATGAAACCAATCAATGAAAGTCTTGTTATGCATTTGCGTCAATGCCCTACTCCTTTTCCAGGATTGCTAACACGTAATTCCTCCATATGTTCATTTAAATAAGGATGGACAGCTGCTATGTGATGCAATACAAATAAGTGAGCTTGTTTACGCTTTTCTACGGAAGGTGTGATCAATTTTGAACCAATTGTGCCCTTGCCCTCAAGTCTGCCCTTGTGTCGGGATGTCGGAAGTCCAACAAGATCAACACTAGCAAAATACTCAGCCACAAAATTACTGATCTCTTCACCCACAACCCCTTGAATTATACTACCTTCTGGTTGTGCAGGATTCCAAACTTTATCCTTCAAAGTGCCCATATATCTCTCAAAAGGATAGCACCACATCAAAAACACTGGACCACACATCTTAATTTCTCGAACTAGATGGACAATGAGATGGACCATAATGTCAAAGAATGCGGGGGGAAAAAGCATCTCAAATTTGCATAGAGTTTCAACTACTCTGGCCTGCAAGGAATCGAGGGTCGACGGTTCTAGGACTTTGCTGCATATTGTATGGAAAAATGAACAAAGTTCGGCAATGGTGTGCCTCACATGCTTTGGAAGTATCCCACGAATTGCAATCGGTAAGAATACTTGCATCATGACATGACAATCGTGAGATTTCATACTCGATAACTTCAATTCACCATTTAAGGTAACAAACCGCTTCATATTCGATGAGTAGCCAGTTGGGACCTTAATGCCATACAATGACTCGCAAAAAATCCATTTCTCTGCACGTGACATCGTGTAGCAAGCTGGTGGCAAATAATTCTTCTCCGAATCCTCCACATTCTTTTTACTTTTCTGAGTTTCATCATCAACCCTTTCCTCCACTACTTTCTTCTTCCTTCCGTCCCTTTTCTGAGCCCACAACTCTGGTCGAAGCCCTTGTTTTTCCAAGTAAAGTCGTGACGCCTTAACATCTTTTGTCTTGCTCGGAATATTCATAAGTGTCGCAAGAATAGCTTCACAAACATTCTTCTCTATGTGCATGACATCCAAACAATGTCTGACCTTTAGATCTTTCCAATATGGGAGTTTCCAAAAAATGGACTCCTTTTTCCATAATCCCGTAGGTCGATCAACCTCACTAGCAGGTTTACCAAAGATTGTTTCAATGCCCTTCACCTGATTATAAACTTCAGTACCAGTTAATGGTCTATGAGCAACTTCTTCTTCAACCGTCCCATCGAATGCCTTCTTCTTAAACCTATAGGGATGGTCGCGTCTGAGGTGCCTTCGTGTGCGCATATACACATGTTTGCAGCCCTTAAGGTGTGTAGATTTCATGTCATCTACACAAATTGGGCAGGGTTGTTTTCCTCTCGTCTTATACCCAGATAAGTTCCCATAAGCTGGATAATCTTTCATAGTACAAAAAAGCATGGCATGCAGAGTGAACATCTCATTAGCATACGCATCAAATACTAACACTCCTTCGTTCCACATCTTCTGTAAATCTTCAACAAGCGGCTGGAGGTATACATCAATGTCATTTCCAGGTTGTTTGGGCCCCGATATAAGAAGCGACAGCATCATGTATTTGCGTTTCATGCACAACCAAGGATGCAAGTTATAAACCACTAAGACCACTGGCCATGTACTATGCTGCGAACTGAGATTACCAAAAGGGTTCATGCCATCCGCACATAATCCAAGCCTCAGATTCCTATCCTCATTACCAAATGCCTTATGCACCCTGTTGATACTTTTCCACTCGGGTGAATCGACCCGGATGCTTGAAGCGGACCGTCTTTCTTCCTACAATCTGCATGCCACCTCAAATTCTTCGCATCTCCTTTAATTGAGAACATGCGCTTAAATCTAGGTATTATGGGTAAATACCACAACACCTTAGCTGGTGGTCCTTCACTACCTCCAGCTCCTTCACGCTTGTACCTCGACAATCCACAACGTGGACACTCATGTAAATGCTCATACTCATTACGATAAAGCACACAATCGTTAGGACAAGCATGTATCCGCTCGTACTCTAAACCGAAAGGACACATCAGTTTCTTCGCATAATAGTACGACTTTGGCAGTTCATTTCCATCAGGGAGCATATCAGCTAAAACTTCCAACAACGATGTGAAACTAGAGTTCGTCCAACCAGCTTTCGACTTAATGTTGAACAGTGTTATCACCGCGGAAAGTTTGGTGTACTTTGTACAACCTGGATACAACGGCTTTTCAGCAGCCTCAGACATAGACTCAAAAATACGAGGTCGTTTACACGACTGGTCTTCAACCTCGTGTATCATCTCGTCTACCCAATCCCTATCAGCATCTGCAAACTCATCATCCAAATTCTCATCCCGAACTCATCATCCTTCTTTTCTTCGCATACATCGTTCATAGATCTAGAGCTTCCTATATACTTCCCCTGCTCACCATGCCAAACCCATACGTGGTATTGAGGCCTAAACCCACGACGAAAGACATGCTCCCTAACCACATGTATACTACTAACCTTGCTCACATTTCTACAATCGAAACAAGGACAATAAAAGTCGATCGCTCCAGAGGATGCTTGATATTGTAATGCAGTTGTACAGAATTCCGAGACCCCTTTCACAAACTCAATCGATTCACGACTACCATACATCCAAGTACGATCCATCTCATTCAAGAAGACCTCTAATAATTAAACACAACCATTCATTATAATGCATCAATCATTATTTAAGTACATACACTCACATATCATCATATCACACACGTATAGAGCAATCTAAGATAGTGACATGTTCAATTGTATGCATGCAGCCGAAGGTCCTTATCACTCCAACCTAACCCATCCTTGGACGTCTAATCTCACTAGTGAATGTGTGCCAACTTTTCAATTCTAAGGAAAATCCGGCAGCATTTCCCTACAGTTCTCCAAGTACACAATGTAGATAATTGCTTATCTACATATGTACCCAGAGAACAATGTAGAGAAACGATGAGCCAAGATTTTCCTCAGAATTGAAAAGAAGACACACATTCACCACCTAAATGAGATCAAACGTCCAAGAACAGTCCCAAACCGGGGACTATTCAAGACTTACTCCTAATGAGTAAGTCTTGAACGGGTTTCTAGGCATATGATGACAATTCAAACAACTTGTAGATTTCATAGCTAAATTACATTGCGTTTTCATACAATCTCATATCAAGAAATCTACATACATTATAAGAAATACATATATCAATAAATTATCATAACTTAATCAAATTGAATCACATGACAACTTTGTCTCATCAACAAATTAAATCAAACAAAAAAGACAACGAAATTAAACTAGTTACCTCTTAACACCAATGATAAGTAATGAAGAGAGTAGAGATAGTTGGAACTTTATTTGCCTTCCTAAGCCTCTTCTTCCTACAATTAACAAAACCCACATTGCACATTAATCATTTAATTCAATTAAGAAAAACAAAACTAACTTAAAAACATTAATTCATACTTAACTAAGCAAAAAATTAGCTAAACCCAAGAGCTAGCAATGAAGAAAGAGTAGGGCAGTGGTGGTGGTAGTTGTTGTTGCCGCTTGTGGGTGGTGGCGCTGCGTAGTGGTGGAGGAGCTCCACACCCTAAACCCACTCAAATGGTGGAGAAGAGAAGAGAAAAGAAGAGAAGAGAAGCTAAGAGAAGAGAAGAGAGGTGAAGAAAGAGAAGGGTTGTGGTGGTGAAGCAATGTGGGTGCTCCGGCGTCAGGGCTCCGGTGGGGCGTTAGGGTTAATGTGCGAGTGAGTGAGAGGGAGGGAGGGGTTTTTCGCTCGTCAAATGCGTGTAAGGGAGGGAAATTTAAAAAATATGTCTACCTACTGTGTGTGTGCGCGCAAAATTGGAGATATGGGATCAGAAGGGCTGCGGTTAGTCTAGGAAACGCAGCCCTTCGTTTATGAAGGGCTGCGGTTTCGAGGCTAACCGCAGCCCTTCATTAGTAGGGCTGCGGTTAGCCTCAAAACCGCAGCCCTTCATACTGCATGAAAGGCTGCGTTTTCTTGTTAACCGCAACCCTTCAATAAAAGGGCTGCGGTTTCTAAAGAAAACGCAGCCCTTCCTTTTTTTTCCCCTAGTGAATACCTGTCCGCTTTGTCATACTCAAGAAGAAACTATTGACCATCTCTTTTGTAATTGCCCAAAGCTTTTTCCTCTTTGGAACCACCCAAAGATCTACCAATGGCTACATAAAACGTGCATCCACATTCATGACCACCATCACTAACCTTCGCCCAAATAAACGGTTTTGGCTAAATTCATCTTCTTAATTTGGTGTATTTGGAAAGAACGAAACAATATCATCTTTAATAACAAAAACCTCAACCTCATTAGAATTTTTCACAAAGCCAATTTCTTATGCTCTGAATGGCATTTACGTACTACCATGGACAAATGCAATTCTAGTTGATCCCCCTACCATCATAACATTTCACTCGTCAACAATCCACCTCCACAAAAAACTTCCTCCTCCATGCTAGTGGCTTGGATTCCACCACTAGTCCACCACTTCAAACTCAACTTCGACGGCTCCGTTCGACAACATTCAGCAGCAGCAGCAGGTATCATAATTAGAGACCACAAAGGAGATCTCTGTTCGGCGACAAGCTACAACCTCGGACAAGCGGAAGTGTTTGTGGCCAAAGCAACGGCCTTGCATAAAGGTATTCTCGCCTCCATTCAACAAGGCATTAAGGATATTCACATTGAGGGCGACAATCTTCTAGTAGTCAACGCCGTCAACAACATTTGGCCTCCTCCATGGCAAATTACTCTGATCATCAACAACATCAAGATACTTCTAAACTATTTCAATAGCTGGACTATCAAGCACATATACAGAGAGGCAAATAAGGCAGCAGATTGGATAGCCGACGTTGGACACTTAGTTCAGTCTTCTTTTACTATCGAAAATTGTACTAGTTCAGCTCTACATACTATCATTGTAAACAATGCGTTAGGAATTACCCTCGTGCGAAGGGTCTCCTAACCTTTTTTTCCTTACCTTATTAAAAAAATTAAGAGTAGTTGCACCATTTGCACAGTATTTACTATTCACATGTTACACTTTGAATCTCTTTAAGCTTTATATTTTAGAAAAAACATAGTCATAAGGAATTTTGTTAGATTCGTCTCAATGTATATTATTATAATATCAACTTTTTATAATATTAATTTTTTAATAATCAAATATATTAATATTTGAAAACATGCATTGGCAAGCGTAAAAACATGATATGATGCTACTATTTCTAAACGGAGGAAGTAGTATGTTAATTACTAATTTGATCTCAACAAAACACTATTTAATAGTTACTACTGCAATTATTGTAGGGCAATGGGGTTTTCTCATTTCCAAGATATGTATATATGTTTTCCTAATTCACTATCACTAGTAGAGGATTGACGATTTGTGTCGGTTCCAAAAGCAACACTTGTGTCGGTTGAAGGTGCGACGCTACAAGTCTCGACGCAAATTGAGCAGACACGATCTACGTTAAGGAGATTCGACGCAATAGAACACCCATTTGCGTCGAACGTTGGGGGGGAAACAGATGCGCATCATACTTGCTACCAGGTCTTCGACCACATCATTTGCGTCAAGTACTAAGCAAAAGCCGACGCGAATCTTCTTGGCCTGTCCCAGCTCCAGACTCTTGTTGTGTAGCTAGGCCACTCATTTGCGTCGGGACCCTGTCCACATGCAACGCAAATTATGTCTTCTGCGTCGGTTAGTCTCACTACATTCGACGCAAATGCTTTTTTTTATAAAAAAATATAATCAATACCCTCATCCCAACAACTATCATCAGTTTACACCAAACTGAATTTGCAGGCTAACAGTTTGCAATATGACAATCAAATGGAGGTATAACAATATGAACATATCAAAGGCTTACAATGAAGGGAAAAAAAATACTGTTCAGCTTTCTTTCACTTCACAACAAAATTAGGCCACAAATTGCAATATGTCACTAACAATTAACAAGTAAAATACTATACAAAACCCCCAAAAATAATAAAATTAGAGACGAATTATTTGATGAACAAAATTAGACCGCTGTCATCAACTTAGAAAAAAAGGGGTAAAAATCCCCTATAGACCTAGATTGAAATATGAAAACTATCTTTGCCTTCAAACTGAAATAGTCCCAGATCTAAAAAGATCGAAATATAAAACTATCTTTGCATTCAAATTGAACTCTAGAAACTTCCTAAAACAAGTGTAAGACAAAAATAAACTCTAAAAGATCGAAACAAGAACATTTTCGCAAGCAGTAGCGATAGTGGATGACGTGGGTTGCCTATTTGGTTCGATGGCAGGCAATAGAAGTTGCTTTTTCTTGGAGGAAGAGGATCGTGGTTGTGGTTGTACGATGACTTCTTTTTCTTGGTATTGAAAACCCTTGCTTCACAAACGAACGGACAAATGAACGAACGGAGATGGTCTGATGGTGAATAGCAGCCTAAAGAATGAATAGAGGTGGGGAAAAGTCGCCGGAGATTGAGAGTGAAGGAAGAAATGGGGAGAGTGAAGGTGGTTGATGTGAGAAACTGAGGGAGCGAGAGAAATTAAGACTTGGGAAAAAAACCCTAAACCTGCTACTTAAAAGGTAATGAAAGCCAATGACTTATGTCGGCCTAACCGACGCAAATCATGGCCCAAAACAGATTTGTTCCTTCAGCATTTGCATGGCGTGCGTATCGGTAACCGATGCAAATCATTTTTCCCCCATTTGCGGTAGTGATTTACGTCGAATGCTCTAGCCAAACCGACGCACATTACTTATAATTTGCGTCAGGTCTGTCGCCTAACCGACGCGAATAATCTGTGCCTGAGCTACTGTGCCAATTTCTTAAATGCTCAATGTAAATACAGGAACGCAAATTCACATTTTTCTACTAGTGTATACTAGCCCTTTTTCTAATTTTGTTTTTTAAAATATTGACTAACAAATTGAGGCATCCTGGACAGTTGAGCCATTAGACTACTTGGCCTTTTAAACTTCGAATTCATCAATAAAAGGGCAATAGACAGAAGGTAATCAAGGTGAACAACTAGAGGAAGAGGGGGTAGCTCAGTGGAGTACCATCTCGGATTTCAGGGATTTGTCCAGGGTACGAATCTCATCCTAACAATATGTTGGGGATTTCTCTTGTGGTGGCAGTGGGCCTTTAGGCATGTTGTCTTCTAAGTTATGCCTTGCTTGAATTGCAAGTAGCAGATGGATATATATTGAAGGGAAATTTATTGAGGTATCATTGATATTTGACATAATTCTCAAAATACCCTTTATTGAACTTTGAGTTTTAATGTTATCTCAGCTAATTGATGCACCTGAATTTTCGTCTATAGTCAGGATATTTTGAGCAATGTGTCAAACCTTTGGGGTATCTGAGTGATTCCAAAACGGATATTTTATTTCAGGGAAATTAATTGTCAATCATTGTGGTTTGATATAATTCTCAAAATTATCCTTTTATTGAAAATGAGAGGCATAATTTGAAAATTATGACAAACCCGACGAATACCTTAGAAAATTATTGGACCTGATTGAAACTTATTGAATTTGATTAGAACTTACTAGACCTGATTGGAATTTGTTAGATGGTTTTGTAGCAGTTTATCCATTAATTGAGAAAGATACTCCAGTGGCGATAGTGAAGCAATATGATGTATATATTTCATTATTAGGTTTGAAAACATGTGACTCTAGTTATGTAAGGATGATTTGTAAAACACTAAAATTATGAATATTACTTCCTCCGTTTCGTTTTAAATGCAACAAAGGAATATTTTATATCTCCAACAAAAATACCCCTTTGTTGCATTTAAAACGAAATGGGGAAGTATTAAATGTTAGTCTTATTTGACCAAAATTATAATATTGTAGTAGTAACATATTACTTTTTTTAATAACCACTAATTACAACTTAATATTGCCAATTATTAACATATTACTTTTGAAACAATAATCAACCACTAATTACACATTTAACATTACATATTTTATTATTAACTTCTTGGAACTTATTAGACCTAATTGGACCTTATTTGAGCTGATTGGACTTGATCGAAACTTATTGGATTTGATTAGCCTTCATTGAAACTTACTTGACCTGATTAAAACTTACTTGAACTTGTCTGAACTTATTAGACCTTGATACTTTTTTTTTTGCTTTAGGTGAAAAGAATGTACCTTGATTTGGAGTTCTTAGACAACTCTGAAACCACTTAAGTAAATGGCATGAGAAGTGAGACGATGAGAATTTGTTAAGGATATATGTATATAGTTTCCTAATAGTTGTATATCTCTGAGATCTCCTCTTCCTAATAGGTTTCCTAAATAGCATTGTATTATATATACTGTAAATCAATCAATGAGAAGGCAAGCAATTTCAGTCTAATATTATTTTCTCATGGTATCGGAGCCATAACCTAATTTTTTTTTTGCATAAACTGAGATAAGATATGAACGGCATAAGCAAGATCGGGACGAGTGACTGCCAAGTATATAAGACGGCCAACCAAATGACGATAGGCGGCAGCATCATCAAGAAGCAGAAGGAGACGGTGCACTGAGAGATGAACTTTGAGGAGCAACTGCATGGGTAACAAAATCACGAAGCAACACAGAAGGATTTATCCCTTTTACCATGGCCCAACTCAGCAGGAGACTTAGAAGGAGATGGAGAAGACGGCTGGGCCTCATAAACCGAGGGAGAAGAGTTAGTGTGGGGCTGAGGAGGAGAGCCCAAGGCGTCAAGTGAGGAAATAGGGAGAGGCGTGTTTGTAGGAGAGGAAGAGAGATTGTTGGGCTGGCCCAAAGGTGAAGCGGACAAGGAAGAGGGAGCAGGGGACTGATCCGTGTTTGAGAGAGAAGGAGTGTGGACCGTGTTTGAGGGAGAAGGAGGCTGGGCCGCGTGTGAGGGAGAAGAGGGCTCAGGCCTGTTGGTGAAAGAGGGAGAGGGCTGAGAAATGGGCGGCTGCTGAGAGATAGAAGGAGAAGGAAACGGGCCGGGCTGATTTTGAGGGGCCGAAGAATCAGAAGGGAAGAAATTGGGTTCTGCAAAATCAGGGTGGATAGGATGATCATTCAAGGGTACCAAAGTGTCAGGTGCAATATTAACATCAACCGGACTAGCAAAGGGAAAGACATCCTCAAAAAACTTGACATCACGAGAAACAAAGAATTCTTTGGTGTCTAAATTAAATAATCTCCACCCCTTCTTCCGAAAAGGATACCCAACAAACATGCATTTGCGACTACGGCTAGCAAACTTATCACCCTTAGTTTTATGGTTATGCGCGAAGCAAAGACGACCAAAAGTGCGAATGGCCTCATATGCAGGAATAGTGTCATGTAGAAGTTCAAAAGGAGATTTGTCTCCTAAAATAACAGATGGAGTGCGATTGATAAGATGCGCAGCAGCAAGAACACTTTCCCCCCAAAAATAAATAGGCAAATTAGCTTGAAAACGACGAGCCCGCCCGACATTAAGAATGTGTTTATGTTTTCGCTCAACTCTCCCATTTTGTTGTGGGGTGTTTGCACATGAAGTTTGGAAAATGATGCCAGTAGCATTGAAATAATCATGGAGGCAATTGAATTCAGTTCCATTATCACTTTGAACAATTTGAATAGTTTGAGAGAATTGACGTTCAACCATAGCAACAAAGGACATAAACATACGAAAAACCTCCAACTTATCAATTAATAAATAAACCCAAACTGCTCGAGAATAGTCATCAACAATAGTAAGAAAATCACGAGCACCACAAGAAGAAACATGTCTATAAGAGCCCCATAAATCACAATGAATTTTCTCAAAAATGCGACTAGCACGACTATCACTATTAGGAAACTTGTCTCTAGGATGTTTGGCACGAAAACAAATCTCACATGCCTTATTAAGACTACCCTTATGACCACAAAGAGGAGGAAGTAACTTCACTACAGATTCTGAAGGATGTCCCATGCGCTTATGCCACAACTCGAAATCCGAAGAAGTATGATGCACCGAAACAGGTTGCACTTGTTCACCTCCGCAGAAATAGTAAAGTCCATCTCATTTATGCCCCGTTCCAATCAGCTCCCTCATGGGGTCCTGTATAGCACACATAGAAGAGTTAAATTGTACAACACATGATAAAGCAGAGGTGAGTTGTGAAACCGAAATTAAATTGCAACTAAATTGAGGCACATAGAGAACATTAGTGAGAATAATGGAATTCGATAACCGAATAGAGCCCTTATGAGTAGCAACTACAGATGCACCATTAGGAAGGCCCACAGGACAATCCAAAACATCAACAATATCATACAACCAATCTTTCTTGCCGGTGACATGATGGGTAGCGCCGGTATCAATAATCCAAGAGGAAGAAGAGAACATACCATTTAACCGATCATCAGGGACATGAGTATTACCACGTAAGCCGGTCAAAACTTTCCATTGATCTGTCGAAAAGAGAGAAGCCGAGGAAGAGTCGGCCGAAGAGGTGGCAGCAGCAGCCGTAGGTGCAGCATGGGTGGCGTTGGCCTTAGCAGTGCCGCTACCACGGCCAGGAGGGGGGGCCTTGGAGGCCCGAGAGTCTTTGGCAGCAGGCGAGCCATCAGGATAGCCGACGAGTTCATAACACTTGCTGGCATCATGGACGAATTTTTTGCAGTGTTTGCACTCGTGAAGAGACCAACAGCGAGATATGTCATGGCCGGGTTTATTGCAGTGAGTACAAATAGTACGTTCAGTCCTCCCACGGCCACAACTTGCGGCTTGTACAGCAAACCCAAGCACATCCGAGGGTTTATCAAGCGGCAAAGATAAAGTGCGAAGCCTCTCGTCTTGAACTGCCAAGTGATAAGCACGGTCAAGAGACTTAAGAGGATCGGATGATAAGATATTGGTACGAAGAGGCGCAAAATCCAAATTCAAACCCATTAAAAACTCATGTAAACGTTGAGCATCACGTCGAGTTGCATGAAGAGAGCCCGCATCACAACCAGAACAGCATGAACAAGAGATTAAAGGTTCATATTTGTTTTAATCTTCCCACAAACTATTTAGTTTACCATAATACGTAGACACCGACATTGTTTTTGATTGATCACATTTAGAAATTAAAGTTTTGATTTGATGAATCTTTGGACCATTAACCATAGCAAAACGGGTACGAAGATGTTCCCAAAGACGATGAGCTTCACGGAATTTCGAAAAAGTAGACTTTACCTCGATGTCGATGGTATTGGTGATCCACGAGATGATCATGGCATTCACCATGATCCAGTCAGAAGCAGTATAAGGCGGAACAGCCGCGGTGAGCGTGCCATCAACAAAGGCAAATTTACGCCGAGCTTCGAGGGCCATCTGAACGTCGGCAGCCCAGTCATCATAATTATCCAAGCGAAGACGGGTTGGAGTGATAAAGTCGCTCTTGCCAAAAATCCAGTATTTCATGAACGCACGAAGCATATCGAAGTTGACTGTCATTTTGTGCGTGATGCTATCACTGATGGGCTCATTCAACCGTCTTATGTCTCCACCTCAGTTCAGTTGGCAGACATCTTTACAAAGGCTCTTGGGAAATCTCAGTTTGAATTTTTGTTGTCCAAGTTGGGCATTCTTGAACCCTCTCATGCTCCAACTCGAGGGAGGGTGTTAAGGAAATATGTATATAGTTTCCTAATAGTTGTATATCTCTGAGATCTCCTCTTCCTAATAGGTTTCCTAAATAGCATTGTATTATATATACTGTAAATCAATCAATGAGAAGGCAAGCAATTTCAGTCTAATATTATTTTCTCAGAACTAACCTGAAGTCGATTTATTAGTTACTCTGAAAACTACAATCACGAGCACTGAATAAACTTACTCCACAAAACAGCCGCGTGCAATATCGTGCCTGTCAACTCATTTCCATGTTGTGGTGCGTCAGCCGTGATGACCTCAAGCATAATATTTACCAGCTCTGTGGATCCGTTCTGCACAGCAAGGTAGAGTGGAGTTTCGCCAGCTGCATTTGTAGTGTACAACTCCAAATCCGAAGATGATAAAGACAGCAAGTATTTCACCACTTCAATGTGCTTATTCCGGGACGCCAAATGCAAGGCCGAATCTTTCTCTACATTAGTTAAGTACAGCAGAGTAGGACCTCTTTCAAAAATTAATCTGACAACCTCAAGCTGTCCGTAATTGGCAGCTAAATGAAGTACAGTCTCTTCCCGGTCATTTTTTAGGCTCACAAGGGAAGAGTCTAAAGATAGAATATGCTCCAAAAAGATGGCGCTAACTCCTCTTATACGAACTGGGACTGCCACATGAACATGAAGAACAGAATTTCCAGTGGGAGTTACGAACGCGCTTAAATTTGAAGGCAACAGTTCCATATATTCGTCAATCAATTCTACTCTTCCTTCCATTGCAGCCTTGTACAATTTGATTGGCATATGCCTTAAATTACGCTTGTAGTTGGATGATGATGCTGCAACTGAAAGAGGAATATTTTCTCCGATTTGCAATGCACCTAAATTTGCATCTCCCTTCATCTTAACATTTTCTGACTCTTCTATTGCTTTCCCCTTGGATTCTTTCTCTGCTTCTTCAGACTTTACCTCACTTACTGCTTCTTTCTTTACATCTGTCTCTGCTTCTTCTATCTCTGCTTTAGCTATCGCTTTTTCCTGTGCGCTTTCTCCGCCTTCCGTCAGCTCTACTTCTCTTTTGCCTCCATTTGTGATTGATTCATTTACTCCAATACTGTTGGCATTCCTTGCTGCCATACTTTGGTTGGACTGATTTTAGCTTCTTTTAGTGTTTTTGCTATGAGAGACGGAATTAAGGAGACGAATCTATATGTAGGAATCGTGCCAGCATCCACGCCTCTTATTGACGTTAAAATTACTACCTCTTCATGCAAAAGTACATACTGTTAATTTCAAAAATAGATTATTATAATATCATTCGGGAACAGTATGATTGATACTTTCTCCGCTTTTTTAAAATTTGCTACGTTTTGGCTTTTTTACTATTTATGTGCTTATTTTAAACGCGAATTGTGATTAATATATAATACAAACTTTAGCATGTAAGATATTGTTGGATTAATCTCAATATATATTTACAAAATTTCAACATTTTATAATTTTGACAAATAAATTATTAAAGATATTAATATTGTGATCGATTGGGAAAGGTCAAAGTCAAAACGTTGCAAAAAAAGGAATGGATGAAGTATTTCCTCTGTTTTTTTATCCTTCTCACTTTCTTGTGCGCGTCTCCCAATGCACCTATTTGAACTTAAATATATTTTATTATATATTAGTAAAAAAAATTATAACGATGGAATATTAATAAAGTACAAATTGAGACGAATCAAACAAGACCCCACATGACTATATTTTTTCTTATAAATTGAGAAAAATTAGGAAGATTCTCTCTCTAAGTATGAATAATGTCAATATTCCAAGTGATAAAGATAAAAAAAAAAGAGGGAATATTTCTTAATGTTTACTATGAGTATGTTTTTGCTATACTAGCTAAAAATGAACTAAAACAAATAAGTTAGCTGAAATATGGGTGTTCACAACCGGGTACCCGTTTTTCATGTACCACGATATGCGGATATTTAAAGGAACCGTTCTATGACCTGACCTAGAAAAAAACTAGTATATGGGTCTTCCGGACTAGTCACAAAATTCTTGGCTTAATCTCTTATTTTTAACGAACATTCCTAAATTAAAGTCTAATAACTTCTACTTTTATTCAAGACACAACCTTCGTTCTTTCAAAAATGTTACACTTTGACATTTTTCACTTTTTACAAATTTTACTTTGACCTTTGTGACTTATACATGAGGAAGAATATAGTCATGTGAAATCTTGTTAGATTCATCCTAATATGTAATTTACAAATATTTTTTTTATCATTTTTACAAATACAAATTAAAGATATTAGTATTTATAGTTTTACATTCACATGTGTGAAATCTAAAATTTGGTCTCCTCCTTGGTAGAACGCCCATATTATTCAAGATATCTAGACATCTCTTCGTTCCTTCACCTCATAGACTATTTGGCACGTCTACCGAAAAGCAAAAAAAAAACAGCAGATTGGATTGGCAATGTTGGTCATCTTGTAGATTCCCAGTTTTATATAGAAAATTGTACTCAGTCGGCTCTTCATTCTATTCTTGTAAACGATAAGGTTGGAGCTCCCCTCGTGCAGAGGGTCTCCTAGCCTTCTTTTTTTCTTACCTTTATAAAAAAAAAAGTGTAAAAACTAAAAAGTGAAAAGTTGAAGTGTAACAATCTTTTAGAAAACAGATGGAACAATCCATCACATCAGATGAATAGGCATAAGCCGCAGAATAATGTACTCCCTCCGTTTTCTTTGTAATTGTTACAGTTTCCTATTTAGTCCTTTTTTTTATTGTTACACTTCTCCTCTTTCCTTATAAGGTAAACTATCAACACCAACTTTTACTATTATTCTACCTCCTATGCCCCATATGCCACTTTATTAATGAACAACTTTTCGCTCTCCTATATTATTATATTGCCTCTTTCACATTTCCCAAAACCAAATATTCTCTTCTTGTACTTTCCTCGTTGTTTTTTGCAATATTTCCTTGATTCTCCCCCCAAAAAGAAGTGTAACAATTAAAAGAAAATGGATGGAATATTTACAATTATTCTCTCCGCTACATTATTGTATGCACAACAATTTAGACAATGTCACTTTCAAGCTTTTTGGAGGGTACTTTTTGACCCATTTAATGTAAAATAATGAGGAAAAGTGGAAAAATAGCACTTTTGGGTGGAAAAAGAGAAAAACAAATACTACATCCGTTTCTTAGTAAGTGCGACACTTTCTTTATTTGGAATAGTCATAATAAGTCCAACCAAGCTCAAAATGGTAAAAAAAAGTTCAATATTATTACAAATATGCCACTAAAAAGCAAGAGGGGACCACAACTTTTTTGTTTTATCACTTGAATTCATCTACTTTATTGTGGTCCCAACTTTCTCTCTACATTCATTGGTATTCCCCCATTTTTTCTCTATATTGCACTTATTAAAAAACGGAGGAAGTATAATAGTATTACTTTATGATGGACCAAGTACCCCAATTAAAGAAAATGTAGCAATTAAAAAGAAACTACCATTTAAGAAAAATGTAGCCATTAAAAAAAACGAAGGGATAAGGTCAACTCTATTACCTGAATGTAGGGGTAACAGAGTAAGGTGGGTCCCAGAGTGACATACTTCACAAATTTCAAAAGGTAGGTTTACAATCACAGTACAACTCCATTACCAGAATCTTGGGGTAACCGAAGATGGGTCTCAGAGTGACATGCTTCACAAAAGATTTGTTTTACAATATCACTGTCCCTCTCAATTCTTGCTAGCGAAACCCTAGGAGACTTCTTCGCTCGTAGCCGTCACCTTCCCTGTCTAGTCGGAAGCTCGCCGGTGGCCAGGGCTTTCGCTCTTCTATCTCCGGCCGCCGGCGAGCTTCTGCTCCCTCTCCTTCAAGGTTTCGTTCGGGTTTTCGTCAGTCTTCGCGTCTCCTCTCCTGTCGCACCGCGGCGTGCATCTCCCTCGTTTTCACCGTACCTTTTCTCTACCGGTGGACGGCAGGCTCAGATTGGAGGTTTCGCTCGTTCAACGGCTCAGCACAATTTCACATCCTTCACCGTTGAAGGCGGTTTCCATCGTCGGTATTTCTACTCTCGCACTGTGTCTTTGTAGTTGCTGAAATCATTTGAACAAATCATTCTAAAGGATAGCATAAACAAGATTGATTGGTTTTTGGTTTGAAGGAGAGCAGAGTATAATCTGTTGTGATGAAACTGGTTGAATTGGAACTGGGATTGAATATTGCGGTGTTTAGTTTTTTATTAAGTTTCCATTTGTGTTTTTGGTTGTCTTTCTAGCTGTAGTTTTTACTGCTTTTACTGCTAATTTCAATGGTTCATTTGGAGGGTATGGAGGAGGATCCTAGTTTAGCTTTATTCATGTTGCACCACCTGGATTTCTTGGATGAGGAGGATAAAGTTCTTGAGGATTTGTTTGCAAACACTGGTGGACCTAATGAGGCCATTCAGTATGTGACCTCATTAAAGGAGATTGGTAATTCTCTTTTTAAAGTGACTGAATTTTGCAAAGCTTATGAGACATATAGGAAAGCTATGAAGTGCCTTTGTGTTACCATTTCTGCCATGTATGAAGAGTGCTCTGCTAATAATATTGATCCTGAAATTAGAGAGCTAGTTATTTCTCTGCAATTGAACATTGCAGCGTGTGAAATCAAACTTAATTTGTTTAAGGAAGCCATCAGTTCATGTTCCTTGGTGTTAGGGGTTGACAAGAGCAATGTGAAAGCTCTTTTTAGGCGAGGCGTGGCTCTAACAAAAATCGGTAGTTTTGAAGATGGTTACGCTGACTTTAGGATAGCTAGAGGAGTTGAGCCAAAAAATAAGGCTATTGCTCAAGAGATTGCAAGTCTCGAGGTTGTCCTTTTCCAGGTTCCTAGGGTTGATGATGTCGTAGGTCAACACTTGGTGTTTAGTGGCGTAGGCCCACCCGATGCTACAGGTACCCCATTGCTAAACCCTGGACTCACTACGATGGATTTGGATGTCTAGGAAGAGGTCAAGAGAAAGTTCTCTTTAGAAAACAGCAATGCAGATGAGATCATGACCAACTAGGATACGAAGTGGGTAGAAGAGGCTCCTTCGGATAACTCGCGGTGTGCGGGGCCTCGTTGTGCACAAAACATTAGAAAGATCCCCTTCGTCAACAAAAGACAGCCATCCTCGTGCTTAATGATTTCACAATCAGATTTAGACAAGTTAAGGAAAGGGAAAGTAATCCAATTCTATCAACCTCATTCTCTGTCAATTTTGAAGGTTCGCACCTTCACTTCAAAAACTGGAAATTTGAAGGAGGCCCCCTGCAATTCTGAATTGCGGGTTGCACAGGTCTCTAATTCGGCTCTCATTGAAGATGAGGGCCTTCAGGCTGATATCTCATATCCGCCATCGAGTCCGAAGGATGAAAATCGGACATATTCAAGTCTTCATGACATGCAACACCAAGAGGTAAGTATCGATACCTCAACTAACACAATTTTGAGTGCAGGTATCCAAGGGCAAAACAAACTCAGTTGTTTGGATCATTCACTCAAGGAAGACAATGCAAAGGCAAAGAATACAAGAAAGAAGGCAAGAAGCTCAATTGAAAGGCGACGAAGATCAATTGGCCAAGGTGCTCTCGAGGCCAATCCTAGGTCTAGAAGGCTGGTTAGGAAAAATATCAACAAAGGTGACATCCCTCATGTCGGATCCAAAAGGAAAAGCAATGCTCCTCTCTCATCGGACCTCCCTTATCATGTTAGGAAAAAATATGTTAATTTTGTTTGTTCTTGTTTTAATATTTGTAATTGTCAATGTCTCCGTCCAGTCAAAAAAAACGAAATACAACCTACGTACATTCTAGGGGATCATTGCATCTTTGCTAGCAACATACGCTAGGCCTGTATGCGATCCCTCGACCTTGACTGGATCCGCCCCTGAGTAGAGGCCAGACCGCCAGAGCAACATATGGGCCAGCGTCCAGTGAATCAGAACTTTCAAAAAGAACATTTTTCTCGGGTAATCGGGTATTTGTTGGACCAAAATAAACGGCCATTATCCATCCCGCTTCTTGCTTCTTTTCTCTGTCGGACACTCGAATCATTAAAATTGAAATTTTCATAAAATCCACCGGCATTTTTTGCTACCGGTCGGGTCGGGTTGGGTTTTTTTACACCCCTAGCTTAAACTGATAATGTATTGTTGAAATTGATAAGGTGTTTAATTTAAATTATAAGTAGATAGCTGATTGATTAATTGTTTGACAGATTTATGCTATGTTCTTTTGGATTGAATTAATGAAAATTCAATTCAGTTCATTTAAGGAAAATTCAGTTTAGTTTAATTCAGTTCAGTTCAGTCCAAAAGAATAGAGCCTCAGTTACGTAACTAAATTTTTTATTTTTCTTACACTCGCTTCATCTATCATTAATAAAGTTTAAGGAAATACAACCTAAACAAGAAGGCATTTTTATGCCCTTTCAAGAACAAACAAGATAAATAAGTAACAAGTTCCCTTACTATACTTAGAAGACAAACTAAAGCCAACATGCAAGCAAAAAGAGTAGAAAGTTCTTCTCCGTTGGACTCTTGATTGTTGTAATGACTTTGATTGCAACTTTCAAGCTTGCCAAAGCCATGCAAAAGATACCATTGAAGGTTATTAAGTGCCGGTTGGGAGGATAATCATTGTAGACACTTGAGCACTTGAGTAACCTTGAGATCAAGGATTGAACCGGAAGGGTAGAATAAACTTGAGCCAGAGGTAACAGACTTGTGAGATTCTCACAAGCTACATGAGTCACTAAAAGTGACTCGGTGAGCATACTATGAACCACCAGAATTTGAGGAGCAGCGTTCAGATAAAAGGTTTTGAGAGCGATGAAATCCATTGTCATCGCTAACATAAAAAAAAAAAATTCCGTTAATCTCAAGCACAAACCAACAATCCTGACCCATGAATACTCCAATCCTTCGACTCAATTCTTTTTTCCTTGACATATTACCCATAATAAAACCTCTAGGATTAGTAACGAAAAACTTTTGTTCCTCCTTACTAAACAAAAGTCCTCCTAAACTCCATTCATAAGAGGAGAAAAGGACACCACTTTCCAACGATTAAAATCCTTGACATTAAACCCAATTGACCAATAACTTCCAATAGAAATTCTCCATAGGATAACCGAATTTAAGAAGTAAATTCCACAACCAGGAATTACCCTATTAAACAACAACCTTAACAAGAAGACATCCAACATAAACTAAGAGAAGGCAAAGCAAATCTACTCAGCAGCAACAATAAACCTTAAACATAGTAAAACAAGACAGCTAAAACATGGAGATACAATCAATACCACTGTTAAACCAAACAATGGCAGAGGACAACTTCAAGAAAACCGACAAGACCCTAATACCAAACAAAGAAATTCTAACCTAATATTTACCTTTACCGTCAAGATCGGGGTAACTCCGAAACCGCAAGACGGCGGTGACAAGGTTAACTCCGATAAGAGGTTGTCAAATTCACTTATTTAAACAGACCCCACAAACTCGAATTTAGCACTTCCTAACCCAAACAGGAAACCCTTACCCTAAATTTTGCCTATTTATAATTTTTTTTAGATAGAAATATTATCTTATGTTAAAAAAAAAATTCCTATAATAACCAATATGAAAATATAGATTAGTTGGTTAGTATATTTGTATTTCAAATAAGAGGTTGTGGCAGCATGATAATTTTTTAAATGACAGATTGAAAGAGCTGTCACAATATAAATTGTAGTACGACTCAATCCAGGGCTCGTCGTAACTAGGCTCCAAAATAAAAAAAGGTTATATTAATCCAAACAGCTTATGGCCCGTTTGGTTAGTGGTCATAAATAGTAGTAATTTGTAATTAAATATAGTGTAAATGTGAAAGAAGTTCTCATGCCAATGACAATGGGATGATACTTTATCACAAAACATGGGGTTCCCTTTATAAATTTCCATTACCACCCAATACCACATTCCCAAGTGGTAATGGATGGTAATGAGTTTTTAGAAAGAAAATGGATATATTGGGATGAAGTAGTATTACCATAGATAATGACATTAGATTTATAGTACAAATTTACACTATAATGCATTATCAATTCCATCATATATGACCTCTTACCAAACGAGTTGTTGAGGTCTAAAACAAAAGCTCACAGAAAACCAATAAATAAAAGAGACAGAAAACTAAGAAAAGTGAAGCTCCGAGGAGAGAGAAATTAAGCTCCACAGTCCACACTCATGACTTATCCATGGAAGATATCGATCAAAACGAATCAAAGCTCAAAATGGGTAAGTTCGTAATCGAATTGTGAGCTCATTTTCAGTTTCTTTGTTGATGGTTTCTCTTCATATTACATAATTGTCAATTTTTGCTCTTCAAATTAATTTCGAGTTACGAATTTCTTAGGTTTAGAGGCGTTTTCCTATTCTTCTCAAACAAAAGTCTTTGATCATGAATCTTCACTAAAACCCATGAGAGTATAAATGAGAATATTTAGGGTTAAAATTCTAGACTTATTCCATAGTTGTTAGTGAAACTATTCTAGTTAATCGACTTACTTTAGCTACTGTCTTTTTTTTTAAAAGAAAGTGGAACTATTCCAGTTACTTGATTTACTTTATACTGCGTTTTATTTATTTGTTATAGAAAGAAAGCCGACCTTACCCGAATTGACCCGACTTGAATTAACTCGGAGAGTTTAATCTGAGCCAAGGACAATCAGAGTAATCAAACCCGCACCCGACCTAAAATTGTGTGGATCCGAGACGGACACGACCCAAACATAACGCAAAGTTGACCAGAATATGACTTGACCCATACCCAATCCGTATGACTCGTTTGCCACCTCTAAAAAAGAGAGCGAAATGAGCATGTGTAATATTTAGGTTTTTCTAATCAATGCACCCAATGCATAGGTTTAGCTATTTGTTCCTTTTTAATACTCCCTCCATTTCAAAATATAAGGCATTCACGCTTTATGAAAATTTACTTTGACCACAAATATCTCTCATAATATTATAAATAAAAATTATAAAAATTATATTGTTGGATTCGTCTTGAAAAATACTATAATAACATTAATTTTTAAAATTTTCAATCAACATAAATTAAGAGTAATTAACAGTCAAAGTTCGATCTCGAACATCGTGCGCGCCTTATATTTTGAAACTAAGGGAGTAGTTACACTTTACCTTTTCACGCTTGCCAATGTAAATGTTTGAGCATTAATATCCCTAAATTTACATTTGTAAAAATTATAAAAAAATATCCCAAAAGTACATATCTAGACGAATCAAATAAGATCACATGACTATATTTTCCTTACCTATATAATCACAAATGATAGTCAAACATAAATTTATGAATAGCGTCTAAACTCGAAGTGTAACCACTAAACTGAAACACATGAAGTATTAATTGTTGGATTTATTCCATTACAAATTACATGAATATAACAAATTATTGAATACCAGATCAGTTATTTGGTTAATACAACTCTAATTTTTGCACATTACACAAAATAAAAAATAATTATACAGATGTAGAGTCTCTCAAAATTTACAAATTAGTAAGTGTAACAGATGATTGATATGTTCACTTTGAAAGTTATATGAAAATAATAAGTGCCTTGAAAAGTGCTAATCAGAGAGTAGTTTTTTTCAGTTTAATTCATTTTGAAGCAAAGTAGGTTCTTATAATGTAAGAACACGCTCATTTATTTTTGGATCGCTGGTCAGCTATGAACAATTGGTATGGACTAAAATTTGCTTGGCTGGCATTTAACCAGGCCCGTACCAGGGAAAGATGGATCCATTATGCATAGAACATATTGATTATTGAATTCCTTGGGTCGAAGTTTAAAGATATACTCCCTCCGGTCTTTATTAGTTTACCCGTTTCTTTTGCACAGAGTTTTAGGATATATAATGTTGTGGGACATAGAAAGAAAGATAAACTATTATTATATATTAAAGTTGAATGTATGTGTGATGGAAAGTTAGTGGTCTCATTCCAAAAATAGAAACAAAAGAAAAGGGTAAACTAATAAAGGACATCCCAAAAAGGAATATGGGTAAACTAATAAAGACCTGAGGGAGTATTATGCGTATAAACAAATGCTTTTACAAGTTACAAGCATAGAAATTCAAGACAAACCAGCCAATTTTCAGATTACAACTAGTATTTTGACTTGAGCGATGCCCCGAGTCAGTTACAATTACAAATAAATCTCATATACTTGATTTTATTAGTTTTTCTTAATATTTTATTTAATGCAAAACTGAAAAATGGACATTATGACATGACAAATTGTTTTTAAAAAAACTTCTAAGGAATTGAGGATAAATATAACAATTTCAATGGAATTAGGCTAAGAGAATGTTATTACTTAATAAAAGTGTTAGAGATAAAAAAAACTTGTCTATGTCTTTATGATTACATACAATTATAAGACTTGATTATATTTTACTTTGAAACATTAAGCATTGAAATTATAGTGGATTAGTGCTTAAATTAAACTATCACATTTTATTTCAATGGTCATGTGTTCGAATCCAATTAACTACATATTGGTAATATTTTTAAATGAGATTATAAACATGTGTATTAGAAGCTTGAGCAGAGTGCCACGTGGCACCATTCTTTTGATAGGAACGTCTTTTAATATATTAGTATAGATGTGCTTAAAAGAAGATTGATTCATCTAACTTTTAAGTTGATCATTTCCAACACATTACACGTAGAACACCAAAAGTATGATTAATCCAATTTCAACTTAGATAGCGTTTGATTTATATAGTGGTATGGGTTTAAAATAAAGAACGAAACTTAAGTGGTATAGATTTGAAGCTTAATACCTAATACCATGTTTTTTATTTTATTTGAGAATGAAATTTTCCCTTCTATTTGATACCTAAAATTATTGATATGTACCATACTCACCTTCCCCTTGGGTTTCCCCCATATCTTATGAGTTTAAAGAATTAGATTTAGGTATTGGTTTTAAATCTATTAATTTATTAAAGAAACACTAGATATGGATTTTCCTCATTCTCAACCCATACCTCATACCAGAATCATATGAACCAAACGCTTAAAGACATAATTTTATTCCAAGTTAGAGGAACACAATACAAACTTCACTAATTAAACAAAATCTCAAACCACAACACCAAAACTTCACTCAAGCATCTCAACAACGTTACTATCACAACCTTATAACTAAGCGCCCTTAATCTAAATAGTCTTAGGTTTTTTAGGTTCAGGAGGAGGCAACTTCTCAACAGTAACAGTCAATACTCCATCTTGACAAACTGCATTAATGCCCTCAGTATTAGCATTCTTAGGCAACACAAACTTCCTCATAAACTTTCCAACCCTCCTTTCCATCCTCACATACTTCACACCATCCTTCTCATCCTTCACTTTCTCCCTCCTTCGCTCGCAGCTTACGACGAGTACGTTATCGTCCTCGACCCGTACCTTTACCTCGACTGGCTTAACCCCCGTCATATCGACGATAAAATTGTATGCACTCGGGAGGTCTTTGATGTCAGCCGAGGTTCGAACCATGGCCTTAGCATCATGCACTTAGGTGGGTGAGGGGTTGTTGGGTTGGTGTTTGGTGTCGGATACTTCATCTATGAATTGATCTACCATGTCTTGCATGAAGTTAAGGAGGGTGTTGTATTCCATGTTTTGATGATTTCAAATACTTAGGTGTTGGTATAGTTTATTTTGACAAAAATAAAACCCAAAAATATTATTTTATTACTTGTTACATGATAATGGGTATTTTATCTTGTAGAGAAAGATTAATGAGTTTTAATCTAATCAAGATAGTATACTTTATACACGATTAAGTTTATTATATGGTATGTTTAATGGATCTATTAACTTAGAATCTTTTGAATAAAAAGATTCTTAGTTATTAGATATTTTTTTGTTGCAATTATGGTGGAAAATTGGTTGGATGAGCGTGGCTAACATTTTGGAACTAACTGCATGAAATACGCCTCAACCCACCTGCTAGATATGCCCCCTAACGGCTAGTGGAATCGGTTGCTAAAATCATGGGAGTCATGGCACAAGATCGTGAAGATCATGATACATACACGCCTACATTCTAGCTGAAGAAAATCGTGGGAATTTCAGTTGAAGGAATAAAATTGCAGCAGCTATTTAAGGAGAAATAATTGTTCAAATATATACAACAACTTTCAAGCATTACAATCCTATATTTACTTAGAAAGTTTTTATGTAATTTTCTTCTTCTCCTACAATACATCCCATTGTAATATTCTTAGTGTTTGGGTGAGTGAAAAATTTCAGAATATCCTTGTAATCAAGTGAGAGAAAGAAAGAGAGAAAAGAGAAGATTTCGAGAGAAGCCAAGTGAGTGTCATCAGTTCATAGGGGAACTGAGTGACTGTGAACAAGTTCCTAGTGGAATACAGAAGGGTCCAGTAATAGGTTGTAAAGAGAGTCTTTCGGCCTATTTTAATAAGAGAAGTATTGAGTCAAAATCCCTTGGGGTCAAGGTTTTTTCTTCCTATTGGGCCTAGGAAGTTTTCCTTGTAGGTTAAATTTTGTGTATGATCTTTCTTTCCTTTTAAGTTCTTTTAATTCTGCATTTGAAATTAAAAATTTCCCCTCAACTACAATTCACCCCTCCCTCTTGTAGTTGGTTTAGTGTTCATACTTCATTAACAATTGGTATCAGAGCCTAGTACCTCTAAAAATCAGGTAACTTGAGGAGCTTATACCTGGCACTATGAACACTATGGGAGAAAAACTTGATGAAGGGTATTCTACCCAACGTTCGCCCATGTTCAATGGAAAGCATTACCCATACTAGAAGAACCACATGGAGATCTTCATTAAAACAGAAAACTATCTAGTATGGAGGGTTATTGAACTTGGCGATTTCGAAGTTACAAAGAAAAATGAAAAGGGAGAGCTGATTCCTAAACCCCTTAAAGAATTTGATAAAGATGATTTTGATAAAATGGAGATGAATAATATGGCTAAAAAGCTGCTCCATTGTGGCCTTGGTCCTCATGAACACAACAGAGTCATGGGATGCAAGACCACAAAGCAAATGTGGGAACTCCTTCAAATTACTCATGAAAGAACAAGCGAGGTGAAAAGATCGAAGATAGATATGCTTATGCATAAGTATGAATTGTTTCAAATGAAACAAAAGGAGCTTGTTCAAGACATGCTCGATCATTTGCTTTTCTAACATGATAAACGAATTTGAGTCTCTTAGAAAAATCATTACTCCAGAGGAACAAATTCGAAAAGTTCTAAGGAGTCTCCCACAGGATGAGAAGTGGATGGCTAAGGTTACAGCTCTATTGGAGACAAAGGATTTCACCACATTTAATGTCGAGCAACTGGAGGTTCCTTGATGACCCACAAATTGCATCTAGGAACTCACGAGGCTGAACTTGTGAGACCTAAGGCTCTTGCTCTCAAGACAGATGATCAAGAAGAGTTAGTGACAGACGACGAAGAAGCCGGAATGATTGTTCGAAGATTAAAAAATTTCTTTAACAAGAACTACAAGGAGAAGGTCACAAGGAAGCCTACCAAGTTAAGCTGTCATAAGTGTGGAAGTCCTGATCACTTTATCAAGGAGTGTCCTCAAAGGGAAATCGAGAAAGGTAAAGGAAAATTCAAAGAAAGGAACAAGGATCAGCATAAACCTTTTTTCAAGAACAGACATGAAGCGAGCCATGGTTGCTGCATGGGGAGAATCTGATTCTGATGAGGAGCAGGAACAGACAGAAGAAGAAACTGCCCATCTATGCATCATGGCTAAAATTGAAGATGAAAAAGAATCATCAAACACCAAGGTATGTTCTAATACCATAGAAGAATAACTTACAAAAATTAACAAAAGCCAACTTGTGAAATTACTTCTAGAAACCTTAGATGACTATAAGGCAATTTGTGTAAAAAAGGAATAAGTAGAGAATTCCTCAAAAGTTACTAAGAAACATTCAAATTGGCTTAACTCATTAGAATTCGATACTAAAAAACGGTTCTTTTATCTTTTTGATAAAAATCGGAGTATTCAAGAAGCATTTGAGAAGGTTAAAAATGAGAACTATTTTTTTAGTATGGAATTGGCAGAGTTGAAACTCTTTGTTCCTAAAGGAACAAATCCTTCTACTAGTACCAGAACAGATTTCGAAAGATTAAAATCCGATTACGAAAATGTTTTACGTGAAAACCTGGTACTTAAGAAGGAACTATATTCTTCTAGGAACAAGCTTCCTGATACAGTGAGCTGGATACAAAAATATCAAAATAAAGGAAGAGATGGACATGGTTTCAACCACAAGAAGAAAAATAAAAAGAAAAAATACGCTGATCGACCTGCCAAGTAGTAAAATATGTTCTTACTGTGGGAACAGTGGATACTTAGTGTCTGATTGTTAAACAGGTATGGAAGGCTAAGAGTGATTTAAGTCCAACAAACGAACCCAAGCAAGACTAGGTTCCTACCACTGACTAGCTGCTTTGTATACAGACTGAAGTGAGGGGGAACAGTCTGTGATTCCTGGACAGCGGTTAGTCAAAGCATATGATCGGTGACAAATCAAAGTTTCTCTCACTTTCAGCGTATCATGGAGGAATAGTGACCTTTGGAGACAATCTTACAGGTAACATAGTAGCTGTTGGTAAGATTGGTAAGTCTCAGTCACACTCCATAAATAATGTATTTTTGGTCGAGAGATTAAAGCATACTTTACTTAGCATTTCTCAGTTTTGTGATAAGGGCAATATAGTGAAGTTTACTCACGAGACGTGTGTCGTCAGCAATGAAAGTATAGGAACCAAGATCTTTAAGGGAACACTTATATGGTTGACCTGAACCTTGTTCCTAGGAACAATCTTACTTGTTGTAGGCGTGGATTTTTAATTCCTTTAATGCCAACACGCGGTGTGAGCGCGTTTATTTGGCTACCCATTGTTAAGGTTTTATTAAAAATACGTTTTGAAGTCGCCAACAATTCTTTAGAGGAAGAATCATACACCTAATTGGATATTGAAACGAAAGGGACATCTTAGGGACTTATCCAATGTATATTTCCCCATCATGACTCCATAGATGGTCAGGAACCAAAAATTGAGTTCGGGGGTGAGGGTACAAATATGGTCATAGTGAACCACGTTTTCCCATTACTGGCCTTTATTAAATATCGATTCATTGCAAATTTTATGCCAAAGAATGATCATATAACGTTTTAATACACCCTATAAATATTTAGTCTAGGTTGGTTCAGGAAACACATAAAAAGACTAATTATTTAGTGACATGTTATTATGCAATCATATTACAAAGTTCCTAGCAGGTTGTCCAAATTATCTGAATTAATTAGAACAGTTCCTTAAGTCTTGTTTAGCAATAAATAAAAGGTGATAAATATTGCAATCAGGCACAAAAAATAATGTGTTAATAAAAAGAAATAAAAAATGAGAAAAGAAAAGATCGCAGGGAGTTAATATAATATGTACAATACTTACAGTTGTAGGAATACGTTAACAATCTACATCACGAATAAACTGTTAGTAACTTCAATAAAATAATAAAAATAAATAAAGTTAATTTAGTTGACCCTCAGAAATTATACCACCGTCCGGGGTCGTTGATTTGTACGAAACTTAGAAAATGAGTCTTTAAAAAGATTTGTAGCGTTTGATATTAGGCGATAGTGAAGAAAATATATAGTGTAACTTGTTGCGTGCGTGTATGGTGAAGATCAAGTGGCATAGTATCAGAGTATGTTGTTTGATAGTTTGTCTCGTGAATATGGTTGCAGTAAGTTAGAGTTTTGGTATCTTCTTGCGATGATGTGGCGATGATAATTATTAAATCATGGTTCGTGATGTATTGAAGGAAGGATAATTCGGTTTATGTGTGATGGTGATGATCAAAAGAAAATTGGCGTGTGATGATGATGAGATGCTGATGATTTGTGGTGTTGTGCGTGTGTATTAGCAGGTGTATTAGGATGTAGGTGATGTAGGTGTAGGTGTAGGTGTATGGAGGGTTTGATGAATGGTAGGAGGTGTCGAGAGATTTTGAGTGTGGTGGATGCCGAGTGCTGTTAAGGAATTTGTTAGGAGGTTCCGAGAGAATTGAAAGGTGAGTCGAGTTTTTTAGTCAGGATGTGCGTGATTAATGAGAGGAGGGAGTGATAATTATATATAGGTTTAGGTAGTTGAGTTGCAATAGGTTTTTAAAAGATAATAGGGTTCTAAAAGATTTTTATTAAGAAAGATTTTAGAAAATAGTTAGTAAGAAATATTTAAAAACACTTTGGAAAAAGATTATTTTTATAAAAGATATTTTTATTAACAAAACTAATTAATAAAATTAATTAATCCTATTAATTAAATTGGGCTAGAAAAGGGGTTTTATAAATCGGGCTTTCATAAAAACTATTTTTAAAAGGTTTTCGATGATGGGCATTTTAAAAGTCATTTTAAAATGTTTTAGAAAGTGGGCTTATTAAAACTAGTTATAAAAAAGGTTTTTGGAAATGGATTAATAAACAGAGTTAGAAAATGGTTTTGGGCTTAAAACATTTTACTTTAGACTCGTTCTTTATTCTTTCCGCGATCCGGACCAATTGGAGCGGGGTATTGGTCATCATAGGGTACTAAATGGGGAAACACGATTATGTGTCTACAGAAGCCCCCCTTTGACTGAGGTTTGTAAAACCGAAAGTCAAAGTATACGTATCGGGACGAAGAATGATTCTAGATGCTCTGCAATCTAAAATCACTCTTTTACGCTAGTACCTGCAAAAGAAGCAAAAGTTTCAGGAATAGACATATGTGTAACAAATTCGCAAAATAATCATGAATCTTGCAAAAAGGAATGAATAGGTGAAAAGGAATCATGAGCTATTTTAGTCCGGCTCATGTCGGCGTAGAGCTACTTTAGTCCCGCTCCAGGGCTGTGTTATGATGTGTAGAGCTACTTTAGTCCTGCTCCAGGGTGTAGAGTTATTTTAGTCCCACTCCAGGGCATAGAGGTATTTTAGTCCCGCTCCAAGGCATAGAGGTATTTTAGTCCCACTCCAGGGTATAGAGCTATTGGCTGTCCCGCTCCAAGGCAAATTGTGTAGAGTTATTGGTTGTCCCGCTCCACATGGCTGAGCTATTGGTTGTCCCGCTCCAGGGTAAATTGTGTAGTTGATTTGAAGTGGTGCACAGTCCTAACGGTTTGTGTCCCGTAGTTGACAGTTTGATACATGTTGAATGCAATTAATAACACAAGCATGCAAACAGAAATGAGTAACTTCCGAAAATTTCATTCGCTTAAAAGCGAGAAAGAAATGTATAACTTACGAAAAAGTTCATTCGCTTAAAAGCGAGGAAGAAAAGAATAACATACAAAAAGGTTATTCGCATGAAAGGGATTATTCGAAGCAGATTGATTTGGGTTAAAATCAATTGGAATAGGAATAACTTGCGAAAACTTCATTCGCTCAAAGTGATAAGGAATAACTTGCGAGAAGTTCATTCGCTCAACAACGATAAACATAACTTACGAAAAGTTCATTTGCTAAAAAGCAAGAAATATAACTTAAGAAAAGTTCATTCGCTAAAAAGTGAGAAATATAACATACGAAAAGTTCATTCGTTAAAAAGCGAGAGATATAACTTAAGAAAAGTTCATTCGCTAAAAAGCGAGAAATATTACTTACGGAAAGTTCATTCGCTAAAAAGCGAGAAATATAACTTGCGAAAAGTTCATTCGCTAAACAACGAGAAATATAACTTGCGAAAAGTTCATTCGCTAAACAGCGAGAAATATAACTTGCGAAAAGTTCATTCGCTAAAAAGCGAGAAGGGATAGGACATACTGATGACCTAAACTATGAGGATATAGTGTAAGTGTGCAACTGTGTGACACTAGACTGCAGAATGTGTATAATATGTGTGTGTATGTGTGACTCGATGATTGATGCTAGGATCCTATGGCTAAGGATGAAGGATGCATGCAATGATTGTCATAGTGTTTGTATAATGCGAGATGCAAATGTAGAGATATGACACTAATGCAGATGATATGATATGATGCTTTGTTGTTCCTATAAGCTCAATTTTTCGTTTAGAAAGCTGTTTTTTTTTTTTTGTAAGTGGAGAAATGGGAAGCCCCCAAGGATGATCCATGTAGGTCATGATCGATTCAAAATGTGTTATAGTTGTTACGGGCCTAAGTGAGCCCATAAAACAGTTATAATCTCATATGCGTCTGGTGCCCCTAATATTTTGTATGGACTCGTAATGAAATCCTGATCAATGGAGCCTAATGATCTTCTATGCAGTCACTGGATTATATATTCGATTTGGAGTACGTTATAGAACGAGCTTTTATAGCGCTTGAGTTGAATATGCTTCGAGGTTTGTACATCAAGGGCCTAAGTGAGCCCATAAAGTAGTACAATCTTGTATCAGTGTGGGTTTTAAAACCCAAGATTTCATGTATGGACTCGTAATGAAGTCCTTATTACAATCGGCGTAGACTTGGAGCCTATGGTTTTCTGTCTGGACCAGTGATGAAGCCCCCAGTAAGATGGAGTTGATGAAGTATTAAGCTTGATTGCTTGATTTTGAAGATATCTCGTCACGCTTAGTTGAAGTTTTGACCAAAGATTCCATATAAGGTTCCTAAGGTGAGAAGACAAGAAAGGCCAAAGAAAGAAACACTCGAAAGATGAGGCGCGGTCATAGCGCTAAGTGTTGAAAGGTTATGTTAAGGTTGGCTTAGAAGCGATAATGTGGATGAGAAAACGGCAAGGGAAAAGAATTAGAAGAGGACGGAGCCATAATGAATTGACTCATGCAATAAGGTAGGCTAATGATGCAGGTTTAAATCCCAGTCTAGTTCTAAGGGTAGGGATGAGCATTGAAAATTCATGATTTTTGGGCGATCGCGCTATTCTCATGGGCCTAGGCGAGCCTTAAAAAATATGTTTTGAATAAAAATGGTCGGGTCTCAAAAGAGGTTTCCTACGTATCCATGATGGAATCAGGCCAGTCGTAGTTCTTAGCATTTTAATTGGTGGCCGAGCATTTTGCTTTGGAGCCATTTGCAGTGAATTAGGCATTGATTTGGGAAATGTCTTTGGCAAGGGTGGATAATGATGTAGGTTTGATTTGGTTTAAAGCGGTCGGACCTCAAGGTGAGGTTTCCTACGTAACTTTAGCAGAATCAGACCATTCGTAGTTCAGGTCAAGTGAATGAGAAGGTGCCCTGACTTTTTCCTAAGTCGCCCTTATGGGTTTTCGATCTAGCGGGCTTTGGTTTGTCTTTTTAGGGCTTATTGGGATACGATATGCATGGTTGTTAAGAAGGTTTATTACAGAGATTTGATTTGACTTGTAATGGTTTAGAATCGAAGGTTGAAGGTTTTGAAGGAAATACCTTTGACAAAGCTATTGATGGGCTTATTTGCAACACTTCTCTTTTTTATATTCGCAATCAATGGGTATCTTTTTTTTTTTTTTACTTTTTATTTTTTCGTTTTCATTTCCTTGTTTGTTGCTTTTTTTTAATTGCCCTTTACATTGAATAGTTGTCAAAAGTACTTCCCATGAGGTAGGTTAAAGGGGATGGATGTTATGTATTTAGGTTGAAATGGAGGAGTAGTTGTGGGGAAGGGGATAAATGCCTCTTTCATGTATGCCAGTTGTTCATTGCCTTTATTAGAATAGTCATGAGAATTAGAAATTCATTTCTTTTAAGGCGACAATCGTGATTTCCATTGATGCTCATTAGTGCAAGGTTATAAAAGAAATACTCATTTATTATTTGAAAGTTATGAGTACATGCAATAAAAAGGGAAATCCTATGTTAGACTAGGAAAATCAAGATAGATAAAACAGAAAAAGAAATCCTAAGTCTAGACTCTTACGTCACGTGACGAGACAACTTCGTTGCTTCGATCTTCATGAATTCTCTTTCTAAATGAAAAGAGAAGAAATGTATTTTTTTTGTGTTGATTGGACCTAAGAGAGTCCAAATGTCTTAATGAGGAATTGAGCTCCGAGAGGTGTCTGCTTCTATGGCATTGAGGTCGTTATCTTCGGCATTTATTTTGGCAAATCATTCTCAATCTAGGGATATCAATTGTAGAGAAATTTCAAGAAGTTTCCCTTTCAGTTGGGTGTTATCAATAGGCTCAAAATAGGAATTTATATTAGTTACCCTATGAGCAACACTCTCCATTGTCTTGTTGAATCCAGGAGATTCACCAGACTCGATCTTCTCAAGCTTTATAGCTATTTCTTCCATCATGTTGGACAGCTTGGCTAAAGCTCTAGCCATTTCAGCGACTTATTGTTCGGTATTCGATGCACGACCCATTTCAATGTCGTTTGATTTCTACATAGATCATCAAAGGAGATTTAGCGATAGAATGATGATGGACAGAGAGAAATGGAGTAAAAGAACCTAAGTTTGTTTAAAAGTTGAGCTCCTAGGAACAAATCTGAATATCCTAAAGAATGATGATTTTTTTTTTGGATGCACCTAGACCTAATGCATGCATGTATGACTCTTTTGGATGCACCTAGACCTAATGCATATATGAATGACTCAATCTATGTGTTCGAACCTGTAAAGGCTGCCTACATATCCCAAAAGAGGGAATCATCGCTTGTAGTTCGAGACTACTAAATGCGGAATGCATGAAATGACATGGAGAATATGGATGCACAGAGACTCCTATGTACTCTAGTTATGCATGAAGTATGAATGACGGACATTGCAATGCAAAAGGATTCTAGTATGAATGCAGTTCTAATGGATATGAAATTCTATAATGACTTCAGAATCCTAGACTTGATAGTCTTCTAATGATCTTAGAACTTTAAACTTTGTGAACTTTTAAGGACGCTAGACCCCTAATATGCACGAGACTCTAGTGGACCTGGACTCCTCAAATGAATTGAATTCAGCTGGCTTTAGACTCCTAATATGGGCGGAACTTTAATGGATTTAGACTCCTAAGATGGACGAAACTCTAATGGTTTTAGACTCCTAAGATGGACAGAATTCTAATGGCTTTAGACTCATATTATGCATGGACTTCTATGGATTATAGACTTCTAATATGGCAAGAATTCTAACGACCCTAGACTTCTTAGATGGGTGAACTTAGACAGGGTTAAGACTCCTAACATGGATAGTGTTAGATGAGGTGAAGAACTCTAAATGAAATAAAACTGGAAGAATCTAGACATTTGAGCTAGATGGACTTCTAATGGAGTTAGAATTCCTAAATGGAAAAAAGATATGTGATAGGGAAAAAGATGGATATTTTTTTTTTTGAAAAAAAGGTGGAAATAGCAAGTGAGTTGGATAAAAATAAATAAATCATCTCAAGAGTACTTTTATAAAAATAAAATGGGCTACTCTCTCTGGTAGCCCTGTACAATTGTTTTTTCTCTTTGGTGGCTTTTCTTATGGGTTAATGTCTCTGGTAGCCCTAAATTAATTAAAATGTTAGTAAAATAGGATTATTTAATGAAAAACGTTTAGTTAGTGTTAAAAAACGTTAGTTAGTGAGTTAGTTTAGGTTAACCTAAACCTAAACTCTAAACCTAACCCTCTTCCACCACCACCCCCCCCCCCCCAGACCCCCCTCCCACCACCCTTCCCCCACCGTCCCAGCGGCCCCGCAGCCCCCCCCACCCTCCCCCTGCAGCCCCTCTCCCCCTCCCATTTCCATAGCATTAATCTCCCCTCCCCTTCCCCCGGTCGCGCCGAAATCCGGCAAGGGAAGAGAGAGAAGCGTCGGTGAACGACGACAACAAATCCGGCAAGATCGATCGCAAAACAAGACCGCCAAGGGAAGAGAGAGAAGCGATGCAACAATGGGGGAAGGGGAGGCCGTCAGCGGGGGAAGGGGGGGCGTCGGCTACAGCAACCCCGTATGCGAACAACAACGGGGGAAGGGGAGGGCGTCAGCTAGCGCAACCCCGTATGCGAACAACAACGGGGAAGGGGAGGGCGTCGGCGGGGAAGGGAAGGGGGTTCAAGCAGACGAAGGGGAGGGGGTGCTACGGTGAGGGCGGAGGGGGTGCTTGCGGGGGAAGGGGCACTATGGGGAAAGAAGGAGGGTGGAGGGGAGCCTGCGGGGGAGGGGGCTGTTTGGGTGGTGGTGCGGTGGGGTAAGGGGTGATGGGGGGCTGCTTGGGACGGTGGGGAAATGGGTGGTGGGAGGAGGCGGCTGGGTTGGGGGAGGGGTGGTGGTGGTGGTGGGAGAGGGTTAGGTTTAGATTTTAGGTTTAGGTTAACCTAAACTAACTCACTAACTAACGTTTTTTAACACTAACTAAACGTTTTTCATTAAATAATCCTATTTTACTAACATTTTAATTAATTTAGGGCTACCAGAGACATTAACCCATAAGAAAAGCCACCAAAGAGAAAAAAACAATAGTACAGGGCTACCAAAGAGAATTTCCCAAATAAAATATAGGTAAAACAAGTTATTGAGTCAGAAACCGAACGCTAGTGAATCGCAATTCACTTCCTAAGGTTTGTCAGATCGCAATCTCTAGGTCAGTCTATGGCTTACGTTCCCCACTGCATGTGTCTAAGAATGGCCAAACTCCCGATGCAGGGTAGAACACGCAGAACTCCCTGACCTCTCGGACGACAACAATTAACCCATGTGTACCCCTAGTTCGCAAACCAGGTGGTTGGCATGTTCTTCACCGGGGACTACATATGTCCCACCGGATGTTCTTATCTCAAAAAAAAATCATAATTCATAAATATCATCAAAGTATCATCCAGCTCAAAAATTTTCAATTCGTCAAAAGGGATGCCACCCGGCCTTATACCCATAATTCATCAAAAGTAATTTTTCAAAAATCTTCAAAGTAGTAACTTTAAACCACAATACTTTAAACATCACTAAGCATCAACAATGATAGTGAAATAGTTTTTACAGCACTAACAACATCAATAAAAAATGCATCACCAATTAACTCCAAGGTTATTAAATAAATGAATAGTACACAATTAATCATTTTTACATAAATCAAACATAAACATAATGATACCAATAATACTTACAACAACCTACTAAACACCAGCATCCAAGAACATAAAATATCACAAATTATTTCTGATTAACAAGCTCTCAAATAATTTAAAAGAGTATCCTCAATTTCACAACAAAAACACAATAATAATTATTAAACTAATAATTTCGAGCCGTAAAATCACACAAAAATTATCATATGACCCTAATGGATCTACTTACATGGTACCAATTTTATTTATAATTTTCAGACTCCAAAAGTAATTCTAAAAGTTAATATACAGATTACTCAATAAAGCCAATATAATAACTAAAAATATAAATAAACGCCCAAAAATTACCAACAATTTACACAACATGCATAAACTCACGTAAATACATAATATACAAAGAAATGAATTTTTCGGCCTCCAGAAATAATTTTCATGATTTATATACTGACAGACACGAAATTGCAAAAACAGATGTATCAATTAAATAAACCAGTACACAGTAGGTAAAAATTATTCTAAGGAATGGAATACATACTACGCATACAACATGATCTAAGAAAAATAATTTCAGCAATTGTAACATCCGTTTAATAATTATTATGCAATTTAGCCAAAAACGCACAAAACACCAATTAAATCAAATAAATACCAAAAATCATACGAAAATTATTTTTCTTTATAAATTATTCACACAGAATGCATCAAGTATATTCATGTCAAATTTCATCAATAATTTCATTCAAAAAGTATTTTAAATAATTTCTAGCGTAGTAATCTAATACCGAATAACACTCTAATCACTATGGTTCTAAGATAACTACTAGTTACCTGGAACGTCGGGAGGAGAGCTGAGTCTAAAGAGATAGTTAAGAGCTACGCATACAATTCAATTCCTCTTCTAACCCCGAAGCACAACGAACGATAATTTGTAGCATCAAGTCACTAGGCGTTTCTTCTTGAACATTGAAAAATCTCATTTCGCACTGCTCTGTTCCAACCATGATTTCCGGTGAGAAAAAGCTCGGATTCTACATCGATTCGGTTAAAGTTAAGAACAAGATGTTATAAACGTTCTGTCCAAATTTGAAGACGATCCAACGGTTAGATCTCCGGCTACGGTTATTTTCGTGAAGGTGTGACAGGAAAAACCGGGTTGAACCTTTTTATTCTTTCCTCTTCCTTTTCTCTCTTTCTTTTCTTTCTTCCTTTTCTCTCTTTCTTTTCTTGAAAATGGTGAGGGTTAAATGCAAATGATGCTGAACCTCTTTTAATAAAAATCAGAATTTTATGGCAAGGAAAAATGAAGGGTTTAGGAGAAATGATTAGGGGGGGTTATGGGGGTTACAATCTACCAAGAGTCACCAATTAAAAGAAATGAAATAAAATAGGAGAAACTTCTTCCTTCTCCCTCCCCATAGCCGGCTGTCCAAGCCCAAGTACACCAAGAAGATTTCGGCCCAAGTCATCAAAGGTCCATGCATCAAAAGTCCGTCACACGATAAATCGATAAATTCCTAAATCGCGCCTAAACTTTGAAAATACTTAATAATGAAAATAACTCTAATAAATTATATTATAAATATAAATATAATAAACACATTAACACGCCATATGCGATGCAACATTTCATCATCCAAGTCAGTCCAACAACGTTACAAAAACGCTACACGACAAAACTGCATCCTAAACGCCTAAATAAATAACGAAACTAATATAACCTTTAAAATTAATAACTAACAACTTAAAATAAATATATATATAAATATATCACAACATATAAATATATATACACATTTTCACAACACGTTCCAAAATAATCTAAATAATAAATTATTTATTTTTACGAAAAATATCATTTTAATGTAAACAAACACCAAAAATAAAAGAGTGGAAATTACGGGGTGTTACAATCACTCCCCCTTAAAAGAGTTTCTTCCTCGAAATTTCAAAACAACCAAGAGACAAAAGAAAATACTCTAGATAAAGAACGTTAAGAAAACAGAAATCGATGGATTTTAGTTAACTAAACAACTTTGCAGGTATACAAATTGATAACTCAAATAATATATATTTTATTTTGGAAGACCAAAAGAGTTGTACAGTAAAGAAGTACGGTAACAACCATTATTTTACAAAATGTGAAAGAACCAAAGACAAGTATTAGAAAGTTTAAGGTAAAAACTTTTGCACAATAAACTATAGGTAATTTTGTAAAAGAAGCAGGAATAAATATTTACGTAAAATTATAAAAGAATAAATCCGACCATACATAAATATTTTTAGAAAGAAACGAAGAAGGAAAAGTTCGTAAATAGATAGCCAAATCAATTTAAATAGAGGTAACCACACGGCATATACTCCACTTAAAGAGATAAGAACACTTTAATAAAGAGTAGCTAGCTGCTTTATTAAAATAGCACTTACGAACACAAGTCATGACATATGTTATAAGAGCGGACGCCTCCTAAACATATATATGAAAATTAAAGTTCGCAAAAGAAATTGAAAACTTTAAAATAAATTTCACAACGACGAAACATTAATAATAAATAGGCGATAAAGTAATAAATTATTAACAACAATTATAAAATTTGCCAAGTCGACACAATTGTGCATGGAACCACCCACTGCAATCTAGTATCAACAAAACAATATTTGAAAGCCAACTTATCAAATCGACATTAGAGTTTACTGGAATCACCCAATATAAACTTAATATCAACTGAAAAAGGAAATTAAATCAAAACAGATAAAATGTGTCAACTTATCAAATTGACATACAAGCCAAAGGAATTACCCATTATGACTCAATATCAACTCAAACAAGTTTAAAATTTAGACTGAGTATATAAATTTCATTTTCAAAGAATATAAAACAGATCAGTCAAAATCAGAGAATTAAATAAGAAGTAATGAAAACAACCAAAAATTTTCTATGAAATGAGAAAGCAGTAAATATTTAAACAAGAAACAACAAATAGTAAACGAGATCCTTTCACGCATTTGAGTTTGAAAAAAAAATAATGCTAATAAGAAAAGTAAGTAAAGTAAAAGTTGTTGAATGCTAACCTTTAAAACAAAATAGTTTGCGTCTACATTTCAATCTAACACCAAGACAACTCATTAGGGTACTTTTATTTTCAAAGACTACAAAACTTATTACCGTAATTAAAGGCTAAATAAGGATTAACATGAAAAATAAAAATATTAAAAGGAAAATATTTATAAATATAGATGGTCAAAAACGGTAAGAAAAATTTGAAGAATATCTTGAAAGACAATTTCAAAACCCCTTTCTTATTCCAAACCATTATAAAACAATTGAAATTAAACGTTTTTTTCAAAAGAGTATATCAAAATATTAACAATAGGAAAATTTAAAAGTCATAAAATAACTCTAATATAGGTATGAAATTTATTAAGTTCAAAGATCTAAAATATAATTTTGGAATATAAATTCAAACTAGAAAGTTTTGTAAATAATAAAACAGATACGTAGTACTCACATAAAAACAACACTCAATTGAAAAAGAACAGAAAATATATACTGTCTCACATAATAACATATACTATCAAGCATCTAGCAAATAAAATAAATGCAATGCAACACACAAGACTATATTAAAATAAAATTAAAGCTTATTTCTAAATTGCAAAACACAAAACAAATTAAACACAACGAAACCGAGAAGGCTATAAATTACTTCGCTTTCGCTGCGCACTCTGATAAAAGAGAAAATAAATTACATGTAAGAGGCCCTGCAAATAAGATTAGCAAACTTGGTAAACTAATTCCACCAATAATACAAATAACTATACATATAACATATGCTCCATAAGCATGAGAGCACACCACATTCCCATAAGGCTTCCCTTTACTTACTCTACCCATAACACTCTTATTATAGTGAAACAACTAAACTTAATTCTAAACAAATTTTATATCCTATGGCTAACTAATAATTCTAAAGAATCATTAGCAACTCTTTTTCAGAGTTTAGGAGCATTTTGCTCTGATACCAACTGTAACACCCCAGAATTTCAAAGCGGAAAAAGAAAGAAATTAATAATAGTATTAATAGGACGATGGCGAAAATATCGTCTTCTGGGAATGTCACTACTACAAGAATAGTGTTTAAATAACTAAGTGATAAAAACAAACATAAGTAAGTACTATAAGTAAATTAAATACTTAGATTAAAATCGAAATGAGAAAACTATCTCAAACTAATGAGAAGTCTAGAACTAAAACCCCTAATAGATTATTTCTCGCATCTCAACCCGAGCCCAAAATCAAAGAAAATCCCCATCAATAAAACCTGCAAAATATACAACAAATATCCACAATTAGTGGGGAGTAACTAGCAGTTCTCCCAGAACAAAAGAAATCACAGCATGATTCAGACATATATTAATAAGAAAGGAAAGTATAAAGTCAAGTCAACTACAATATGCATCCACTTCCATATAACTCACAAATAACGCAAATGAATAATAAATAGCAAGTGAGTTGGATAAAAATAAATAAATCATCTCAAGAGTACTTTTATTAAAATAAAATATAGGTAAAACAAGTTATTGAGTCAGAAACCGAACGCTAGTGAATCGCAATTCACTTCCTAAGGTTTGTCAGATCGCAATCTCCAGGTCAGTTTATGGCTTACGTTCCCCACTGCCTGTGTCTAAGAATGGCCAAACTTCCGATGCAGGGTAGAACACGCATAACTCCCTGACCTCTCGGACGACAACAATTAACACAGGTGTACCCCTAGTTCCCAAACCAGGTGGTTGGCATGTTCTTCACCGGGGACTACATCTATCCCACCGGATGTTCTTATCTCAAAAAAAAAAAATCATAATTCACAAATATCATCAAAGTATCATCCAGCTCAAAAATATTCGTCAAACGGGATGCCACCCGGCCTTATACCCATAATTCATCAAAAGTAATTTTTCAAAAATCTTCAAAGTAGTAACTTACAAATTTACAACAAATATCTCCAACCACAATACTTTAAACATCACTAAGCATCAACAATGATAGTGAAATAGTTTTTACAGCACTAACAACATCAATAAAAAATGCATCACCAATTAACTCCAAGGCTTATTAAATAAATGAATAGTACACAATTAATCATTTTTACATAAATCAAACATAAACATAATGATACCAATAATACTTACAGCAACCTACTAAACACCAGCATTCAAGAACATAAAAGATCACAAATTATTTCTGATTAACAAGCTCTCAAATAATTTAAAAGAGTATCCTTAATTTCACAACAAAAACACAATAATAATTATTAAACTAATATTTCGAGCAGTAAAATCACACAAAAATTATCATATGACCCTAATGGATCTACTGACATGGTACAAATTTTATTTATAATTTTCGGACTCCAAAAGTAATTTTAAAAGTTAATATACAGATTACTCAATAAAGCCAATATAATAACTAAAAATATAAATAAACGCCCAAAAATTACCAAAAATTTACACAACATGTATAAACTCACGGAAATACATATTATACAAATAAATGAATTTTTCGGCCTCCAGAAATAATTTTCATGATTTATATACTGACAGAAATGAAATTGCAAAAACAGATGTATCAATTAAATAAACCAGTACACAGTAGGTAAAAATTATTCTAAGGCATGGAATACATACTACGCATACAACATGATCTAATAAAAATAATTTCAGCAATTTTAACATCCGTTTAATAATTATTATGCAATTTAGCCAAAAACGAAACACCAATTAAATCAAATAAATACCAAAAATCATACGAAAATTATTTTTCTTTATAAATTATTCACACAGCATGCATCAAGTATATTCATGTCAAATTTCGTCAATAATTTCATTCAAAAAGTATTTTAAATAATTCCTAGCGTAGTAATCTAATACCGAATAACACTCTCTTCTAAGATAACTGCTAGTTACCTGGAATGTCGGGAGGAGAGCTGAGTCTAAAGAGATAGTTAAGAGCTACGCATACAATCCAATTCCTCTTCTAACCCCGAAGCACAACGAACGATAATTTGTAGCATCAAGTCACTAGGCGTTTCTTCTTGAACATTGAAAAATCTCATTTCGCACTGCTCTGTTCCAACCATGATTCCTGGTGAGAAACAGCTCGGATTCTAAATCTCTCCAGTCAAAGTTAAGAACAAGATGTTATCAACGTTCTGTCCAAATTTGAAGACGATCCAACGGTTAGATCTCCGGCTACGGTTATTTTCGTGAAGGTGTAACAGGAAAAACCGGGTTGAACCTTTCTATTCTTTTCCTCTTCCTTTTCTCTCTTTCTTTTCTTGAAAACGGTGAGGGTTAAATGCAAATGATGTTGAACCTCTTATAATAAAAATCAGAATTTTATGGCAAGGAAAAATGAAGGGTTTAGGAGAAATGATTAGGGGGGTTATGGGGGGTTACAATCTACCAAGAGTCACCAATTAAAAGAAATGAAATAAAAGAGGAGAAACTTCTTCCTTCTCCCAGCCCATAGCCGACTGTCCAAGCCCAAGTACACCAAAAAGATTTCGGCCCATGTCATCAAAGGTCCATGCATCAAAAGTCCGTCACACGATAAATCGATAAATTCCTAAATCGCGCCTAAACTTTGAAAATACTTAATAATGAAAATAACTCTAATAAATTATATTATAAATATAAATATAGTAAACACATTAACACGCCTTATGCGATGCAACATTTCATCATCCAAGTCAGTCCAACAACGTTACAAAAACGCTACACGACAAAACTGCATCCTAAACGCCTAAATAAATAACGAAACTAATATAACCTTTAAAATAAATAACTAACAACTTAAAATAAATATATATATAAATATATCACAACATATAAATATATATACACATTTTCACAACACGTTCCAAAATAATCTAGATAATAAATTATTTATTTTTACGAAAAATATCATTTTAATGTAAACAAACACCAAAAATAAAGAGTGAAAATTACGGGGTGTTACAGTCGTTGTTTGCGCCAATTCAACGTCTGTTAAAAACTGTCGCTATTATGTAAAAGCAGTCGTTGATGTGGAAGTCCTTGGATGCATAGAGTACCTTACAACGACTGCCTATCCGTCGTTGATTTAATGTTTAGCCGTCGTTGTTGTTTTAAAATAATATTATTTAGAATATTTTTGTTCTTAATAATAATTAAACCTGTACCAGCACAGCTGCATGCTTGTGGACCACACTAAAGCTGTTCTTCCATCGCATTCAATTTTTTCAATTACAAAAATATGCAATTTTGATATATATTACAATTTGCATTGATACTTGTATAATTACATGAAATAGATTACAATTATGTACACAAAATAGATCCCGATGTCGGGAAATAAAGTAGAAGTCGGTGTTTACAAAAAATATATATCGACAAAGCTAGAAACTAATAAGCTAGATGCCGATAAATATAGACACTAAATGTCTATAGTTAGACAAACTACGTAGATTAAATATATGTACGCAAAATAGATCCCGGTGTCGAGAAATAAAGTAGAAGTCGGGTTCCAAAAAAAATAACCCGACACATCTAGAAACAAAGCGAGATGCCGATAAATATTGACACTAAATGCATATAAGTTAGTTACCTAGTTGCCAAAACCAAAAAAACTACACTGTCAAGGGTGTCTCTGTAGCACTACCACCACCACCAAACCCTGGGTCATCGTCTGGTCTGCGTTGTGGAGGGGGGCCTGGGTTGCAACCTGAGGACATGTGGCCGAAACTAGACATGTTCCTCATCATTTCCTCAACGATGGCCCGACTTGACGCTTCCACCCGTGCTGCGACCATTGCCTCCACCTCTTCCATCCGCGCAGCGACCTTTGCCTCCACCTGCGCCTCAATCTGAGAAGAAATGGACGGCTCATATGGTTGTGAAGAGTCGCCATCTCCTCGCCCTGATGAAGAGTTGTAGTACAAATGATCTCCCTGACCCAACCCCTGAACTTTTCCTCTGTTCCTCCCCCCAACTGTCTCCCAATACAACAGATCAGGGTTCAGCTGTGACCCCTGAGTGGTACAATGATCCAGCTTCTTATTGTATGTCTCCTGCATTTGGTTAAATATACTCATATTCAAGTAATATAAAGTGGGCAAAATGGCGTACATTTGGTTCTAACTTGCCTATATTGTGTATTTTCAATCAAAACAACTTATAAATACATTAAACTAACTATATATATGATGTTTGAGTTGTTTATAACTTAAACTAACATCAAAGAACTCGTATTCATTCATTTTCAAGTAAAATGGCCTATATTAGCCTATATTTGGTTCTAACTTTCCTACTTTGTGTATTTTCAATCAAAACAACTTACAAATACATTAAACTAACTATATATATGATGTTTGAGGTGTTTATAACTTAAACTAACATCAAAGTACTCGTATTCATTCATTTTCAAGTAAAATGGCCTAAAATGGCCTATATTAGCCTACATCTGGTTCTAACTTTCCTACTTTGTGTATTTTCAATCAAAAAACTTATAAATACATTAAACTAACTATATATATGATGTTTGAGGTGTTTATAACTTAAACTAACATCAAACTACTCGTATTCATTCAATTTCAAGTAAAATGGCCTATATTAGCCTATATTTGGTTCTAACTTTCCTACTTTGTGTATTTTCAATCAAAACAACTTACAAATACATTAAACTAACTATATATATGATGTTTGAGGTGTTTATAACTTAAACTAACATCAAAGTACTCGTATTCATTCATTTTCAAGTAAAATGGCCTAAAATGGCCTATATTAGCCTACATCTGGTTCTAACTTTCCTACTTTGTGTATTTTCAATCAAAAAACTTATAAATACATTAAACTAACTATATATATGATGTTTGAGGTGTTTATAACTTAAACTAACGTCAAACTACTCGTATTCATTCAATTTCAAGTAAAATGGCCTAAAATGGCCTATATTAGCCTAGATTTGGTTCTAACTTTCCTACTTTGTGTATTTTCAATCAAAACAACTTATAAATACATTAAAATAACTATATATATGATGTTTGAGGTGTTTATAACTTAAACTAACATCAAACTACTCGTATTCATTCAATTTCAAGTAAAATGGCCTATATTAGCCTATATTTGGTTCTAACTTTCCTACTTTGTGTATTTTCAATCAAAACAACTTATAAATACGTTAAACTAACTATATATATATGATGTTAGAGGTGTTTATAATTTAAACTAGCATCAAACTACTCGTATTCATTCAATTTCAAGTAAAATGGCCTATATTAGCCTATATTTGGTTCTAACTTTCCTACTTTGTGTATTTTCAATCAAAACAACTTATAAATACATTAAAATAACTATATATATGATGTTTGAGGTGTTTATAACTTAAACTAACATCAAACTACTCGTATTCATTCAATTTCAAGTAAAATGGCCTATATTAGCCTATATTTGGTTCTAACTTTCCTACTTTGTGTATTTTCAATCAAAACAACTTATAAATACATTAAACTAACTATATATATGATGTTTGAGGTGTTTATAACTTAAACTAACATCAAACTACTCGTATTCATTCAATTTCAAGTAAAATGGCCTAAAATGGCCTATATTAGCCTATATTTGGTTCTAACTTTCCTACTTTGTGTATTTTCAATCAAAACAACTTATAAATACATTAAAATAACTATATATATGATGTTTGAGGTGTTTATAACTTAAACTAACATCAAACTACTCGTATTCATTCAATTTCAAGTAAAATGGCCTAAAATGGCCTATATTAGCCTATATTTGGTTCTAACTTTCCTACTTTGTGTATTTTCAATTAAAACAACTTATAAATATATTAAACTAACTATATATATGATGTTTGAGGTGTTTATAACTTAAACTAACATGAAACTACTCGTATTCATTCAATTTCAAGTAAAATGGCCTAAAATGGCCTATATTAGCCTATATTTGGTTCTAACTTTCCTACTTTGTGTATTTTCAATTATAACAACTTATAAATACATTAAACTAACTATATATATGATGTTTGAGGTGTTATTAACGTAAACTAACATCAAACTACTCGTATTCATTCATTTTCAAGTAAAATGGCCTATATTTGATTCTAATTTAAACTAGCATCAAACTTTTCAATCATATTTGCCTATAAATATATGTTTAGAAGTATGTACCGAGATTTACTTTGCTTTCTTGTTTGCTGGAATTTCTCCTTTTCCAGGAACAGTCTTAAAATGAGTCTTCAAGAACAACTCGGGAGCAGTACGGAGTACTCCTCCTCTACTCTTTGCTGGTAGACATTGTTGAACAAAGGCTTTATTTTTTACTCATACCGAAAATGTCATGTAAATTACACTAAGTAGTAGATATGAAACATATTTACCATCTTCCTAGCATGTTGTGCCGCCGAAATAGAACCCTGAAAGTGTGACGGCTCAATTGGATTAGACAGGGAGCCACCTCTTCGGTTCTTCTTCGCCTTTTTCTGATTTTTCCCGAAATGTTGGCTCTTCACTTCTCTTCTTCGTGTCTTCGTATATCGTCTCCCCCAACCATTTTGGCCTTTCTTTGGCTTTCTTAACCACCCAGTATCGCAAGTCTCGCAGACGAGATGAAGCTTTTTTCTTGTAATCCTTCCTCACTAGGCTTTCTAACTCAGAAGCCCATTCGTAAATACCCTTTAGTCAAACATTAAACAAAGATATTAATAAAGTAATATAATCAATTTCATTTTTCATAATTCGATTCATACATACTGTGAAAATGTTCCACCAATGCGTCTTTGTTGCATTGTCGACCTCACTTTAATTGAACCAAGGTTGTCGAAAATGGCCCTGGAAAATGTCAGTGATGGACCCACTAACCTTGTTATCATCAAACCTGAATTGAAAACCAAACAAACACGTGAATTGTGAATATCATTGCATACAAATATCATGAAGGCTTACGAACTTACCACAATCCAGTAGGGCTTAAAACCTTTCCTGGTGCACGGTTCGAACCTTCACCTTCCTCCGTATGAGTGTTCGGAGTCTCCGTTACGTGGTTACCAATGTCACGTGCCTGTGAATCATCTCCCTGTGTCTCTGACATAGGGTTCTGGCTTCCTTCTACTTCTGGTGACTGAAAAAGCTCCCTCGGAATCAAAGTCCCACGACCTTGGCTTCCACCTAAGCCACCTCGACCTCCGCGGCCCTTAAGATTAGACATGATTACCTAAAATGCAATAAATTAGAAACGCGCAAGATTAAACAAAACAATTGAAATAAATTCTTGTTACATAAAACAAATCACATATATTGTGAAGAAAACAAAAAGAGCTATAATAATGGGAAAACATATGGCTTATATTAACAAAACACAACTTAGACCTTGTAGTAGTTTGCAAAAAATTAGGACATCATAATTAGTAAAAATCTCCCAAGTAAGAGATTTATTGGTTAAGGCCGTTAGAGACAAATTCGTTGAACTTTGCAAGCCACACAAAAAATGGATTTGCATTTTGACATTTGTGTTTTTACAATTTCCTCTCATTTGGTCATTATTGAATATCGATCTGTTTACATTTTCGGTTGAATCACTTCCCAATAATTTGCTTATGAAATCAAACATAGTTTTAGTGTAACAAATCTGAATAAAAAGAATTGAATCAAACATAGTTTTAGTTTTAGTGCACTCCCCCCCCTCACCGACCCCCCCGCCCCCCCCGGCTGTCGCACTCCCCCCCAACCGACCCCCGCACTCCCCCACCCCGCACTCCCCCTCACTAACCCCCGCACTCCCACCCACCCCGCACTCCCCCCCTCACCGACCCCCCCTGCCCTCCCCCCTTCCCCCACCCCGCCCTCCCCCTGCACTCCCCCCACCCCGCACCCCCCTCATTGACCCCCGCCCACCCCCTTCCCCCACCCCGCCCTCCCCCCCTTCACTCCCCTTGCATTCCCCCACCCGGCACTCCCCCCCCTCACCGACCCCCTGCCCTTCCCCGCTGGCCTGTACTCCCCCCGACCCCCCGCCCTCCCCTTGCCTTCCCCCCGCACTCCCCCGCACTCCCACCCACCCCGCACTCCCCCCCCACCGACCCCCCGCATTCCCCCACCATGCACTCCCCTCACCCTGCACTCCCCCCTACATTCAATGAATTAAACTGGTGAACTATTCAATGAATCAAGAAGATAACATCATCCTTCTAAGTTTTAACAGCCCCGTATGCGTAAATAAGGTCCCAAATCAGTTTTCTCAAGATGCCCATGAAGTTTCTGTGCCATGTGGAGAAAATTGGATGGAAGAAAAAGGAATAGAAAAAAAGAGAGGCTAACTTTCACTTGTACAATTTCATGTGAATCATGTTACTCAACAACACTAAGAAAAACCACAGGTGCAGAATGGATCATGTTACTCAACAACAGTAAGAAAAACTACAGATGGAAATGTCACAACAAGTAATCTTCAACATTTCATTACAAAAGTCATATATTTTTATTGAAATGTTGTCCTTAATACAAGCTATGATATACTAAAACAAATCAAAGTGAATTACCATCCTCGCTTAGTTCATCATCACTATCGTCATCCCAAAAACCATTATCGTCATCGTCATCATCCTCGTTTTCTCCAGACTCGAAACTAGACTATTCTTCATCATCACCTGAGGGGGCTTCAAACAAAATGTATTCATCATCTCCTTCAACACACTCGACATCATTACCCCCTTCATAATCGGGAATATCATTTGGATCACAAAGCGTTGGAGTCCCAGCACTTGTCTCCTGAAAGAAGTCGAAGTCAACCGGAGCATCAATCACAGACCTTGCCTTTGTCCTAAACACAGCCCACCATTGAGCACGATCTCTTTTCAAGCTTGGGTACGGTGCGAAATATACTTGGCTAACCTGGTATGATAGCACAAAGGGATCAAACTTGGGGTATTTCTTGGTGTGGTTGACTTCAACTAGCTTGTATTGATCGATGTTCATTCCCCTCACATTGTCCATCCAATTGCACTTGACCAAAACAGTGCTATATTGACTACGGGCACCAGTAAACTTCAATTCTATAACATCATCTAGAATCCCAAAGAAATCACTCCCTCCATCATTAGACACACACACTCCATAATTCATGGTGGATTTGTGTTTGCTTGACGCTTTTGTTTGGAAATTGTATCCATTAACATAGTATCTATTCCAAGTGCGAACTAATGTCGAAGGACCCATTGCCAAAGCAAACTGTACATCATCATTGGGTTTGTCTTGAATAACCTATTGAAATTCATTCATATTGTTAATCCATTAACATAGTGTCTTGAATAACCTATAGTCACACAAACTCACTTTTGATCTAAACCAATCAAGGTATTCTGCTTCATGTTGCACCCACACATTTTCTGTACGTAGAGTAGGTCGAATTTGAAGACTGTGGTCCTCGAAATCCCTTACAAACATAACAATTGTTAATGTCTAAATTAAAAATGAAAGTTAAATTTATAAATAATATGATTAATAACAAGTGTTTTACTTCTCAAATTCTTGTAAGATGCCTGTATTTGCTAACACATATAGGTGTGCATGTTGTAGTTCCACTTCAGTTAGAAATCGTGTTCCACCTGCATTAGACGGCCGACCACAATTAACCCTGAATAGCTCTGGGACAGTTTCGTCGAGCATCCTATCAACTTCATCATTTACATTACGGCCTGAATCTCGTGTCTTAGTATCCACTCCTTGCTGAAAGTAGTTTGAACAGAAGTTTGCAGTCTCTTCACACAAGTACGCATTACAAATAGAACCCTCCACACGAGCCTTGTTACCAATTTTGCGTTTCAAATGATTGAGGAACCTAATAAGGTGGTTATCAAAGAGAGTTACACAATTGCGAAGAACAATAAAAAGGATATATGAAAATGAAGGATAAGGTACCTTTCAAAGGGATACATCCAACGGTATTGCACGGGACCACATAGCCTAGCTTCGCGTGGAAGGTGAACTGGTAAGTGTTCCATGGAATTGAAGAATGATGGTGGGAAAATCTTTTCGAGTTTACAAAGGATCTCGGCTATGTCCTTTTCCAATCTTTCCATGTCACTTACTGTGATGGTGGAGCAACACAAATCACTGAAAAAAAGGCTAATCTCAGTGACAACTTTCCACACATGAACCGGAAGCAACTCCTTTAATGCAATCGACAATAATCTTTCCATGAAGACATGACAGTCATGGCTTTTCATACTGTGCAGCTTACCGGACTGCATGTCCACACATCTTGTTAAGTCGGAAGCATAGCCATCGGGAAATTTCAAATCTCTGACCCAGTTGCATAATACTTTCCTTTGGGACTTGTCCAGTGCGAAAGGTGCTTTTGGTGGAGTTTCTTTTCCGTTCGCATCCTTGGTGACATGAAGTTGAGGCCTTTTGCACAATTTAGCAATGTCTTTTCTAGATGCAACGGTGTCTGCTGTCTGTTTTTTCACATCCATAACTGTGTGAATGAGTTGGTCGAAGAAGTTTTTCTCAATGTGCATGACGTCAAGGTTGTGACGAAGATGCAGATTCTTCCAGTATGGGAGCTCCCAAAGACAGCTTTGTTTGAACCACTCATTTTTCAACTTTTTCAAAGCGTTAAGTGCATCTGGTCCATCTGTAGCCTTTGGCAAGTCTTTAACACATGACCACAACTCTTCCCCAGACATGATGTGTGGTGGAGACCCTTTTTCAACCTTATTTCTGCAAAAAGCTACTTTGTTTTTACGAAAAGGATGATCTTCAGGAAGGAATTGATGGTGACAATCAAACCAAGAAACTTTACCCCCATGCTCGAGCCAAAAAGCTTTGGATTTATCCATACAATAAGGACAAGCCTTTTTCCCAGCGGTAGACCTAGGGGTGATAATGAGCCTGACAAGCTCCCGAGCAGCTCGGGCTCGGCTCGGTCAAAGATCGGTCAAAGCTCGGCTTGTTGAAGCTCGACTCGAGTTCGGGCTCGGCTCGAGACTTAAACGAGCCGAGCCGAGCTAGGCAAAGCTAGGCTCGTAAAGCTCGTGAACAACTCGATTATTATTTATACTAATAAAATATTTTATATTAAAAAATTATTTATATATATTAAAAATTATATTAAGTATTTCTTTTAATATACTAACTAAAGTATATATTAGAAGAAAGATAAAAAGAAAAGGTAAAAGCAATTAAACGAGCTCACAAGCCACAATTGAGCTCGAGCCACAATCGAGCTCACGAATCGAGCCTAAACGAGCTCACGAGCTGAGCCTGAGCCTAAAAGAGCTCACGAGCCGAGCTCGAGCCGCAAATTCTAACCACGAGCTCGAGCCGAGCTCGGCTCCCCCAAGCTTAGCGAGCTCACGAGCCGAGCCGAGCCCATGAAAAGTTAAACGAGCTCGAGCCGAGCCCAGTGCTATTCGGGCTAGGCTCGCTCGATAAGTACCCCTAGGTAGACCAGCCAGATAACATACCGTAAGCAGGAAAATCATTTATTGTCCAAAGAATGGCGGCACGCATATTGAAATTTTGTTTCCTAGAAATGTCATAAGTAGTTGCTCCAACATCCCATAATTGCTTCAATTCCTCGATTAAGGGTTGCATGTACACATCCAAGTTTCCCTTCGGATTTTTAGGACCATGAACGAGCAACGAAAGGAACATGAAGGGTTTTTTCATGCACATCGATGGCGGCAAGTTGTACGGGGTTAAGATGACCGGCCAACATGAATATTGACCCCCAAACTTTCCATGTGGACCAAACCCATCGGTACACAAACCGAGCCGAACATTCCTAGGCTCAGATGCAAATTCGCCAAAGGATCTATCCAAATGCTTCCAAGCTTCACTGTCGCTAGGGTGAGCCATTTTGTCTTCGACTCTTGGATTTTTGGCATGCCATGTCATTTCTTCAGCAACGTTCTTTGTTGCATACAACCTCTGCAATCTCGGTGTGATTGCGAAATAAATCAGAACTTTCACTGGAACTAAAGACCCCTTAGAAGTCCTCTTGTATCTGTCGTTATCGCACACTCTACATCTGTCCAAGTGTGCATCAGTTCTCCAAAACAACATACAACCTTTGGGGCAAGCATGAATCTTCTCGTGGGGAAGCTCTAATCCCTCCAAGATCTTCTTCGTGTCGTAAAATGTGTTACTCATGTTGTTGTTGTTAGGTATTGCTTCCTTCATTAATGAAGCAAAAGCATCAACACACCTATGTGGCAAATTGTACTCACACTTCAAAGATACTATTCTAGATGCCATTTCCAACACAGACATGGAGCTCCCGTCGTACAACGGTTCCTCAGAAGCCTTTAATAGGTCAAGAAACACCTTTGCTTGAGGATTAGGCTCCTCCTCCATTCCACTAGGCTCTTCAACAGTGGACGGTTCCGGGTTATTCCCAAGAGCATCGAAAACCATTTCACGGTACGGATTAGATAGCTCTTCTGCGGGTTGAGGTAACTCTTCACCATGAGAATACCAACCGTAGTAATCAGGTATAAAGCCCTTGCTATACAAATGCACTTTAACCGTGTCTGCGTCATGCATACGTCTGTTCTTGCATTTCGGACACGGACATCTAACTTCATCCTTACCTAGGTTTTCGGGATTTACTTTGCAAAAATCAATGAATTCATCAACCCCCCTCAAGAACTCGGGCCTCAAGTTACGCACATTGTCATATCTATCATACATCCACCAACGCTCCTTCCGTTTCATGGTGACCAATTCTACAATTTTAAACCATTTCAATGACAATACTCATTAACAACCAACATACGTACAATTAAAACATATGTGTGAAATACATATAGGGCCTAAAATGATGTCCAAAGGTCCTTATCACTCCAACCTAACCCATTCTTCGACGTCTAACCCCACTAGTGAATGTATGCCAACTATTCGCTTCTACGTAAATTCCGGCAGCATTTCCAATGAGTTCTCCAAGTACACAATGTCAGCTTCGTAAAAGCTTACATATGTACCCAGAGAACAACATAGAGAAACAACATCACCGGAAATTACATAGAATAGAACAAAAGGCATACATTCACCACCTAAGTGAGGTCAAACGTCGAAGAACAGTCCCAATCGGGGACTATTCAAGATATACTCCTAATGAGTATACCTTGAACGGGTATCTAGGCACATGATGATGCAAATATATTTATTTAAACACTTAAATTAAATTTATAACATCATCCACTATTTCCACGAAAACAAATATGTCAAAAACAATATAAACAATTTAAATAGTGTAAACTAAATAAAGGAATGTGCAATAAATAAATTATTGTCATAATTATATAGTTTTTAACTTTTATAACCTTTAAGCATTTAGCAAAATTTAAACATAAAATTAAGCAATTAACCATATAAACTATATTTACTATTAAAATTAAAGATTTTAAAATTTAAAGACTACCTAGAGGCGGCAGGGCTTCGGAACAGGCAGACGGCAGTCGGGGCGTGGTGTTTGGCCACCTACATTGACAAAGCCAAATGAGATTTTGGTGAGTGCCAAAAATTCAAAAATGAAATTATTAACAAAAATTGAGTCTGAAATAGATATTAGGAAACAATCCATATTTTCACCATTCATTCAATAAAAACCATTGAACAAAAGCATCACAACTTCAACGTGTATCAAACAAATTTCACACACCCAATTTAGAAGAAACATAAAGCAAATGTGGGCATACAATCAACTAACCCAAAAACAGAAAGTTAACAATTTTACTGAATTTTGCACTACAAATCAAGCAATGAACCCAATCACCCACCCTTAGAGAAAACCAAAACACAATTCACATAAGCATTTCTTCAAACAGATAAGAAGCACAAACAAGAACACTTCTTTTGCAAGGGTTTTACAATATGAGCATAGAATTATCTGACCAACAATCATATTTTAACCAAAAATTAATGTAACAAACGAAACAGAAGAACTGACATTGCAATTTTAAAGGCAAAGATAAAAGTGAGAGGGAATTTTACCAAGTTCAAAGGTAGTGTAGAGGAGAGCTGAAGCCTGAAAATTGGATAAGGGAGGAGAAAGATTTTCCGGCGGCTTAAGGTGGTTTTGGCCACCTATATCCCAAAAACCCAATTTTTAGGGTTTGGTTTGATGAGTTAAAAAAAAATTAAAAAAAAGACAAGAAAATGAAGCAGTACTAACCGGCGGCAACGGCAGATGGAGGTGGTGTCTCCGGCGGCAACGGCAGGTGGAGGTGGTGTCGCGTTCGTCGGCTTCTTCAATTCGCCTCCTAACTTCCCTCTCATAAATCGTTGAAATAAACCCGACTGAAAGAGACAATTTCATTTTAACCCCCCACTCGACATCAGCGACGGCTTACGACCGTCGCCTAAGGTAAAAAAAAATTCAGATTTACATTAACCTTAACAACGACGGCTCAAGACCGTCGCTGGAAATCACCGACGGTTAAACCGTCGTTCTGTACATTATAAACAGTCGGTGACCACCGACTACTTTGAGCCGTCGCTATAATTTACATCACCGACCGTTTTACTGACCGTCGCTGTGAAGCGGTCGTTATTTTAGCTTTTTCTTGTAAGCATTCCTAAGCAAGTCTACACGCCACGTGCCACTGCCCTTTAGCTGTTTCGGTTCCATGTCATCAACATGCATTAAAAAATTAGGAACATGATCCATATAATATTCGACCACATGACCTCAAGTTAACACAGTAAAGCATTAACCAATGAACTATACAATATTCGATGCTACTCTTTTGACATGAAAATATTAATAATTCGGGCCATCACCCGGTCCTAATAACTAGTTTCATTTTAAATTGTGTCAAATTAGGTTGGCTCATGTAAGTTATAGGTCAACAGTGTTAATAAGAGACAGAAGCAGCCGCGAGTTTGCCGGGAAGAACCCCAGAAGGCACCCGTTGACGTGCAGTATACATTCAATAGGGACAACCAAAAGGGACAACCAAAAGGGACAACCATAAGGGACAACCACCACGGCTTGACGAACGGCTGCCACCACAAGTCACTGGCTACCATCAGCATTAGCAACGCGACATATTTTCACTCAGGTTTCTTCCACTGAAACGCACTGAGCTATGGGAGAAGAGAGAGAAATGGTCATGTGTAAAACTAAATATTAATAGCACGTTATTGTTGGATTAATAGTTTCGTAATTTTAGTTTTAATTTTAATTAGTCTTTCGTTTTAACTAAGTTGAACTATGCATATACTAATTGTTTGAATTATTTCATTACAAATTACATAATATAACAAATTATTGTATACTAGATCAGTTTTTTGGTTAATGCAACTCTAATTTGCACATTACAAATAAAAAACTAATCATACAGATGTAGAGTCTCAATATTTACAAATTAATTAGTGTATTATAGATTATTGATATGTTCACTTTGAAAGTTATTTGAAAATAATACGGTGTTTTCACCAAATACCACCGAGTTTTCGGTTTATTCACTAGGTACCCTCGCATTTTTCAAAATACACCATGTACCCCTCAGTTTCTGGGTAATACATCATAAATACCCTTAATAACTAATGGTGGTTAACTCCGTTAGTCTTAATCCTAAAAATCCTAATTAACCTAACTAAATCCTAAACCCTAACCCCTAACTCCTAACCCTGACCCCTAACTTCTAACCCTAACCCCTAACTTCTAACCCTAACCCCACCACCACCTAACCCCCACCACCTCCCCCACCCCCATCCCCACGGCCCACCTCCCCTCCCCACCCCCGCAGCCCCGCCTCCCCTTCCCCATACAGACCCACAAGAGCCCCCCCCCCCCCGCAGCCCTACAACAACCCCCCTCTCCCACCCCTTCCCTCACCCAGGCCAATTCCCGCACCCCTTCCCCCCCATCCTTGCCGATTTTCGTACCACTCGCCCCTCCCCCACCCTCGCAACCCCCACCTTGTGCTTGTGGACCACGAAGCTCCTCTCGTATTTTTCTTCCCTCTGTATTTCTTCCCCGCCGATGTATTTCTTCTCTACTAGACAGGTTGTTTCGCGGAAATTGAAGGGGGTGGGGGGCTGCGAGGGTGAGAGGAGGGGTGAGAGGTGCGAGAATCGAAGGGGTAGGGGGTACCAGTGGGGGGGAGGGGTGGAGGGGCTGGGGCCGCAAGGATGGGGGAGGGGGCTAGCGGGGCTGCGAGGGTGGGGGTGGGTGGCTGCGGTGGGGGTGCTCGTGGGGGAAGGGTGGGGGCCGCAGATGTGGGGTTGGGGGAGGTGGTGGTGGTTGGGTGGTGGTTGGGTTAGGGTTTGAAGTTAGGGGTTAGGGTTAGAGTAGGGTTAGAAGTTAGGAGCTAAGGTTTAATTAGGTTAATTAGAACTAATTAGGGTTTAATTAGGGTTAAGACTAATGGAGTTAACCGTTGTTATCAATAAGGAAATTCAAATTGCCAAAAAGTATTTGTCAAATATTATAAAGAAGAAATGATTAATAATTATATTTTGCGCATTTTGATGTATTATCCAGAAACTGATGAGTACTTGGTGTATATTGAAAAGTGCGAGAGTAAACCGAAAACTCGAGATAATTGGAGAAAAAACCAGAAATAATAATTGCTTTGGAAAGTGCTAAACAGAGAGTAATTTTTTTTAGTGTAATTCGTTTTTATGTAAAGTAGTTCTTATACTGTATCTAATTTTTAAGATTACAATGTACCTAACTTTTAAGTTGATGAAAAGTCATTTCCAACACGTAACAAGTAGAAAAACAAAAGTATGATTAATCCATTTTCAACTTCAAAACATAAATTAGTGCAACACAATACAAAATTCAGTAAACAAAATCTCAAACCACAACACAATACAAAATTCAGTAAACAAAATCTCAAACCACAACACAAAAACCTCACTGATCAAACAACTCAACAACGTTATTATCACAACCTTATTAAGCACCCTTAACCTCAATAGTCTTAGGTTTCTTAACCTTATGAGGAGGCAACTTCTCAACAGTAACAGTCAACACTCCATTTTGACAAAAAGCACTAATACCCTCAGTATTAGCATTCTCAGGCAACACAAACTTCCTCATAAACTTTCCAACCCTTCTTTCCATCCTCAGATACTTCACTCCATCCTTCTCATCCTTCACTTTCTCCCTCCTCCGCTCGCCGCTTACGACGAGTACGTTGTCGTCTTCCACCTGTACCTTCACCTCGGCTGGCTTAACCCCCGGCATGTCGACGATGAAATGGTAAGCATTTGGGAGGTCTTTTGTTGTGACTCTAAGTCAATGTTATTTTGATGATGATAAACGCTTTATGCTATAACATGTATGTATGTAACAGTGATCTAAGAAAGCTATCAAGATTGGATGTTCATGAAAGATCAAGAACTTGAAGATATGGAAGCTTAGGTCTAGTTATATTCATGTATATGCAATGTAATTAACATATTAGAACTTTGTGTTATAAATAGAAATGTGAAATTAGAATGGTTATTATTTTCTTAGAGTTAAGAAAATAGATAATCATATTAATTTCATATATCTATATAAAAAGGGAAGTTTAGTTTTAAAATAAAAAGGATTTTATAAAAACTGATTTTGATAAAACGTTTTGTATATAAAAGATAAAAGTTTTTTCTTTCAGAGAAAAATCATAAAAACGTTTTTAAAGAATTTTAATAAGAAGGAGAAAAACTGATTTTTCATGTGATAAAGTTTGTTTGATAAAAAAACTGATTTAAGAGTTGATCTAGTTAATATAAGATATGGAGAAATCCTTAGCCTATAAGGAAGAGAAAAATCAGTTTTTATAAAAGATAAAATTGGTTTTTGAATAGGAAAATAATTATATCCCTTTATTTTAGGAATAAAAATTGTTCAAAAAGATAATACATCTTGGAGAAGGATTTTTATTCAGTTCACTAAGATATATAGGGGATAGAAATCAATATACAAGACCGCGTTTTCAGATTTAGTGAGAATAAGATTTTGAGAGATGAAAACGGACTCCCACAGCACAGTGTATGGCACAGAGTTCTAGTAAGTTAAGGTTTCTAAACAAAGCTTGTAACGATCCTCTATTTGCTTGAATAAGAAGCACGTCTTTGAGGAATCTTTCTTTCTGTAATTCTTATATTATAGAAGAGTAGCAACACTTAGGGTTAAGTGTTGGGGAGCACTACTAGAGTTAGTAGTGGGGGAATCGAATTGTATCAAGAGTTTGATATTTTACGATTCAAATAATAAAAGAGTAGTTTGTGTGGTCGTAGATGTCAGATGTGAGATTGAACCACGTTAAGTTCCAGTGTTTTATTATTTGATTTCATTGTTTTATTGTTTGATTCATTTTCGGTTGAGCAAAAACATAAATCGGAGATTTTACGAGTGAATAGCACAGTGCACGGTACTGTGCCATAAGGGTATTTTTGCGAAAATCGATTAGATTTAGCCACTCAATTCAACCCCCTCCTTCTTGAGTGTCACCTTGTGTTCCAACATCTTTGATGTCGGTCGGGGTTCGGGCCATGGCCTTAGCGTCGCGCACATAGGTGCGTGAGGGGTTGTTAGGGTGGTGTTTGGTGTCGGATACTTCATCTGTGAATTGGTCTATCATGTCTTGCATGGTGTTAAGGAGGGTGTTGTCAAGGAATGTAGGAAACCTTACATCCATTTTTGTTGTTGCAAAAGAAATAAGACCAAAAAACTTATCTAAGAGGCGTTTTCTTTTGTTTTTTTATCTATTGAAGGATAAGAGTTTTAATTAGGTTCGTTTTTATAGGAGGGAAAAGAGAGCAAGAGATTGTTCTAGTGATGTTTGGTGAGTAAATTGATGTAATGTTTTTAGGGACTAATTGTTTATTCGAGCTGTAGAATAATGATCTTGAAGATGAGGGGAGGAAACAGCAAGATAGTTCTCGAATGATCAAAGGGAAACAGAAAAAATTGATTTTGATTGTGAAGTTTATATAGTAGCATATTAGGCCCACAAATGGGCTGAAGCCCATAAATCCGAATTAAAGACAAGCAATATATTTAAGGCCCTTGTAGAAAATTTTACAAATTAAGATTAAGGACTCGTTTGGTTCACATGGGAAGTAATTTCCCATGGGAATTTACATTTTATGGGAAATTCTTTCCCTTGTTAATTTCCTAGGAATTACGCAAAATTGTTTGGTTGACACTATAGGAAATTACTCACCAATTTCCTATGCTTCTCTCATTTCCTTCCAACCAAACACAACACTCATATTGTATTTCCTAGAAAGTTGTATTTCCAAGAGAAATAGCTTCCAACCAAACAACACCTAAAAGTATTAGTTGAATTTCTTACAGATCCTAGGTAGAGGCCTAAATATTGATATCTAATTTGTGGCAAAGGGGGTAACTTTTTTTTATATTTAAATCATGTAAAAAAGATATTACTAGAAAAAGTGCATTCATATCCTTATCGCAATTTTGGAAATGTGATGATATTTCAAACATTCTATTTGATTTTTTTTGAGAGGTTATTTCCGGACATTGTTAAAACAGTGCAACCATGCACTACTAATTTCATAAGGAGTTCGTAGATGAATACTGCCCTTTTCTTTTGGGCAAGGTTGTAGTTTAGTTCAATTCAATTTAGTTTAGTTTACCTTCGTTAATTTTTTCTCATAGTTTTAGTTTACTTCAGCTGTTCAATTCAACCCAAAAGAATAGATATGTTAGCACATAGGCTAATAACAACCTGTTGATGTTGGAAATATGCAATTTATGAGGATATTCGAAACAATGTGACAAAAACTATGGGTTTTGCTAAATGACGCCCTATTTTTTCCTACTAATGCCCTGTATTTTTGTATAAAAATACGAGGGTCTTTCTTTCTCTTTCCCCTTCATTCCCCATTCCCTCATTCATTCCCTTTCCATCCCCCCTCCATTCCTCCTCACCTCTTCTATTCCCTCTCATCTTTCACTCTCTCTCTCCCATCCCTTCCAGCTTCTTCCAATTCCTCCATTGAAGGACTACAAGATTTCAAAATTTTCCGACAAGCTCACTTTTTCCAAAGACTTCATGTATTTTTTACCATCTCGTTATATCGCACGGAAATGCTAATGTAAGTAAAAAAAATTCGAATAAAACTGATGGAATGTCTTGAACCTGGCACTTCGAAAAACTTACATGGGGTTTAGTGTAATCATTTTTTGTTTCAATCCCTGATTTTGGCCGATTTTATTTAGCTTAATTAGAACATCTCATATTAGAGTAAAATTTGCCAGAAATTGACTTGAAAATACCGAAAAAGTGCTCAGGCGCCTAAGACTTGAAAATGCCGAAAAAGCGCTCAGGCGCCTAAAATAGGCGCCCGAACCTGTGGTCAGGCGCCTAAAATAGGCACCCAACCCTGGTACAGGCGACCACAAGTTCGGGCGCCTATTTTAGGCGATTGGGCGCTTTTTCAGCATTTTCAAGTCATTATGGTCCAATTTTTTTAATTAAACAAATTATAAAATTTCATTAATATTAATAATGTAATAATGTGGTCGGAAAAGTTGCACGTAATGTGACCGGAAAGTTTGCCGGAAATGTTGTCGGAGGAGTGGCAGCTTGATGATGTCATTCAACCTCCTTCAATGTGTGATGAGGGAGAGTGACCGGAAAATTGGCCGGAGAAGTGGCCGGAGAAGTCCTTGGATGATGAGAGAGTATGAGGAAGTATGAGAGTGGGAGAGTGAAAGAAAGTGAGGATGTATGAGAGTGGGAGAGTGGGAGAGTGAGAGAATGAGTATGAGTATAATACATAAAAAGTATGTATATAGGGCGTTAGTAAGAAAAAATAGGGCGGCATTTAGTAACCCAGAAAACTATTGTGCAAACAATTACACCATTAATGTATAAATGTCTAAAATAATTGGGTCATAAAAACAAAAGCAATGATAAAAAGAAGTGACAAAATGTTCCTAGTATCTCTATATTACTTTATAACTTTGAGTTACCAGTAGCAGTAGCAACTACAATTGGGCTCCTTACATAGTGATTTCCATCTGACCATATCAGCTCTCCGAAAACGTACCCCTTAGGCATGCTACCATCTTTAGCTGTCAAAGTCAGCTTATATCTCTTCTTTTCTGCAACTTTCTCAAACTTCATCTCCTTCGGCTCCACTGTAATTTCAACGCCCGGTGGTTGGCGTACACGAGCTACATAGGTCGCAGGCTCACCAACATTCTTAGCTGTTCGAGTGACAGTGACAGAGCCAGAAAGTTCAGGTACTGTGATCGAAGGGTAATTGAAGTTCAAAAGGCTAGTTTTTGATGTAGGACATTTATGGGAACCGTCAAAGGGTTTGATCATAGTTTGGTTGTAGCCTGCACAGAGGAAGTCCAAATAGTCGCTTGTGGTTAAGTCGTAGACTAGCCCAGGGTCCATGGCACGATTTGGTCGAACATGTCCTGCACCATAACTGAATGGGTTGGTTTTGGTAAAGGACGCATCCATCATTGGACTGAATGTGTTGTCTCTAGTTCTAGCTGCAACAACATAATAATAACACAATTCAGATACTACTAGTAACATAGTCAAATATGGTATAAATTCCTGAGAAATAGGGTAGGAGGGGGTTACCTGTGGTCATTATAGCAGATCTGATTTCGGCAGAACTCCAAGCGGGATGAAGGGTTTTGAGAAGGCCAACAACCCCAGAGATATGTGGGCAAGACATAGATGTCCCTGAATCTACCATAAATGGAACTCTGCGCTTATCAGATGCTTCTTCTGTTGGACTTACTGCTTCAGAGTACGCGGCTATCACATTCACTCCTGGTGCTGTGATATCAGGCTACATAGCACATAGAGAACAAGTCAGTATATCTTGAATTAAAAAATATAAATAAAGCATCACGAAATTGTACTCCCTCACTCGTAAATTAGTTATCACATTCTTCCAAGTTTCAAACCTCTTATGACTGAGAACAAGACATGATTGTACTAATAGTATGAACACTAAATACTTAAGAAGTCGGAACTTACTTTAAGAATTTCCGGTGTAACAGGATTTGGACCTCTGGAGGAGAAAGCAGCCATATAAGGAGCAGGCTTTGTATCTAGTTCTACTGATGGATGAGTAATGAAACCATAGGCTCCGCTGTCAATAATATTTTAGAAGATCAGGAAAATAGATAAAATGAAAGAAATTGAAAAGCATGGAGTGTATATATAGCTAGTAGTAGTAAGCAAAGTATATATACTCAGAAGCATCAGTTGAATTGATGTAGGCCAAAACAGCAGATCCATCATCATATGTTAGATGTATAGCCGGAAGGACATGAAGATCAGCCATAATCTCATTGCCGCTATCTTCATCGTTGCACAGGATCATCCCAACAGCTCCAGCTAATGCTGCTTGAACACCTTTGTCCACTCTGTCAGTCTCTCCTCGCAAGCAAGCCAAGATTTTCCCCTCAACTTTACTTTTATCTAATGTGCCTGGCTTGCAGAGGATACTGTAGATAGATATTTTAGTACATAAAATTTGCAATACATCATAATTGAAATAAGCTTTGAATATAAGGAGTTAACATTACGCGTCATCAGCAGATGCATTAGCAGCTTTCGCCTGGGCAGCAGATATGAGTGGATATAACATGTCTTGTGGCAAACGTCTTGATAAGCTTGAACCCTGGAATAGTATACAAAATTGAGTATTATACTGTTTCCTAAGCAAAATTTAGAAAGGGTACTGATAATAGCACAAAACCACCCATCATATAATTTTTAGCTATCTGAAATCACTCAATAGTCGTTAGTTATCTAGAATCATAAATCATCTGTATAAGCGCAAACTCTTGTATCAAATACAAATAGTCAAAATCAGTCATACCACTTAGCTAAACAAAAAACAGTAAATGTTGCAAAAAGAGTTAGACCTCTGTTGGGTCAGGCGATTTTGACATGAAATCAGCCATCTTTTTGCCGCTAATTAAACAAGATTCATCTACTAACAGCGCAAATAACTATTTTGAGTCTTCAATAAGGGAGATTGATGATACCTTATAACTTTTGCCATTTCGAAGTTCAACATAAGCTGGAAACTCGCGATCCATGGTGCTTGCTCCAACAGTTCAAAACCAAGGTGCAACATTTGAGACAGTCCCCTCAGTTGGTCCAGAATTACCAGCAGAGCAAACTACGACGATACCATTTTGTACAGCATGAAACGATCCAATGGCGACTCCATCATCGAAATAATCACCAGCGTCACCGCCAATTGACGCAGAGAGCACATCAACACCGTCATGTATGGCCATATCAAAGGCTGCCATTATATCAGCGTCAAAGCATTCACCTCCTTTGTAAGGCGCCCAGCAAACTTTGTAAGCAGCGACTCTGGCTTTCGGTGATCCACCTTTAGCTGTTCCATTGACTAGGCCTAAGATAGTTGCTCCAGGAACAAAGTTACCGCCTGCTGTTGATAGTGTGTGTGATCCATGTCCATCGAAATCTCGTGGAGAGTTCATGGATTTGTTGATATGTCCTCCAGAAGCAGTGTATCCTTTGTTGAAGTACCTTGCTCCAATAAGCTTCCTTAAAAGACCATCATTTACAACTACTTAGAAATACTTTTGCATTCACATAAACATTACTTCACATATAAGAAATTCTAGTGTGTTTAGAATTCCAGTCTTAGGAAAGTTTCCTAATTCCTGTAAGTGTTAAATTTTTTTTTTGTTCAATAGCAATGCAAAACTGAAAAGAATAAAACAGACCTGTTGCAAGGGACACCATCATTTTGATGCTCACAAATACCTTTCCATTTGGATGGAACAGGTCCATATCCTTCATCGCTAAAGCTCTTTGATTCAGGCCAAACACCTATTAGATTAGATAGGTTATTTGTAATTCATGAGCACGGAATACGGTTGACACAACAATTAACAGCACTTCATGACAGCGAACGTTTGGTTGTTCTAGGAGAATGAAGGTCCGCCAATAGGGAATGAAATAACTATCAACCTCGAACTTACTTGCTAATACAATTTTATTGTTCTGAATTCTGAGGACAATGTATGAGACGTACTTGGGCTCTGTTCACTTCACCTGATTTTTCACTAAACTTATTTTGCTGAATTGAACTTATTTTAGTAATTCTCTATTCTTATAAACTCGACTAATTTTTAATAAACTCGACTAATTTTTGCTGAACTTAACTTTTATTTATTTAAAAAGAACTTATTTTAATCAACGGAACAATATAAGGTAAACTGAAGAGGGGCTTACAATAGCTTTTTGTAAGCTAGAGTGATCGACTTTCTGTCACTCTAGAGGTGACTTTCTAAAAGTTATTGTTGCAATTTTTAGGAAACAGATGAGGAATGTATACAAAATAGCTTATCCTAGAAGAATCAAGAAATTAAAGATAGTGTGCCAAGTACAGTTAATGCATGAAGATAATAAGCCTTAACTTCAATGTGGAGTAGCATTAATTTATTTAACATGATGTAATATGGAGTTGAAGAGCATACCAGTATCAAGGTTGCCAATGATAGTATCTTCCCCAAATCTGGCCTTTTTCCATAATGAAGTTGAGGAAATAACACCTTTATTTTCCAGCAGCATAAAATCCCAAGAGCGTGTTGTGTGTAATTTCCTCCCTCGATTTGGGAACACAGACACAACTTCTGGATGTTCTGATTTTCACATGTTCACGATGAGCAAATTTAACCAAAGTCAAAGGAAAGATTTTCTTGCACATACCCAAACAAAAGAGGGATCTTAGACGAACTTGATGTAAAATGTGCAAATATAAAATATTCAAAATATGTGAGAGGCTAGGTGCTCCCAGCCCCTAGGCCCCGGGAGCATTATAGATGTTTTGCGTTAGCACAATGAGAATTGTGCTCCCACAATACAAAATAGAACATTTACGAAAATGAAAACGAACATGTTACTGTTGAAGTGGAACATTGCAATAATTCACTTACGAAAACGAACATTTTATTGTTGAAGTGGAACATTACAAGAATTCACTTATGAAAACGAACATTTTTTACTGTTGAAGTGGAACATTACCAGAATTCAATTACGAAAATGAACATTTTATTGTAGAAGTGGAATATTACCATAATTTGATTAGTTAAATAGAACATTTGCTCATCAACTATGGAATACTAGCTTTTTATGCACGCGATGCGTGCGACGATATTTTGGGCATAACTGTTACTCAGTAGCAAAACAAACTAAAAACGAAAGTTCGTATCTAATTTCACCTCCATTTGGTGAATAAGAAAAATTAAAATACTTACAAATAGTATTTAAAAACACTTCATGATTTTATGTAATATTGTTGTTTAACTTATAACTAACTGAGTAATTGATTAACGTTAGTTGTTTGTTAATATTAAAAAAAAGATTGTAGCGCAAAGCCACCTGTATGCCGGTAACAAACCCACATAATTTTTCCCACCTACTCATATGACTATCAATCCCACCTACCCCATATAACTATCCACCCCCCCACCTACCCATATGATGAATCTCACGTATTTTTTCATCTAATCCTCCATATTTTAATCTTCCCACCTACAACCTTACATCTCCCCTTCCCTAATAAAATAAGAACGACTCATCTCCTTATTCTCACTATCTTTCATGTTCACATAAAAAGATTGAGATTTAATCAGATCTCATGGTTATTTTCACAGCAAACACCACATTAATAAGCTCATCCCGGTGTCAAAATTAAACCCATCAACGCTCTATTGATTTTTGGGTAATTTTGGTTTTTGTTCTTGTGGGTCTTTTTGGGTTTTCATTTCGATCTGGGTGGTAATGTTGAAGAATGTTCGTTGGAATGGGGTTATTTGGTTGACGAATTAAATAGAGGGCCTCAAATTTGAAGGTAATTCTTTACGTCTTATGTTCCTGATTTCGTCCCAAAAAATTCAATTGTCAACTATATTTCTCAAAGATTCGGTTACATTATGTTTGAACTTTTATTTGTGAAGATGTTTTTTTCAAAAAATTCGTGGATGAAGTTCAGAATTTGGAATTTGCAAAAATCCAGTTACAATCCTAGTCGGTTCTTGAATCATCCCCTTATCCTTTTTCTTTCCCTTTGTTTTTCTACTACTTTGGCAAATTTTGTATGCAAAGTAATTAAATTAAATTTAAGCATAATTTATTGCGTAAAAGACCTTTTGCTTCTGGGTTTTTATTTATTCATAAGAAATATCAATTTTGTCAAATGGTTTATAAGATTACATTTATATTTCGAAAACTTACTATCGAAAACTTATTTTTATACACTTCTTTTTAATTATGAAAACTATTTTTTCAAAATCTAGATCCGGTTTTTATATTTCATTCCACGGACTACTAAAAGAAAATCAATTGTTTTCATCGATTTTTAATTTCACTATTTGTTTTGGCAAATTAATGTAATTTCTTTTTTAGTTTGATTTTGTGTCATTGTTATTGTATTCGAAATTGATTTATATTTTATAATGCCTTTTTTTGTTACAAACATGTACTGATTTTTTAATAATTATTTCGAAATTTATACCATACAATACAAACTTAAATTATTCAAGTATCATTTTTATTGTATTTTTTTTCTAAAACATGTAATTATCAATACTACAGTTGAACATGCTTTCGAACATAAGAGTTGCTAGTATTTTTTTCAACTAATTTGAAATAACTTGCAAGATTAAAAGAATTATGCACCCTTCTAGAAGTTTGCAAATCGCTAATGGACAAATGTTTGATCTCCCCGTTGAAATCGTATGTTTTTCTTAGTTTGTAATTTGTATTGACGTTGTAGTGTATTGGTAATTTTCTGACTATGTAATTGTAAATGGTTCTTGAGAACGGAATATGTAATTACTAATGGGTTATAGTTTGTAATTGAATTTTTTTGTTTTTGTAAAGTTTCCTCCTTTGAGTGATTGATTTTTATAATTGTATTTTCGGTAGTTTCTTTAAGCCTCAATTTGGTTGAAATTAGTTTTGTAATTTAGAAAGGGAAGAGGTGTAAAACAGTCTCTTCAAAAGGGAACACCATAGCTCCCCCCTTCCCTTATATAATAGATATATTTTCACGAAAAGTAGAGCATATTTTTTTGCTGAAAAAAAAGCTTTAAACGAACATTTTTTTTTTTAAATAGAACATTTGCTTATAAAAAATAGAACAATTTTCACGGCATACAGTTTATGTTTTTTGCTGATAAATAAGCTTAAAAAGAACATTTGTTGAAATAGACATTTGCTTATTGAAAATAGAACAATTTTCACGGAAAATATAACATATTTTTTTGCTGAAAAAATAAGCTTAAAATTAACATTTGTTAAAATAGAACATTTATTAATCGAAAACGGAACACATTTACTGGATGCACCGTGTGCACTGTGCTCCCAGGAGCACAATAGAATTTTCAGTTTTGCGTGATAGCTTATTCTAACAATAAAAAATTTGGAAAGGAAATTTGGGTAACCTCCAGAAGGACAACGTTAGTTATACTTCCTTGTAAAAAAAAAAGGTTAATTATACTTCTATAAATATATTTTTTTTACATCATACTTCTATATCTTTAGGGATGATAATATTGATAACTTTTTTTTGGCAATTAATGATAAGTGGTGTGCAGCGTTTTATCTCTATTATATAAGCCAAGGGGGAGCAACTGTGTCCCTCTTAGAATTTACTTAAATGCCCCTCCACCACATAGATATTACATTCCAAGTTTCCATAAACAACCTCTGGCAGCTAATCATCCCCAATTCCATGAATAAACTTGCCAAAAAAAAATCCATCCAATCTCTATTAAACTCAATCAACCCATATAATGTTCAATTAGATAAACTTGTCAATCAAAAAGATTCATAATCAAGAACTTACCGAACATTAATACCACATACAATAACAAAAAAAAATTACACGGCATAACAACCTCTCAAATCAATTTTTCCATAACACAAACTCAATTACAGACACAAACTCCAAAAAAAACCAGTTCTCTTTATAGATTGGAGCTTCACGATATTCTCAAATACGGAACTCTCAAATTTTCTAATTCTTTACTGTTAATCAGGTACGCAGTTCGTTATTGAAAATAAAATTATGTGTACTGTTCTATGTTCAGTAAATCTTAAGAATATTTACTATGTTCGAGTAAAATTAAACTTAAATTACAGTAACTCTTACGAATATGTGCTGTATTAGATTTTTATTCCAAAAAAAATTTAACTTAAATTGTGGTTTATTTAATATTTAATTCGAAAATAGTTGAAAATCAAATTCAAATATCATAAATGGTCCAGAAAAAAAAATCAAATTTCGTAAAAAATAACTTCAATATTCGTGCCCAGATATTAAAAAAAAAAATTGAGACATAATATGAGAACTCAAATTGTTTTTGTCCCCATATGTTAAAAAGAATTTGAGAAAAAAAATACTTAAAACCCATATATTAAAATCAAAAAATTGTGCCCATAATCGAAATTTCAACATATTCCTTAATTGGGGGAAAATCAAATTTCAACATAAACTGTAGAGCTTGCGCCATGACAGCTAGCAAGCTCGGCGATCTATGACGGGCTGAGCGAATAAGCCAATTGTCATGACCGCCAAAGCCAACTCTTCGACTTGCTTGAGATAATCCTCATCTAATAATTGACGTTCTCAATTGAAGAGAGAGAATCGAGTGTGTGGTTTGATATGGGGGAAATGGATGAAGATGATGTTCAATTGAATATACAGAGAAAATATATTGCATGAAATTCAGAAATTTCTAAATATGGGTTTGGGAATTGGGGAAGTAGTGGTTTGATTTGGGGGAAATTGATGAAGATGATGTTCAATTGAATTGGGGGAGTAGTGGTCTAATTTGGGGGAAATATGGGTTTGGGAATTGGGGGAGTAGTGAGTAGCTTAGAATTGAAGAGAGAGAAGTAGCTACTCAGTAATAGAGAGATATGGATTTGTTCAAAAATGAGAGCTTTGACTTAAAATTGCTAATTGTTATGCACGCTTATTGACTTAAAATTGTTATGCACGCTTATTGACTTAAAATTATTATGCTACATGATAGTTGGTTGATTTAGATTTATCTTAATACTATAAGTTGGTTATATAATCTTTTATTGTTTTATATATCTCTCTCTTTATGCACGACTATAAAATTGTTTATTAGTGTAAACTATCTGAAAGCAACAGGTACCAACCTTTATTAGTGTAAACTATCTGAAAGCAACAATACCAATTGTTTTATTTAAGTGTTTTTAAATACTATTTGCAAGTATTTCAAACAATCTTATTCACAAAATGGAGGTGAACTTAGATACAAACTTTCGTTTTTGGTTTGTTTTACTACTGAGTAACAGTTATGTCCAAAAATGTCATTGCACGCATCGCATGCATAAAAAGCTAGTCAATATAGAGGTAGCGGGGTTGCCTAGATTTATTCATATGAGTTTGCGTAAAATAAATCACAAAGTAATCAGATAAGATTAAGGGAAATTGCACCAAAAAAGAAAAGAGGAAGGGAAAAAGAAAATCAAATATTTTATTCAAGGGGAAAATCAAGTAAAGATAATGAAATCTTAAGTAATTCAATAGCTACAACAAAATTGTAGCCACTATAACTATTGAACTCTTAACCCTTTATTTTATCAGACTAACCTTGTCCTTTGATATAACCGAATCTTTAAAACATAGGAAAATAGAAAAAGAGTAGTGTCAATATAAAAAAAATGGAAACATACTGTGTTTTTTTTTCTTCTTTTGATAAGGAATAAAAAAGTAGGCTAAGCCCTATAATAAGACCAACCTAACACAGCCTTGCGGAGAAAACAAACTGTCGTTGAATGTTAGTTATTTGATCTTCTTCTTCCTTCTGAATTATTATTCATTTATTTTTGTAGATTTTTTTTATCACCATTAACCAACATTTGTGGAATATATAAAAATTTTAATATAAAAATTTATTAATATATAAATTTTAGTTATAGTTTAATTATAAAGTCGATTTATTGAATGATGTGTACCTAAAATTAAAGATAATTAGTTCAAACTACATTAGCTATGGTGGCTACAACTTTATTCTAGCTATTGTAAAGATACGAAAGAAAATCAGAACTCCCTTCGTTTCTTTTTAATCTACACAATTTCTTTTTGGTTTGTTTCTTTTTAATCTACACACGGTTGCTTTTTCTATTCTTGATAACATGTCTCATCTACAATCTCCTTTTTTCCACCCATGTCATCCACTTTTTAGTTTCTCTCTCCACTTTTTCAGTTTCTCTCAGACTTTTGTACTTTCTCTTTGGTTCTCCCCCAAAGTGAAGTAAGTAAATCTATAGTAATATATTAAAAAGCGTTCCTAAGAACGTATATGTGCCACGTGTCATCATCCCTCATTCAGTAACATTCTATCAACGTCTTTCTCATATAGAAAAAAAAAAGAAACATTGTTAACGTGAAGATTCAAACCCACAACCTCAAGTATGAAAGAAAGATATCCAATCATCACTCCACCATACTATTATTGCTTATTTAATCAAAATTAATGATGATATATGAATGGAAAACTTTTGAAATCCATATAATGAATGAGATGACTTTTTTGAATGAGTATGAGATGACTTATTTAACTACTACTAAATTGTAGCACAGAGAAACCCGGGGCATTGACGCAGGCCTAAATACTAGTAAAAAAGAATAGGAGGGAGTACATTACTTTTTCTTATTTTCTTTAATTGAGTATTTACTTTTTTGTTTTGAGGAAACTTGATGGAGTATTTACCACCCTTGCAATTTGTCTTATAAATATTAATCATTTCCAATAATTAAAATTAAAAGGCTGATTATAATTTTAGTAGTCCAAATTGATGCAAAGATAGTTAAAGCCTCTGGTCCCCATAATCGTCATGAAAATATAAGAGCAAATTTTGTATCTTTTAGATGAATTAATATGAAATTTAACATACAGTATACAATATAATATGAATATATTATAGGATCCAGTAAACAAACAACAACAACAATATTATAGGGATATTAGTGGAATATAATCCTTGTTATACTCATGTGTAGTAAAAAAAAACCCTACAAAAATTTGCACTACCAAAAGTATATCTTTTGTTAACCCACATTAATGTCATCCTCAAAAATTAAGCGTATTAACATAAGATATGAGATAAACATGAATTAATAGCAAATTACTCTTTTCCCCGTTTATATAAAGATCTACTTTTTCTTTAAGTGCGTTTTATAAAAATCTTTACTTTATTTTTATTTGGTAAAGTTTCGTTTCCTTTTTCACTCTACTTTATGAGTAAGGCTCTATTCTTTTGAACTCAGTTCGGTTCAGACAAATTCAGCTCACTTCAGAAAAATTCAGTTCAGTTAGCTTATTACTCTCACATTTTCTGTTCAATTCAATTCAGACAAATTAAGTTGAGTTCAGTCCAAAAGAACATAGCCTAATTCACACTATATTTTTTTGGCGCAATTTCATTGATCAAACTAAATATTGGAAAAAAATGTTATGAAGCATGAAGGAACAAATTATTACTTGCTATTTCTGCTGCTTGTTTCTCATCAAGATTTGCCGCAAACCCATTAATATGCATCTTGTATGAGTAAAATATTGCGTCCCTTGCCTCCTCATGACTATATCACACAAATACATAACCGAGACATAAACCAAATATGAAAATTTGGTAATTCAACAATAAGAAAAAGAGTAAATTACATCACATAAACAGTTCAGCGTGGGAGAATTATATACCTCCCAAGATATGATGCAAGAAAATTATGATGATTTTTTTCAACCAGTTCATAATCCTTTTCCGTAGCGTCCAGACCATGATTATGTGTTCCCATATATACTACATAAGACTACATTCAACAACAATGATGCATAATGCATATAATTAATAACTGTATGATAATGTTTATTGTAATTATTCTCCATTATTGAATTTAACCAAGAGAAAAATAATATACATAAAATATAAATATAGACTAGACATGCCTGTTTTGCAGCAAAAGAGGAAGCGTTAAGTAGCGAGAAGAGGATGAAAAACAGTACGATTTTCATCGTTGTCCTTGAACATGGAATTGATGACATTGCTTGATTTCGTTAAAAGTTTGTAGAAGAATTCAATTGAATAGTTGCTAAAAACCTTTGATGTAGTTTTGATGAATGTTATGAACTTATATAGGATAACAATTAACATGTCGTACGTGGTTAATTGATCTTAATGTAAGTCTAGAAAGAGAAGAACTCTACTTGGAATAAAATTTTTGCCAATTTGGTATGTCTAAATCGCTTTTTTGTATTGTAGCATTCCTACTGTGCCTCAATCATCTAGCCAGATAAATATAATAAACTATTTGTTTAATTAGAAATCACTAAAATTCTTAGATCCACCAATCAAAAAGTTCGTAAAAAAATTATCTATAATATCATGTGCCAGTCAACGCCACGAAATATGTAAATGACTAAAGAGATAGTGTATTGAAAAATACAATTCATAAAAGGTAGTTTCTAGCCTGAAGTGATTCTTAGCAGTTTTTGAGTGAGAAAATCCAATCCAAAGATATATAAAGGGCGAAAAACGTATCTCTCAAATCTCAATGCTAGTCAATGTTGGAAAAGTGAGTTAATACCGCAAATTCGTCTTCATGTAGTGGCTTAAATTAGCTTCAAAAAAAATAGTCGAGCATTAATCTCTATTATATAAGCCAAGAGGGGAGCAATGGTGTCCCCCTTTGAATTTACATATTCACCCCTCCGCAACATAAAACCATTACACATATAAACTTACCAAAAAAATTCAACCAAATCTCTATTAAACCCAATCAACTCATATAATTGTCAATCACATAAACTTGCCAATAGAAATGATTCAATCAAATTAAATTTAGATCCAATCAACTAAAAAAGTTTGTAAACAAGAACTTACCAAAAATTAATACCAAAGATAATAAAAAAAATATGGCATTCTCATTACAATGACAACTCATATACAAAATTAATCACAAATACAAACTCTAAAAAAAATTTAGTTTCTTCATTACTTGGATATGTAATTTCATCACTTATACTTACTTTAAAATGTTTTTAGATACTATTTGTAAGTATTTAAATACTTCTGACTCACTAAATAAAGGTGAACGTAGATACATACTTTCATAATTTTATTTTTCATTTCTTTTAATACCGAGCAATAGTTATGCCTAAAATGTCACCGCACGCATAGCGTGCAAAAAAAGCTAGTTTCTTATATAGTGTACTTTATTGCAAAAAGTGATTTTTATGAGTTAGTTTATGACAAATTTTCTTTAGGGTGTGTTTGGTGAAATGGAAAACATTTTCAATGTAAAGTGATTTTCCATGAAAATCATTTTCTAGAGCAAAACTCAATTCTAGATTAAGGAAAATAACTTTCCTTTGGACCCATTTTTCTTCATTTGTGTTGTGGTATTGTTTGATAGAGTGGGGGAAAGTGTGGTTTCCGCTACCTCCCTAGGGAAAGTAATTTTCCACCCTTGGAAAATAAAGTTCAACACATACTTCCCTTTCTTGATCCTATCCAAACCAATCTGAAGAAAATAAGGAAAATAGTTTTTCTGGAAAACACTTTCCTCTCAACCAAACACACCTTGATGTTGTTTGCTGAATTCAAATTCTTCACTCCGCCAATCACATTGATTCTTAGGTTTGCCAACTGAAATAATTTGTTTTGATTAGAATTTATAAAAGGTGATTAATATGATTTCAGTGACGGAAAATGCTTGAGTTTTAGGGTTTAAAATAGTTGTTGGTACAGGCTATGTCATTCGCCAGAGTCAATGCATGTAATTCATTTTTTATTTTATATGAAATTAATTGAATTACATGTCGTTATGTTAGCGTATATGTTCTGATGATACGTGATAACCTCCAATATGCTACGTCCTAATGATATATATAGAAATATAGATGAGCAATTATGTGTTTTATTTAAATTTGGAGGTTGAATGCTCTTGTATATTGAGGATATAAGGTGTTAATATATGCATTTAAATGTACCCTAAATCAAGGTAAAGTTAAATGATAGAAAAATAAGCCTTTTATACACCAATTTATAAAAATTTACAAGTACTTTTATTGTATTTGCATTGTAGGATGCCTGGGTGCTTTTTCTTTACCAAGATTTGTATATTAATTTACCGATAGCTTATTTAATTTAGACTATATACACCCCGTTTTACAATATTAAATTGAACAAAATAATTTACTATGCATGCACCATTTGAATCTATAATTTGTGTATTAAAAGAGAGGACCACACTTAGACGCGAAGAGTGACTGAGACTGATGACATCAACCCTGGGGCATATTTGTCATGTCTTCGACTAAGACGACTTTGTCCAACACTTTTCATAAATAAATACTTACAAAAAGATTCATTGATCCATAAACCATAAATGATGTAAATGAGATATCAAGCTACCATCATCAAATCATAAATGTTCATAATGTTTTATGTGAATCATATACTTTGACAAAAATTGGTCTCAACAACACCAACTCTTGATTGGGTGCAACCAACAGCATCCGGTCCAAAGGAAGATCAATCTGAAAAGCTAAGCCCAAAAGAGTTTCGAAAATATGAAGTAAATCCAATCCCAATTTTAAAGCCCTAATTAATTATTCTTGATAATTAATTGTATTTTTAATATTTTAATATTTATTATTCTTGATAATTAATTTTTAAAAGATATTTCGAAAATCAGATTTTTATTCTTAAAGATAGCTGATTTTGGATTTCAAGGGATAGATTTTACCAAAGGATAAAAAAAGAATCTTAAAACATTAAAAAAAGGGCCAGAAAGCCAGTGCGCGACACGCACAGGCTGTGCGCCAGGCGCACTAGCTTTGTGAATGGCTCAAAGGTTGTGCGCCTGGCGCACTAGCTTTGCGTCTGGTGCAAAGGCTGTGCGTCAAGCGCACAATTTTTTTTTTATCTTCGCCTAGTTTTCGGTTTCCTTTGCCTATAAATAACTCGTTTCTTCGAACGACTTTACACAACACTTTTCGCTACGACTTCTACACATATTCTCCTATACTTAAACACATTTAAACACTCAAACTCATATTCAAACACATCTAAATACATTTAAACACATTCATACCTTCGAATTTCTTATTTTAAGATTCAAGATTGCTCATTCTGCAGACCGTAATACAAAACCCAGGCGACAAAGGTACAATTCCTGATGGTCAATTCCAATTTAATTCCTTTTTTACTAATTAACCATTTACTTGTCACAATGTAGATCTTGAAGGAATTAATGCTCTCTTGTACATTTTTTTCTTAAATCTTCTTTTTTTATTTATTTTCTTTATTATTCATATGCATGATTGTATAATTTAATGCTTTTATCACCTCACATGCTTATTCTTGCTAATCAAGACCTAAAGAATTGTTCTAACGCCTAATAAGATAATTGGACAACTTGTTAGCAACTCAGTAATTTGATTGTATAATAACATGTCACCAAAAATTAGTCTTTTGTTTGTTTTATAAATGACAAGCTAAAGTTGTATCACTTAATCAAAAATAACCTAAAGTCCATTAACTAGTAGTCATGGAAGTCAGGATCGAATCCACAGGGAGAAAGTTATACTATTGTATCTGAATTCTAATATTATACTAACTAAATCAGATGAAAATGGTTGTGTGACTAAACTTATAAGCAAATAACAGAACTAAATACGAGGGAATAAATCAATTAATAAAGAACTAGGACTATGGATCACTATGCATACAATTCGGGAAATCTGACGAATAACAACCACCTAATAAGTCAATTTATCTAGGGCACATGTAATTTCTCTCGAACATTACCTCCCTCAAAGGTCACCTCAAGGATCACTCTGCCTAATGATTGAAAGCCTATACGGTGTCTCTCCTCTCGAAGCAGATTCAGTATTACGATAGTACAAATACAAATCAGGCCTAATTTATAAATCTAGCATGAACGATTCAATCACAGGAAACAATTGAAATATAAGGCAATTAAACTAATCTATCAATCCCTCATTGCATACATAGATCCCCACAATCCTAGAAATAAAACTACTCACTCATGCTTATGAAAACAATAACAAAATCAATATAAAAATTCATACTTTGACTTATTGCAAATAACTAAGAGATGAATCTAATCAATAATAGAGAGAGCAATAAAGAAAATTACCAAACTGAAGAACTATATTGAACTTGCAAGTAATCCAAATGTTTGATCTTGAATCCAAAGCGAAAACTAGTAAACTAGGGTTCTTGAATAATTCTCTAGAGAAAACTATGAAAAATAATGGCTAAAACCAAGATGAATCAAAGATATTCTGATTTGGCTATTTATACTAAACCTAAAAAAACTAGGAAAAGTCTTATAAAAATAGCCCGGAAATCATTAAAATGTGCGTGCCGGCTAACCGCCCGATCGGGCCAAGCATGCCCGATACATTCGGGCTCAAACAACTTGTCACAGCACAAAATGGCAACCGCCCGATGCAATCGGGCCAGACCCGCCCGATGTCATCGGGCGCCTAACTCTCCTCAGCAGCGCACACAACAGCACCCTCAAGCATGGCCGATGCAATCGGGCCGAACCGTCCGATCGGGCTTCAACAGCGAAATAACGACAAGGCGAAGGCACCCGATCGGGCCCGCATCAAAACTCCCAGATGTCTCTTGTGGGCGCCCGATCAGGCTAGGCCGCCCGATATGATCGGGCCTGGCCGTTTTTCCTCGTTCTTGGCTCCAAGTGCCAAGTCTTCACTTCTCTTTTGCTCAAGGGTCCCGGAAAGTGTCCTCGGGACCTTGGAACTCAGCATCAAGCCTTTCCAATCCAGTGTAGCGGTCATATAATAGTAGAAAACAGGGAAATAATTCCCTAAAACCTGCAATTTGACACAAAACAGAAAACCACAACTAGATGGAGAAAGTTAGCACAAATTGGCTCCTAAGAGCACCATTGACATCCTTTTTAGCTTATAAGTAGGGGTAAAAACTCTATATAAAATCATAACATCAATGAACCAACATAGATTAATTATTAGATTGCATTAACATATATTGCTTGGTTGTTTAATTGCATAAAACATAACATGAATCGATATTAAGTAGAGGCCATCAATGGGGGAATTTGATTCATGATTTTATTCGTACCCTCACCCCCGAACTCAATCTTTGGTTCATTGACCATTTATGGAGTCATACGGGGAAATCTACATTGGATAAGTCCCAAAGTTGTCTCTAAGATTTCCCAATATCCAATTAGATATATAAGTCTTCCTTTAAAGACTTGTTAGCGATTTCTCTCTATTTCAAAATATTTTTCAATCAAAGCATTTACAATGAGATAGTCAAATACGCGTTCATCCCGCGTAGGCGGATAAAAACACGCATACAATAGGTAGGTGCAACCCACATCAAGAACTATGAGCTTGTGTGCAAGAAATGACATAAATGATACTGGAGGTGAAATAAATAAATATATTATATCCTTTAATCTATGTTATTTCTTGAACTCAAACTCATATAGTTCTTAGAAACCACATATATAATCAAATGTGAAATGAAATAATAGATTATGTCATTTCATCTATGTTATTTATTGCAACCAAAACCATAGTTCATATTGTGGACTATACCCAAACTCATAGTTCATGATGTTGGCTCCACCAGCTTAAGGTCAAGCTGTTGGTTGCACCTAAGCGATAATTGGTGCTGTTGAGGCCAATTTTGCCTATTTATGATTTTTATCATTAATATAAAGATATTATATTGTCTTTAAAAAAACCTTTTTTTGTAAAAATCAATACAATATTGAAGATGAATTGATGACTACATTTGTATTTCAAATAAGAGGGTGTGGCAGTATGACAATTTTCTTAGATGACATATTGAAAAACCCGTTACAATTTGAATTGTTTTATGACTCAATTGAGGGCCCGTCGTAACTTGTAAGTAGGGATGGGCATGGGACGGGTCCGGGGTGGGTCTAGCCAGACGCAGATCCAGACTCATAAATTTTGATCTAGACCCAGACCCACAGGGTCTAAAAAAATTAGACCCTTACCCATATCCAATGGGTCTGGTGGGTCCTGGGTCTAAAACGGGTTCAAAATGGGTCTCAAACTTATGAAGAGTTTCTGTTATTTATTTTAACTCGCGTTTTTCTTACTCTCATTTTTTTAGTTATTGAATGATAAATACCAAAATAATAGTCTGATTCCTCTGCAAATCATTCCAAATTAGAAGATCGACTATAAGTTGGCTTGAGTCTCGGTAAGGAATGGATAAAATGAGAAGTTTAGGGCTCGAGAATTTGAGTCACTTGACTTAATGGTTGCGTAAAAAACTAAAAACTTAAATGTTAGGGTAAAAAGTTTCATCTATATATATATATATATATATATATATATATATATATATATATATATATATATATATATATATATATATATATATATATATAAGATGTAAAATAAAATGGGTTTGTGGGAGGAGGGGGTCTAGGTCGGGTCTGGGTCTAAATCTATCAGACCGACCCAGACCCCATACCCGATTTTTAACATCCAGACCCATATCCGACCTAAACCCAATGGGTCTCATAATTCTAAACACATACCCTTAAAAATGGATCGGGTCCAACCAGGTCGGGTCTTGGGTCCATGTCCATCCCTACTTGTAAGGCTCGATAAAAAAAAAAGTTATACTAATCCAAAAAACTTAAAGGCCTAAAACAAAAGGCTATAGAAAACCAACATAAAAAAGAGAGAAGAAAGCTTAGAAAAGTAAAGCTCCGAGGAGAGAGAAATTAAGCTCCACACTCATTATCCATGGAAGCAAGGGTGGGGCTTAACTTGCGCGGGGTGCTCGACTGCGCAGGACCCCAAAAATAAGGGCTCCCGAAAATTATATATATTCTTATTGTTATGATTTAGAAGTAGAAAGATTAATTTGGAACATTGGTGATTGAAAAGGCCCTAAATGTTAGAGATTAAGAGGTCGAATCTTAGTAATGTGTTTTTTGAGAAGGGTCTCAACTTTCCAAAATTCATCTTTCCCTCACCTTCATTTGTGGCCAGTAATTTTCCCTCACCCTCATCTTTTCATCTTCCCTTATTAATTTCCACCATAGCCATTAATACTCAACTTTATCAAATTTCATACGAATTTTTCCAAAATCCATATCTTAATTAATTAGTCCATTAATACTTCACTTTTAAAGTGAATATCTAATGAAGTATTTTTTCTTCTAGTAGATGTATCATGTAAGTTGACATCCTCTTTATAATCTAGTGAAGTTTTTTTATATTAACAAAAACATATTTTTTTTTAAAAACAATGAAGTTTAAGGGCCCATTTCAAGAATATGCGCATGCCCCCAACATCCTATCCCCAGCCCTGTACGAACGTAAATTGTTAACAATGTAAACAAACTTATCTATCGTGGCGTGAAATGATCACTTCCTAAAGTTGAATTTGCCCCACAACAACACACAGACTCACATCAATCAACCTCCAGGGATACATGGCTTCTACCTTTCCGGTGTTGACAGAAAAGCAGATTGAGAACGCTCTTGAATATTGCCCAGAATTATAGACGAAATAGGAAGAGAGAAGAAGTGTTTATGATTTTCTGTGTACTCAAGGAATACCAGAACACTGGTATTTATAGGGAAAATGGGAAATCAAACGTGATCAGATCATGACTGATAAAGTGGGAAAAACGGGCAGTAAATGGCAGCAGATCAGGAGAGAAATCAGGGAAAACGGTAACTTTAAGAGAGAGATTAGGAAAAAACGGTAACTTAATTACTGATTAAAAACGGTCATTAAATGCTGACAAATAATTGACCTAAAAATATAGTTAAGTTAAGTTTATTCCCCAAGGCCCAAGGCCCTGGCACGGACCGAGCGAGTGGTAACCACACATCACACCCACTAAAAGCCTCATTGCTACTCAACTCAAACGGTAGAGGAAGAGTAATGGTTATAAACCTTACTTTTCCCTTCTTATTCTTTCAATGTGGGCAATAGATACTAGGTTTTGAAGTATCAATGTCTTATGGATTTGAATTGAGACTCAGTGCATACAAATATGTCTTATTGTCGTAATAGGTAGATTTCTCTTTGAACCTTTCACGAAGTTAGCAAAGCATAATTGCGCACTCAACCTTTTTCAAATCAAGAAACGTTCTCACAATTGTAATATCGGTGCCCCATAATTAGCCTGGATTCTCATGAATGCTCTAAAGAGTCTAAGCCTTCTGACTCTCATAGGGGATTGGGCGTAACTAGCACATTCACATATGTAAGTTCATCAAAATACAACATCACTTTTATTAATAGGAACGGTAGTAGTACACAATAACTTGAGTTCTTTTGTGATTTTGTTTGACCCTTTGAACTTAGGAATTCTTAAGAAGGGTATCCATCACAATTCACTCCACAATAGGCTTTAAACCCATTCCTTGTGCTGACTCCAGCACCATTTTTCTACAAATGCCTTTGGTGAGAGGATCAACAATATTCCTCTCTAGCTTTACATACTCGAGTGACAACACATTATTTTTAATTAAATTTCTAACTATGGCATGCCTTAAGCGAATATGCCTTCTCTTTCCATTATAGGCTTGATTATTCGCTACCCCAATTGCTGCTTGTGAGTCACACCGCATATAAACTAATGGAGTTGGCTTCCCTCACAATGGAATATCAGCAAGCAAACTCCTTATCCATTCAGCTTCTTGACCTGCCAATTCTAAAGCAATAAACTCAGATTTTATTGTAGATTTGGCAATACATGTTTGCCTTGATGATTTCCATGATATAGCTCCTCCATAGAGTAAAAACATAACCGCTAGTAGATTGAATTTCATCATTATCCGACACCCAATTGGCATCACAAAATCCTTCAAGGACACAAGGTGTCCTTTGATAATGCATACCCCAATTGATAGTGCCTTTTAGATACTTCAACAATCTAATCAAGGCAACCCAATGCTCCCGATTAGGATTGTGAGTATACCTGCTCAATCTACTAACAACATAAGCTATATCAGGTCTAGTATAATTCATCAAGAATATTACACTACCAATTATTTTTGCATATTGTTCTTGTGATATACTATCACCGTACCCTTATTCTTTTTCAAATGAATACTAGAATCATATGGGGTTTTCACGGGAATGCAATCAAATTGATCAAACTTCTTTGATATTTTATCAATATAATGAGATTGATTTAAACATATCCCATATGACGTTCTAGTAATCTATATTCCTAGAATAACATCAACCTCTCCTAAATCCTTCATCTCAAAACAAGAATTTAGGAAACTCTTAGTTTCATTTACTACGTCTATATTGGTCCCAAAGATTAACATATTATCCACATATAGACATATGAAAATACAACCAAGCTCATAAATTTTGGAATAAACACAAGCATTAGAATCATTTACCAAAAATACCATTTGAAGTAATAGTTTGATGAAATTTATCATACCATTGTTTTGGTGCTTGTTTTAAACCATACAAAGATCTAATAAGCTTGCTTACCTTATCCTCTTGACCAGGAACCTCACATCCTTCAGGCTGCATCATATAGATCTCCTCATTTAACTCACCATTTAAAATTGCAGTTTTCACATCCATTTGATGCACAATCAAATCATGAATAGATGCAAGTGCAATTAACGCTCTAATGGTGGCTACCTTAGTCACCGGAGAATAGGTATGAAAGAAGTCTAACCTTTTCTTTTGGCGATGCCCTCCAACTACAAGTCTAGCCTTATACTTGTCTAAGGACCCATCAGACTTGCATATCCTTGAAAAGATCCACCTACTACTTAGGGCCTTACAACCTCTAAGAATGTCTGACAAAATCCAAGTATTATTGCTCATAATAAACTCTATTTCGCTGTTAATAGCCTCTAACCAAAAACTTGATCTACAGATCTCATGGCCTCAGCATAGGTTCTTGGGTTCTCTTCCAATACAAACGCATTGACATCTTGATCATCTAAACACTATTTCTCAGCTAGAAAGGTAGTAATAAAGTCATGTCCGAAACTAGACTCAATTCTAGCTCTCTTACTCCTTCTAGGTTCTAAGGTTTCACTAGATGATGCAATGTCATGATGAAAAGTAGAAGAAGATGCAGCATGCAGACATGATTGTACACTAACTTTCATAGGAAAAACATGCTCAAAGAATTCAACATCCCTTGACTCTCTAATAGGACCAAAACAAGATGCATCCTTAAGAATGAGTCTATATGTAACACTGTTAGAAGCATAACCAATAAAGATATCATCTACAGTCTTAGGTCTAATCTTACTCCTTTGAAAGTCAAAAAGTCCTATTTTACCCAAATACCGCCACACTTTGAGGTAACCCAAATTAGGCTTGTAGCCTTTCCATAATTCATAGGGAGTCTTATCTAACTTCTTATGGGAAACTCGGTTAAGAACATAGCAAGCAGAAAGAACAGCCTCACCCCACATATTAGTAGGCATATCTGAACTAATAAGCATTGCATTCATCATATCCTTAAGAGTCTTGTTTTTCCGCTCAGCTATTCCATTTTGTTTCGGGTGTATAGGGAGCTGTAACCTCATGAATAAAATTTCTTAAGAGAAACTCCATCATATTCTCCACCCTTATCTGATCTCACTCTCTTTATCTTAAGGTCTAACTGGTTTTCAACTTCGGCTTTATAAATTAGAAACTTTTCTTTAGCCTCATCCTTAGAACTCAATAAATAAACCTTAGTATAACGTGAGAAGTCAACAACAAATGTAATATAATACTTCTTACCTCCCCTACTCAGGGAATTCTTAAAGTCACCTAAGTCACTATGGACTAACTCTAATAAAGTAGAGGAACGGGACACAATTTTGTTGAATGCTTTCTTAGGGTGCTTAGCTTCTACACACACTTTACATTTATCAAAAGATGTATTGCTAAAGTCATGGATAAGACTAAGTTGTTTTAGCCTTTTAATAGATGCAACATTCACATAACCTAGTCTAGAATGCCATAAAGAAACAGACTCGACAATATAAACGGAAGCAGTAGAGTTCTTATTATCAATAACAACATCCAAAATAAAAAGTCCATCATTACAAAAGCCTTTACCCACAAAAATACCATTTCTAGTTAATACAAGTTTATCAGATTCAAAAGCTAACTTGATCCCAGCTTTGTTTATAGAGAACCAGAAATCAGGTTTCTACGGATGTCGAGGACATGCAAAATATTCTACAAAACAATGGTTTTCCCGGAAGTTAATTTCAGGAAAACCTTTCCTTTGCCTAAAACACTCACAGTGCTTGAGTTGCCCATGAAGACGCATTCTCCCTCTGAAACTTTGTTATAGTCTAGAACATCTCCTTGTTGGCGCAGATGTGATGGGTTGCACTAGTGTCCACGATCCATTCAGAAACATTGCTTACCAGGTTGACCTCGGACACCACAACAGTAATGATGTCATCTTCAGCAAGGTTGGCTTAAGCTTTGTTGTCTTTTGCTTTGCTTGGAGCTTCCTTTCTTTGACGGCAATCCTTGGCAGCATGCCCATACTTACCACAAAAGAAGCAACTTCCCTTAAACTGACCTTTTCTCTTGAAGCTGTTATAGTTCTGCCTTGTACCATGAAACTGATTTGGACCCTTACCTTTCGGTCCTTTACCTACAACTGCTTTATTTTCCACCAGATTAGCAGAAGAGGAAGAATGATCAACTGATTTCCCTTTGATTTGGATACGGTTCTGCTCCTCAATCTTAATGTGGGAAACTAATTCCTGAAGGGTAAAGTCCTTCTATCTGTGTTTCAAGGAATGAACAAAAATTTTCCATGAAGGAGGTAATTTTTCAAGTAAACAGTTGGCTTTAAACAGTTCAGGAATGTCCATACCCTCAGCCACAATATCAGCACATAAAGTCTCATACTCATGAACTTGATCTAACACAAAACTAGCATCAGACATAGTAAAATTCAACCAATGACTACAGGCATATTTCTTAGTCCCAAAATCATCAGTACCATACTTAGTATTCAAAGCATCCCAAATATCCTTAGCATTTTTTGTTTTACTATAAATCATGTAAAGGGCAGAAGTCATATAATGAAGTAATATCCCACGACAAGTCTTATTGTCTTTCACAAAATCCCTAACAGAATTCTCAGGAGCAGCAGCAGCAAACAAACAATAATCTACCCCAATTTGACCCAAGAAAAATTCCATCTTGTCAGACCACATCTTATAATTTTCCCATCAAAAGATTATAACTTAGACATATCAGGGACAAAGGGATTGGTAATAGGGATAACACTAAGAATACGCACACTATCATCAGGAATTTCACTAGCCATAGTTCCGTACAACAGATACAAAAAATTCAACTTTAGAAGGTAGGAACGTAAACTGGTAACAATGTAAACAAACTTATCTGGCAACCGTGGCGTGAAATGATCACTGCCCTAAAGTTGAATTTGCCACGCAACAACACACGGACTCACAGCAATCAACCTCCAGGGAGACACGACTTCTACCTTTCCGGTGTTGACTGAAAAGAATATTGAGAACGCTCTTGAATATTGCCCATAATTATAGAGGAAATAGGAAGAGAGAAGAAGTGTTTATGATTTTCTGTGTACTCAAGGAATACCAAAACACTGGTATTTATAGGGAAAATGGGAAATCAAACGTGATTAGATCATGACTGATAACGTGGGAAAAATGGGCAGTAAATGGCAGCAGATCAGGAGAGAAATCAGGAAAACGGTAACTTTAAGAGAGAGATTAGGAAAAAACAGTAACTTAATTACTGATTAAAAACGGTCATTAAATACTGACAAATAATTGACCCAAAAAGATAGTTTAGGGCGTGAAATGATCACTGCCCTAAAGTTGAATTTGCCCCGCAACAACACACGAACTCACATCAATCAACCTCCAGGGAGACACGACTTCTACCTTTCCGGTGTTGACAGAATAGCAGATTGAGAACGCTCTTGAATATTGCCCAGAATTATGGAGGAAATAGGAAGAGAGAAGGAGTGTTTGTGATTTCTGTGTACTCAAGGAATACCAGAACACTGGTATTTATAGGGAAAATGGGAAATCAAACTTGATTAGATCATGACTGATAACGTGGGAAAAATGGGCAGTATATGGCAGTAGATCAGGAGAGAAATCAGGGAAAACAGTAACTTTAAGAGAGATATTAGGAAAAAAACGGTAACTTAATTACTGATTAAAAACGGTCATTAAATACTGACAAATAATTAACCCAAAAAGATAGTTAAGTTAAGTTTATTCCCCAAGGCCCAAGGCCCATGGCCCTGGCACGGACCGAGCGTGCGGCGCGCGCATGTGGTAACCACACATCACCACAAACCCACTAAAAGCCTCATTGCTACTCAACTCTATGGGTAGAGGAAGAGTAATGGTTATAAACCTTACTCTTCCCTTCTTATTCTTTCAATGTGGGACAAAAGATAAAATAGACTCTTCATATTCTTTTGAAGCAAAACTTGACTTTCTACTAAAAACTCCTATAAACTCCAACTGGCCCTGCATGGAAGATATCTATCAAAAAGGAATCAAAGCTCGAAATGGCTAAGTTCGTAATCGAATTGTGAGCTTATTTTCAGTTTCTTTGTTGATTTTTGTTCTCTTAATACTCCCTCCGTTTGTTTTTAATTTACTCACTTCACTTTGGGGGAGAACCAAGAAGGAAGTACAAAAGTATGAGAGAGAAACTAAAAAGTGTGAGAGAGAAACTAAAAAGTGGGTTAAAATATTAAAAAGTTGATGACATGGGTGGAAAAAGAGGATAAAGTAGATGAGACATGTTACCAAGAATAAAAAAGGCAACAGTGTGTAGATTAAAAAAAGGAAAAATTGACAATAGAGGTCTGAACTTTCGGCGATAATTTTTAAAAGGTTTGAACTATTGATTAACCTGAGTAGACCCTCGTTTGAAAATGAAGGTTGCTGAAATTACATTTCCTCATATGTTTCCTTCAAATCTTGTTAGGGAGAACATTAATAAGGTTAGAGATACTTTGTATGAGTTGTATGATGAGTATAAGACTTTGTATCCTCCTTTGAATGAAGACCTTGGAAAAAGTAGGAATGGAGCTCCACATATAGTTCAAGGGGGGAGTCTTCCGGGATGTCAAGGGTTTTACAAGTTGTTAGAAGTGGGGAAAGAGTGGAGCCTAGAAAATCAGAACTTGATGTATATCTTGAGGAATGTACAGCAACTGATGGAGGACATAGGTTTGATGCTTTAATTTGGTGGAAGGAAAGAGCTAGCAAATTTGTTGTTTTGTCTAGATTGGCTGCTGATGTGTTAGCTATTCCTATTACTAATGTTGCTTTAGAGGCTACATTTAGCGCTGGGAGTCGAGTTATTGATCCTTATCGATCTTCATTGCTTCCGAAAACCGTGCAAATGTTGATTTGCATGGGAGATTGGTGTAGGTCCACTTTTGGAATCAAGAGAAAGAATAAAGTAAGGCTAACATTATTTTTGTTGTTTTATGTTTATGGATATTATTTTTATGGAAAATTTGCCAAAAAAAACCTTATAAAATCTTGAATTTGTGAGAAAGAACCTTATAAATTTTTTTTTGTGAGAAAAAACCTTAAAGTTTAATTTTTTTGTGAGATGAAACCTAATGGCACTATTCCGGCATTGAACTTCATTTACCGGCGTTGTCGGTGTTATTGGAGGTCAGCGGAGGTGTGTGGTGGTGAACCATGACGGCAGAGAGTGGTAAAGGAACTTGATTTTCACTTTCTCTCTCCACTTTCTCTCGCCTCTAATGGGTTAATTAAGGTAGATAATAATGGTTTATTAATTAAAAAGCATTTAACTAGGCTTAATAATCATGGTTAAAGCCATTAAATTGCAGTCAACGCCGGAATAGTGTCATCAGGTTTCATCGCGCAACAAAATTGAAGTTTAAGGTTTTTTCTCGCAAAAAAAAATTTATAAGCTTTTTTCTCACAAATTAAAGATTTTATAAGGTTTTTTTTGGCAAATTTTCCTATTTCATATTTGTAATTTGTTGATGAAGATGAACCAAAAGAAATCATGATTCCTATTCCATAAATTGCGTTCTTCTATGAGGTTATTTTCTCACTCTTCCCTAATCTTATACTTTCTATTACATAAATGAATAAGTTATGATTTTATAAAATTATATCTTTATAAATATTATTTTAATGTATGTGTTAAACATATTTTCTAGGTGTTATAGGAGAAAAAGAACCATGAAGAATGGCTTGGACTTGGAAATGAATGTCAAAGCCTCAAAGGAAGAGAAAGATTTGTTTGCGTGTTTAATTATCAAATGAAATTTGTGTAAAACTTTGTTGTGACTTGTAAACTTTGTTTAGTTTGATGGGTACTTCGTACTTTGTTAAATTTGTTGTCAACTATTTTTTTTCTCTTTTTAAAGTTTAAAGTATGCTCTTCGGTCATTGTAAAAAGCTGGAAATTGACATTCTCGAGCTTTTTCGAGCCGAACAGTTCGCGAACTTCGAACTCGAGCCGAGCCGAAGATTTTTTTTTACGAGCTCGAGCCGAGCCTGGATTTTCGAGCTCGGTCCCTCACATTCTTGAGCCGAGCCGAGCCTAGCCATGTTCGGTCTCGGCTCGGCTTGTTAACACCCCTAGTTTTGACCTATTAAGCCAGTTTCAAGTCACTAAGGCCGCTAAAAGTTAAGACCCCCTAAAGTTGGGACCTACACAAGTTAATCAATAGTTCAGACCTTTTAAGGCAAAATTGGGCTCAACACCCTGAACTATAGCTCGAGTGCACCCAACACCACAAACTACGACTAGTAGCCTAAACACCACCAACTATGGGGTGGGGTGCATTCCGTACCATAAATGAGGCTAGAAGCCAAAAATATTGCCGAAGACGGTGTGTTTTTATGGTACAGACTGCACCCCCACCCCGTAGTTGGTGGTGTTTAGACTACTAGTTATAGTTGGTGGTGTAGGGTGCACCCGAGCTATAGTTTAGGGTGTTGAGGTCAATTTTGCCTTTAAAAATTATCACACAAAGTTGAGACCTCTATTGTCAATTTTCCCCTGAAAAAAAGGAGTTAAAAAAGAAAAGTGTATAAATTAAAAAGAAACGAAGGAATTATTACATAATTGTCAATTTTTGCTCTTCAAATTAATTTCATGGTGGCTTAGAGATGGCCAACAGTGCGGGCCAATCCAGCCCATCCAGCCCAGCCCGCCTCTTGGGCCGTGTGGGCTGAGCCCACGAAAAGCCCGGTCCAGCCCAGCTCGAACCGTGAAATTGGTGGGTGGGCCGTGGGCCGGATTTTTTGAGCCCAACCCACGAAAGCCCGCTACTAAATCGGTCCAGCCCGGTCCACGAAATCGGTCCAGCCCGGCCCATGAACCGGACCAGCCCAGCCCAATTAATTATTCAACCAAATTGTGTATATTTTAATCAAATTGTATATATTTTAATCAAATTTCATATATTATAATTCAATCAAATTCAAAAAAAAATGAAATTATTCATTAATATTAATAATTGTATATATTTTAATTAATTTTAAAGGTTTTATGTAACATTAATAAATGATTCTAATGATTAAATAATTCTAAAAAAAAAATTCTCATGCCGGCCCGCTAGTCCGGTAGGCCCACAAACCACCAAAACCGTTGTTCGAACCGTGAAAACCGGTAACAGACCGGTGTGGGCCAAGATTTTTCAGCCCGTGGACCAGCCCGCCCAAACCGTGAATTTCACGGTCCGGTCCTGGGCCGTAAAATCTGAGCCCGGCCCACTAGGGCCCGCGGACCAGCCCACCCAGCCCGCACCAGTGGCCATCTCTATGGTGGCTAAATGCAACTCTCATTTTCCCCCGGAAAAAAAAAATGCAACTCTCATTTACCATATACAACCCACCTAAATACCGAAAATGCCCTTATTCATCCATAACCCATTTCTCTCTCTTCCTCTCCTCTCTAATCTCCCTCTTCCTCTCCGTGTTTCAGGCTCCCCATTTTTGGTTTAGAAACGCATAAATTCGTCCATCATTTTACTCGAAATTGGTTTGTAATCTCTTTAATATTTATGAAATGCTGGAAAATTGAGAAATTGCTAGATATTTTACACATTTTGAACTCAATTTCGAGCGGGGAAGTTATTGGAATTTCGTTCAACTACGTTTCAAATTTTCGAAGGAAATCTCGTAATTTTCAGGTTAGTTTCTCCCCAATTTTGTGTTTTACTAGTGTAATATCATATTTATGCAAAATTCCAACCTATTTCGAATTATAATTTTACCAATTTTTTATTTTGAGAATTAGGTTCGATTTGTGTAGATTTGCATGGATTTTGGTCGAATTTTGCGATTTTTTTTTTTGAGAAATAGGTTGGATTTACCTCACTGACCTTCTCGGGCCGTTACTCTAAGCTTGGGTCTGCGCCCAGCTTCTTTTTTATATTCAATCCAGCCTACGGCTTGTTACGACTTGCGAACCCCAACAAAATTGTTAAATTGGAGGTTGCTGGGTTCAGATTGTTCAATTCAATAATATATTGTGCCTACTTGGTTCGATTTGTCCCCAACTTTTGTGTAGATCTTTTTGCATTTGTACATTATTTGATAGTGTTTGGTTAGAATTTCATATAGATTGAATGAACTTCATGTTTATTGAACAAAACAGTTGCCTCTGTTTCATATAACTGGGATGAAGTTGTTGCTACTGTTTCATATAACTGGGATGAAGAGGTTGTTATTGTTTCATATAGCTGGGCTGAAATAGCTGCACTTATTCATGTATTTGGCATGAAACATCAGTACTTATTTCATGTATTTGGCATGAAACAACATTAAGTTATTTTTTACCTTGGCATGAAACAGTGGCATGAAGCAACATCCTGAAGGCATTTATCACTACGAGTGCTAAGCAGTGTTTCTCACATCTTTATGCCTTGGAATTAGGAATTAGGATGCTCTTTGATTCGTCTGTTAACATAATTTGATGATAAATTATTAATACTCAGACCATTTAGATTCTATAGCTAAACTAAGCACCTTTGCGTTGTGGGAATTTGACCACATTCCCAACCAAGTGGCATATATAAGAAATTCTCATCCTGGAGCTGTATGTCTCTCAATTTCTTTCTTCATTTGAACTCAGGCATATAATTATTTGCAACAAGCTTGTCATTTTGATATGGGGGTTGCTAATGCTACCAACAATACTTATGATATCTTGTTTTGGTTACTGACTTGTGTGGTTTGCTTTTTTTTCTCCTCCTTTTGATAATGAAAATGGTATTTTATGACTTTTTGCCTTTTGAAAGTGATGTTTATTAAATCTCGTGCCCAATCCATATGTTTTACTTATTATGGAACGGAGGAAGTATATATTTGGATTTGTTAATAAAGTAGCAAAAAGAGCCTACACAAAAATCTAGACGCTTTCTTCATGCTAATAATTTTTTTGCTAAACAAATATTAAGGTTGCCCAACTTTTCTTACCCTACGACAAAAAGCGTCCTAATATGTGTGGTCGACAAAAAAGTCCAAAAGACACGCTTTATCTAGTATGTTCCTTCACTTGAAGTCGAAAGGGACACAATCTTTTTTATAATTTAATAAACATCATCAATTATACATAATCAATTTCATAAATTTAATTTAACATTATCAATCACAAACACATAAAATATGTTTTTTTGGAGGGGGGATCCCAAGAAACTATTGAAAACGATTTCACATAAATCAAATGAAATTAGAGCACTAGAATAAAGTACTTCGTGTAATATACATGAAAAACATAACCTATTTCGTGCAGGCCCAATGAAACAGTTTATCTTGTTTCATACAATTTGCACGAAGCAGATTTACCCGTTTCATACAATCACCATGAAACAGTTTAACTTGTTTCGTTCAATCTATCTGTTTCTTGCACTTCACACGAAATAGTGCTAAGTATTTCATAAAAATTGCACGAAATAGATCACTTACGCAAGAAAAAATTCTGATTTATTTACGTCAGATTCAAGTTCTTTTGGGTCAAAATCATCATCCATTGAGTATCGAATTCAAATTTGTCAATGAGGTCTTTTACAATTTATGTTTCTCTAACTGTGGGAAGGAGGAGGAGATAATATTTTTTTAGAGATAATAGGATAATGAAGGTTTTTAGGGTTGTGTTTAGTAACCCCATTAATTTTGAGTTACAAATTAGGTTTAGAGGCGTTTTCCTCTTCTTCTCAAAGCATTGAATTTTCCGGCGAAAATGCGGCGTCGGATCCTTCAGTCGCCGCTTTGAACGACCGGATCGCGAATTCAATTGCAATAGAGTGAACTTTTAGCTGAGTAATATGCATTTGAAACTCAAATTTGCTAAAATTAGTGATAACGGTAAGCTTTCTGAATTTTTAGGTTTTTGTTTCTCTGAATTTGTTAAGGAAATTTTGATTAATTCGATTGATTAAATTCAATGATCTCTGAATTTGTTTTCTCTGAATTCGGTCTTAGCGATACTCTTGCTACCTTTGTTTCATTTTAGTAAATTCAATTTTCTGATTTCTCTATTTTTTCATGTTGATTTGCTGATGCATTTTTTGCTAAGCCTAATTAAAGTTTTCTTTATCATTTTTTTAGCGTTGATGATTTTTTAAATTCTTCTCTGCATTATATTGTGATTTATTAAAAATAATTAGATGCTGAGAAAAAAAATAGAGCAGTTTGTCTCTACTAACTTCTTTCGACACTTGATGATCATGAAGCAATTAGAGTACACAAATTATTAGTATAGGCGGTTAAAATTATACAAATCCAAACCTATATATTCCTAACAAGCCCATTTCATCTCCCTCTAACCCAATACTATCCCTAGGAATCTCGCACCAACCTAGTTATCCCTCCTCTTCTCCTCTCTTTGTTTCTCTTTGAATCTTGAACTACAACATAAAATTTTAAAAAATAACGCGGCAGTCTTACCAAGAGGATTAAAGTAGTCACTAAATGGATCAAACTAATCCATAGGTGGATTAAAGAATGTGATATCGAATGTATTAAACTTGTCACTAAATAGTTAAATTGGTCACTTAATAGATTAAACTAGTTAAGGCTCAACAAAAAAAAAAAAGTTATACTAATCCAAAAAACTTAGAGGCCTAAAACAAAAGGCCATAGATTACCAACATAAAAAAGAGAGAAGAAAGCTTAGAAAAGTGAAGCTCCAAGGAGAGAGAAATTAAGCTCCACACTCATCCATGGAAGCAAGGGTGGGGCTTAACTTGCGCGGGGTGCTCAACTGCAAAGGGCCCCAAAAATAAGGGCTCTCGAAAAGTTGTATATATTCTTATTGTTATGATTTAGAAGTAGAAAGATTAATTTGGAACATTGGTGACTGAAAGGGCGAATGTTAGAGGTTAAGAGGTCGAATCTTAGTAATGTGTTTTTTGAGAAGGGTCTCAACTTTCCAAAATTTATCATTCCCTCACCTTCATTTGTGGCCAGTAATTTTCTCTCACCCTCATCTTTTCATCTTCCCTCATCAATTTCCACCGTAGTAATTAATACTTCACCTTTTCAATTTGCATACAAATTTTTTCAAAATCCATATCTTAATTAATTAGTCCATTAATACTTCACTTTTTAAGTGAATATCTAATGAAGTATTTTTTTTTTCTAGTAGATGTATCATGCAATTTGACATCCTCTTTATAATCTAGTGAAGTTTTTTATATTAACAAAAACATATATATTTCTTTTTTTAAAAAGCAATGGAGTTTAAGGGCCCCATTTGAAGAATATGCACAGGCCCCCAACATCCTATCCCCGACCCTTTAGAAACGTAAACTGGTAACAATGTAAATAAACTTATTTGATAGCCGTGGCGTGAAATGATCACTGCCCTAAAGTTGAATTTGCACCGCAACAACACACGGACTCACAGCAATCAACCTCCAGGGATACACGGCTTCTACCTTTCGGTGTTGACAGAAAAGCAGATTGAGAACGCTCTTGAATATTGCCTAGAATTATAGAGGAAATAGGAAGAGAGAAGAAGTGTTTATGATTTTCAATGTACTCAAGGAATACCAGAACACTGTTATTTATAGGAATAATGGGAAATCAAACGTGATCAAATCATGACTAATAACGTGGGAAAAACGGGCAGTTGAGGTGGCAAACGGGTTATACTGGTCGGGTACAGGTCGAGTCATTATCGGGTCAACTTTGTGTTCGGGTTATGTTCGGGTCGGGTCCGTTTGGGTACGTGTCAATCTCGGCTCAATTAAATTTTGGGTCATGTCGGGTTGGGTTAGGCCGGGTCGGGTTAAATCGGGTTTTTAATCTAGCAAATAAATAAAACACATATAAGACTAATAAAACTAAGTGAAATGATTAAAAAAAATAGTTAAGTTAATTCCCCAAGGCCCAGACTGAACATGTGGTAACCACACATCACCACAAACCCACTAAAAGCCTCATTACTACTCACAGTGGCGGATCCAGGAATTCGACAATAGTTGGTCACACTAACGCAAATCCTCAATACAACCAATGACCAATATATTAAAAAAATCATAAAATTTCCAAAAGTAATAAATATTCATTCTTTTAGAAAAAAACATAAAATATCCCAATTAAATTAATACATAATTTGGATGAGATTAAACAAGTCAATTGAAAAGGCCATCCAATACGTACATCATACAACATATACCATCATTCAAAATAATGAAATCCTAAATAGCTAAATCAAAGAATTACTAATTATTAAATCACAATACAATGACTACATCACTCGAAACAACAACAAATCAGCAATAAGTTCCAAATGACGGAATTAAATCATGGGATTATATCAGATAAAAAACAAACAAATAAATTCAGATCTAGTCCAAGAAGAAATTGGAAAAAGAACACAAAAAATTAGAGTTTGGTGTAAAAGAGATTGGGGAACAGAGAGACTTGAATATAGTCACATTGCTAAAATTCTCCTTGAATTTCATCTCCCACAAGGCCACAAATATTGACATTTCAACTAAAAACTTACAAAATCACAATACTGGTATGAATATCTCACTAAGTAGGCAGTAGTAGTTAGGCAACCTCTTTTTTTTCCCTTGCTCATCTTCTTCTTGTCAAGTCTGCGGAAAATACTACTGACTACTCTAATTTTGGTGCTTCAACAAACAACAATGGTAGACAGAGACGAATCAGCAATGGTTGCCGCCGTTAATTGCTATTTTTTCTCTCGCTCTGTTTTTCCTTCTCACCTTGAATCTCGTTACCAACGCCTTAGAAACCTTTCCTTCTTCTTCTCACCCATCAAAACCCATTTCTGATGATTTTGTGAAAATCCCATAAAAGGCGAGGAATTCTAGAGGAAAATCTCGATCCGGGTATCTATCTTCTCCATTGGTGTCTTCGAATTCTTCATATGGGTACTTAAATTCCCCCAAATTTAGGGTTAAACAAGGAGGTAAAAAGGGTAAAAATAAGAATCCCCCCATATCTAGTTCACCGTCTTCAGATTCTTCTACAAAAATTCTAGGGTTTTGAATCACCAACACAATTTTTCAGTTTGAATCACAAACACGCGATTTTTCCCCCAAATTCTAGGGTTTTGAATGATAATTTTTTATCTCTAAAAAAGGTAAAATGGGTATCATTTGGTAGATCAAGGCGACATGATCATTTTAGTTGAAGATTTGAAAGAAAAAGGAGATTCATGTAAAAATTATTCAAGAATTTTAGTTGAGGACTTAGAGGAGAGAGGAACAGACGTGGGAGAGAGGAAGAGATGGGGTTTGTTTTGTCGAGTGAGAGAGAGGGTGTGTTGATTTTTTTTCCCAAATTAATAGTTGGTCACAGTGACCAAGCCAGAAAGCATGTTGTAATCCCTTCTTATTCCCACAATGTGAAAAAGATAAAATGGCACTACCTCTATTATATATGGGAACTCTAGATTTGGTCACCAGCTTCCTAAAATACCCTTATGTTATTATTTTTCCAAGATAACTAATGGAAAAAAATCATATAACTTTTTAAAAAAAAAAGCTCTAATGTAACTATTTCCCCTACAAAAACTACCACTTTTTTTTAGTGAAAGTAATTTCCGATTTTGGAAAACAAAAGAAAAAATAATATCACGCTCTTCGCGTAATTTTTTGAAGCAAACCCTGAGTTTCTACTTAAAAACTCCTATAAACTCCAACAGGCCCTGCATGGAAGATATCAATCAAAAGGAATCAAAGCTCGAAATGGCTGAGTTCGTAATCGAATTGTGAGCTCATTTTCTGTTTCTTTGTTGATTTTTGTTCTCTTAATATTACATAATTGTCAATTTTTGCTCTTCAAATTAATTTTGAGTTACAAATTTCTTAGGTTTAGAGGCGTTTTCGTATTCTTCTCAAAGCATTGAATTTCCCGGCGAAAATGCGGCGTCGGATCTTCAATCGCCGCTTTGAACGATCTGATCGCGAATTCAATTGCAATAGAGTGGACTTTTGGCTGAGTAATATGCATTAGAAGCTCAAATTAGTGATAATGATAAGCTTTCTGAATTTTTAGGTTTTCGTTTCTCTGAATTTTTGATTAATTCGATTGATTAAATTCAATGATCTCTGAATTTGTTTTCTCTGAATTCGGTCTTAGCGATACTCTTGCTACCTCCGTTTCATTTTAGTAAATTCGATTTTCTGATTTCTCTATTTTTTCATGTTGATTTGCTGATGCATTTTTTGCTAAGCCTAATTAAAGTTTTCTTTATCATTTTTTTAGCGTTGATGATTTTTTAAATTCTTCTCTGCATTATATTGTGATTTATTAAAAATAATTAGATGTTGAGAAAAAAAATAGAGCAGTTTGTCTCTACTAACTTCTTTCGGCACTTGATGATCATGAAGCAATTAGAGTACACAAATTATTAGTATAGGCGGTTAAAATTAGACAAATCCAAACCTATATATTCCTAACAAGCCCATTTCATCTCCCTCTAACCCAATACCATCCCTAGGAATCTCGCACCAACCTAGTCATCCCTCCTCTTCTCCTCTCTTTGTTTCTCTTTGAATCTCGAACTACAACATAAAATTTTAAAAAATAACGCGGCAGTCTTACCAAGAGGATTAAAGTAGTCACTAAATGGATCAAACTAATCCATAGGTGGATTAAAGAATGTGATATCGAATGGATTAAACTTGTCACTAAATAGTTAAACTGGTCACTTAATAGATTAAACTAGTTAATGATTAGAGTATTCATTGCTATTTGCATCTTAATAAAGATAATGATAGAGATAATATATATTTTTTTTTAAGGATAGAGATAATATTTATCTATCACATATAGCTTCTTTTTGCTATTTAATCTAGTATTTATTGAATTTTGTATGCAGATTTCTGTTTTTTAGTGACATCTTGTATTTGTTTGGATCTATTAGCTGTGTATTGTTACGGTGTTGCATTTGTATGTGTTTGTCTATTTTCATCTAGCTCTGTGGAGTTGATTATGTGTTCCTCTCAGTGTATATTGATGAGGCAATTTTCATGGATGATTATTTCTATCAATGTAAAGTTTCTTGCCCCATAGTTGTATAGCGGCTGCTATAAAGCTATAATTATTTGTGTTTTTTTGGGCGATAAAGACAATTTGTTGAATTTGTGTGGTGTACTTGTGGTGTAGATTATGTTCCCAAGCCACTTAAATTTTCATTTTTTTCTGTATTAGTTAGTATGTATATACCTTAAACGAGGAGATTTTTTGTTGATGGTATATAGGTTGATAGATGTGATCATGTGAAAAAGGGCAAAAGAAAGAGGGAAAGACTTGACTGTGCCTGGTCACCTGGTGTTTGAGTACATGGACACTGATCTTAAGAAATACATTTGTACGTTTCGTAATACCGAGATAACGTCCCTCCTCATTGTCAAGGTATTAGCCAATGCAATCTGCAGAGAAATGCATTTTCTGGTTTAACTGGTTGTGGTTTTGAATCAATTGAATGGTTTTTGATTGAGAATTTTTTGCTGTTCTGTGGGTCATTGCAGAGTATAATGTACCAACTGCACGAAAGTGTTGCTCTCTGTCATGGTCATGGTCTCATGGAGTCATTCACAGGTGCGAAAACTTCCTGCCTTGTTCCTCGTACTGAAACTCTACTGTCATGGCATGATACACTCATCCATCGACCAAAAGAAGACTGGAATTTAACGGGCTTAGCTCCGCAGGAAGAAGTTTTTTTTTTGCAACAGGTGCTAGATCTGTCATTGCATACACCCATAGAATAGGAGCACTTTACCCCGCTTCCAAATTATGATTCTCCCACATTGATTCATTATCTTGATTTTAAATTTTACTTCCAAACTATAAAATTTCTACTTTCTCTTAGAGATTTAATTGATGGATCATGTGTTAATGAAATTAGATCTAAGAATTTTCTAAGTTGTGATAATATGAAATGGATCTGGTGGCATTATAATGAAGTAATGCAGTATGATTTAATGAAATTATGGTTCTCCCACATTAATTCGTTTTGAAGTTCAAGGTCGTCTAGAGGAAAGTTTATGATTACGTTGGGTATGATATAAAAACTAAAAAACATCCACCTAACATAAAAAAGCACCGATAATTGACTTGAAAGAAATCCTATTATGTAAGACTTCTGTACTCTGGCTCCGTATAGATTGTAGTTTCTAGTAGTGAAATTAATCTGTAAAGTAATAGAAGTGAAGTAAAATGAATTACCTAGACTTATGATGCAAACTTGGCCTTAGAAACAACATAGTTCCGCCGTTTTCTAATACTTGCAATGTTTCCCATTTTATGATGTTTCTTATTACTTGCAACATTGATATTTTTGGCAATATAATCACTCTTTCTCTCTGCTCTCCTTGGTCCTTGTGCACATTTCAACCTTACGAGCATTAAAAAATGGAGGAAGTATATGTTTTAGAAAATACAAACAATGGTGAAAGCAACATATAAAAACATTATTATTTGTAAAAGGTTAATGTACAACAACGTAATGGAACTTCAACACAAAGGCAAAGATAACATGTGCTCCTTAGACCATAGTAAAGAAGAATGCTAATTGTATTTGTTTCTTATTTCCATTAGGTTGGGACGACATTAAAATAAAATGTATTACAACACAATAGAAGACATAGAAGGGTGGGACGGATGCGGTTTGGAATGGGTAGATATGCACTGGGTAAAGTTTCAAATCCACCACACCACTACTTATTGTGAGTATGAACTTTGACCCTGTAGCCACCTACTATCCACCAAAGTGGTCGTTGAAGCAAGAATTAACAACCTAGTCCTGAGCACTTCATCTAGTCCCACGAGAGATTTTCCTTAGACGTCTGAAATAGCATTCTACTACTTTATTAACCTACAATTTTGCAACAGTTACATCTCCTATATTGGGGAAGACTATTAAGGGGCGGGGGAAATAGTTTCCAAATAATTAATCAAAACGCAGAATAGCTATACTGTGTTGTCTGTTAAACTCAACAGAGCAAGAAAACTGATGGAATGCAACTACATGTGTTGTTGTGTCTAGATAAGCATTTCAGGGAATCTTCTACAAACATTTAGGAAATATGATAGCACTCAACAATGAGAATAGTTTTAAAAAAAATGTGTTGTTTTTTTTTTTTGAACCAAATGCGCATCAATCCAAAATGAATACACTTCAGTTTAATTGAATAGTACAGACATTTTGTTTCAACTCAAAGCGCATCTTTTCTTCTGGAATTTATTCTATTTGTAAAAACTCACTAATTTTCAGAAAACAAGAAAGTTATTAATATAGGAACCGCATAGTATGTCTTTTTATGATGAAAATATCACTTTATTTGCCAAATCTGTTTATCCCAAGATTAACTAGGGGGCAGGTTTTAATTTGCCAAATCTGTTTATCCCAAGATTAACTAGGGGGGCAGGTCATCCTTGAGTTATATAGATGAGAATGGAGGTAAGATCTTTTTATTGCAATTCGAATATCTTGAAAGAATTTGCTATATCACCAGGTGTAAGATCTTTTTATTGCAAGTCTTCAGTTGCAGTTTCTTTAGCTTAGGGATCAGCTGTTGTATGCGTTTTAAAGATGCAATCGGGAGCTCCGTGAGAGAGCTAGAAAGCAGAGGAAGTGGTGTATTTCCGTCATTGTCTTTCTTATTGACAAGATTAGTATATTGAGCATCCTTCAGAAAATAGTAAAGTGCTTCGATGCGGCCTAGAAACGCTGCATAGTGGGCGATGTTCCTGCCTTTATTATCTAGGATTTCACAACTATCTGGGAACTGATACATCAGAAGCTTCAACCCGTGGACATTATTCTGTTGTGCAGCTATATGAGCCGGCGTTCTTCCCTCAGTGTCTTGAATATATGGTGCAGTACAAGACTGACGTTGTTGTAGAACCTGTAGCGTGCTATTGTCAATGCCTGCTGCATAATGGACTAGAGTTTGTCCATGCGCATCTTTATATTCTATGAGCTCTGGAAATTTCTTGTTTATTTCAGCAACCATGTCTAATCCGTTGGAGAGGTGATGTTTCTTCCCGACAAACACACAGAAAACCCATAGTTAAATGATTTTTTGAAAAAAAAAGTTATTACTCATCCTATAATACTTCTGCTCCCAAGAAGAATGTTGTGATGCTTCAAAGAGTACATGTTCAAGCACAATCATGTAGTTAGAGAATCGGGGTTTGTTTCAATATATACTTCACCATCTTGAAGAGGTCTTGGCTGAAAGTGTCTCATTGACTGAGATGTCTTAGTAACTTATGACTGAAACGAGTTTCCGCCATTTCAATTTATATATGTTTTGTTATTAGTGTATACAAAGTTATCTGTTTATGCATATTTCATATCAGTTTGAATATATTAGTTATCATCGATTTAAACATATTAGGGCTTGTTCGGTATTACTGTGGTTTTCTGTTTTTTGGTTTTTAATGAATAAAAAATTAGTCAAATTTATTGGGAATATGATGATTTTGAAAACTGACAACTAAAAAGTGAAAACCACTTTTTTTGGTTTCTGTTTTTGATTTTTAGTTTTCAAAAAAAGTGAAAACTGAAAATAAAAAACGATAACGAACGAGCCCTTAGTTGTTAGTTTTTCAGTTTATACATATTTGTTATCAGTTTATGCATATTTAAGATTAATATATATACATATTTGTTTTCAATTTATATTTTGAATTAGTTTATACATATTTCATATTAATACTATAATGATAACAATTATGCAAAAGCTAATAACAAATACATGCAGAGGTAGAGGTGGTAGCTCAGTGGAGTACACCTCGAATTCCAGGACATTGCTTGTAAAAAATTTTTTGCGAGAAACTACCTTGTAAAAAATTTGTGCTCCTTAACTACCTTAATTTTATTATTTTATTGTTGACAGCTACGTTATGCCGGTTTTCGGCGTTGACTTTTTTTTTTAGTTTAAAATTGTGGGAGAAAACCAAATTATCCTTGTGGTAATTGCTTGAGATTCGAGGAGATTGAGAGGGTGATTGTTTCAATTTAATTTGAAAGTGAATGAGCTTGTGAGGATTTTGGTTTAAGTAGAAGAGAAATTTAATGGTGGATTGGTGGTACAAAATGTCGACATAGATATGAGAGAGAAAGCACACAGGGAAATGAGGAAAATGAAAAATAGGGTTTGAAGAGGTCACGTGGTATTACTTGACATTAAAATAACTTGAAAAAAAATCAACGCCGGAAACCGGCATAAGGTAGATGTTAACAATAAAAGGGTAAAAGTAAGGTAGTTTGAGACAATAAATTTTTTATAAGGTAGTTTTTCGCAAAAACTTGAAAGTTAAAGGTAGATTTGAACGAAAAAATTCCAGTTAAAACAACTAAAAAACATTTCCCCACAAAACAGCAGCAATGCAATATCGACCCTGTCAACTCCTTTCCATGTTGTAGTACTCTGAACTTGGGAAGCATACAACTTACCAACTCTTTAGATCCGGTCTGCACAGCAAGATAAAATGGAGTTTCGCCGGCAGCATTTGCAGTATAGTCGAAAGAACCTGAATCCTTATCCAGCAAGGATTTTACCACACTAGTGTGTTCGTTCCGGGCTGCTAAATGCAAGGCAGAATCTCCCCCTGCATTGAGCAAGTACAGTAGAGTAGGATCATTAATAAATAATTTGACAGTCAGGATCTGTCCAAAATTGGCAGCCAAGTGAAGTGGATTCTCAAGCCGGTCATTCTTGAGGTGCAAAAAGTTAATCGGTGAAGTTGTACTCAGAATAAATACCAAGAACTTAACATTAACAATTCTTTTTTCTACTGGAACTGCCACATGAATATGAAGAATTTAATTTCCTGTGGGAGTTGAAAATGCCCATAAGTTTGAAGGCGTCTCCATATATTTCTTAAGAATGTTTGTATCACCTTTCACTGCAGCTTTGTACAATCTGGCTGGCATATACCTCCTCAGATTATGGCTGGCTGCGGCAGATGATCCTGCAACTGTCCCAGCGGAAACATTACTATAGAATTCGTCCGCTTTTCCTTTTCCTTTATCCGTCTTTCCTTTCTCAACTATCATACCAACCTCATCTTCATCAGTCTCAACTATTTCCGACTTTGCTTCTTTTTTGGGCTCTGCTTCTCTCGCCTCCTCCCTAGCTTATGTTCTGGTGTGCTCCTCCAAGGGTTCTTCCTGTGCTGTTGCTCCCACTTCCATAATCTCTACTTCTTCTCCGACCACCATTGCTTCTTCCATGCTTCGAATGCTTTCTCACTCGAACTTTGAAGGATGGAAAGAGAGGTGGGAATGTGGGATGCCTGCATTGAGGCTGTAGTCAGAAGATATATCTCCTCTAAAGTGCAAACTCAAAAATCAAGCGTGGACCAGTTGACTGTGCATGCTAAGTGTAAAGCCCGCCATTGTCCAACTTGTGGTCATAACGAAAGAGAATGACTAAATAGTAACATTTAAGCTAAAGAGAGGGAAGAGGCCAGAGGAGAATGACTTGAGCTGCTCGATAGTCTACACCATCAAATTTATGAGTAGGCAATAGAAGCTGACTCCTGAAGTTCAAACTTTGCGGCAAGTTAACTCCTATAGAACGCAATTTTTGCAATGTGTAATATTTTTACTTTAATGTATTTATTATGCAAGTATTATATCTTAATTTTTATTATTTTGAGTGATGATAAAGAATTAAAATCATTGTTATACAATTTGTGTACTACTCCTTCCCTTTTCTTATTTTAATGAAACGTTTTAACTCATTTGGTGGTACCTCGTGTATTCCTTGAACTTTAGTGGTACCTCGTGAGAATTCTTAAAAAAATTATTCAGATCTAGATTAGGATCTGGATACACATAAACAATATGGAGCACAAACTAATTATTCTAGTTGAAATAAAAGATATCACTTATCAAATCTTGCAAAGTTTATTTTTCCAAACTATAATATTAATGAGATTATATTAATTAGGAAAATTTGTCTAAAAAACCTTTTAAAAGTGTCATTTTGTAAGAAACGACTTTATAATTTTTTTTTTTTTGTGAGAAACAACATTTAACCTCTAAATTCTTGGGAGATGAAACCTCCGGTTGATTTTTCGGTGTTGACCCTATTTTCTTCGACGTTGATTGGCTTTTCCTATTTGCACACTCTTTCCCTGTCTTTTATTTCAGTTGGAGTTTCATTTCCCTCCATTTTGTCCTTTATATATGCCCTTCTTTCCCACTCTTCACACTTAACCACTCTTTCCAACCCCATATCCAATTTTTCGCAAAAGAAATTCTCTCAATCCGGATCTTCAATTGATAAGCTTAGGGTTCTTGTTTCCTACTATATATCTTCTTTGCTACTATATTTTAGGGTTCTCCATCTCAATTCCTTTGATTTCTTCAAAACAATTAGGGCTTCTCTTTTCAATTGATTATTAAAGGGGGAGGGGGAGTAATTGTCACTTACTTGCTGCAGAAATACTTGTTGCAGAGATAAATTGAATACTTGTTGCAGAGATTAATTCAGTTCATTCAATACCCAACAAATGAATTGTTAAATTATGAATGAACAATAAAAGAGAGGTAAGAGAACAATTTAGGTTTAAAAGAGGGTGGGTATATAGAAGATGGCAATTGGAGTGAAAATGAGGAGAGGGAGTGCAATTAACAAACAAATTGCTAATTGGTACACAAAATAAGGGTCAACCCCTAAAAGGCACTTCAAGTTTCATCTCACAAGAATTTAGAGGTTAAATGTTGTTTCTCACAAAAAAAATTATAAGGTTGTTTCTTACACAATGGCACTTTTAAAAGGTTATTTTTGATAAAATTTCCTATATTAATTATAAGGGCTTTTTGTCAAAAAGTACCTAATAAAATACAAGTTTTGTAGGGAATGACCTAATAAAAAAAATTGTCTAAAAAGACATTAAAATACTTTTGATTGTTAATAGGAACCAGTTTATGAATTTCATGCCAAAAAGCCCTAATTTTTTTTTTCCAGAAATTGAAGGAAAATGTCTGTGAAATCATCTTCAAGCAATAAAATTCCTATCAAATGTAGTTGTGGTGTCTCAATTGCAAAAATTCAACGCCGGAATATGGTAATTTTGGCCTGAAATTCATAAATTGGTTCCTATTAACAATCGGAAGTATTTTAATAGGTCTTTTTAGACAAAAAAAAAAATTATTAGGTCCTTCCCTACAAAACTTGTATTTTATTAGGTACTTTCTGACAAAAAATCCTAATTATAATGAAAGTAGATTCTTGGTAGAGGAATTTACCATCTTAAACCAAATTCCTAATTAAGATAATCTAACTAACCAAACAATACGGGTTCAGACTAGGGTTGGCAATGGGTCGGGTTGGGTCAAGATCAGGTTGGGTTGGCGGGTTAGAGGGTTGAGAACCCCTTGACCCAACCCGACCTGTTAACTTAAACGGGTTGGGAATTACAACCCAACCCAACCTTATGATAAATGGGTCAACTTTCAGGTCAACCCGTTTAATTTTTTTTCGTATTTTTACCAGAGAAAAAGTAAAACAACAAAAATTACGTTACAAAACAATAGTAGGCAGCAACTTAGCATTAAGACATTACATAACCATATGCTAGATATTGTTCAAAATCAACAGAGTTGTTCAATATCAACAAAATCAACCCAACCTAACTGTTGTTCAAAATCAACACCATTACAACTCCATAATCAATTGTTCAACATTAACTGTAACGAGTTAGGTTTTTTACTTTTTAACTTTCTATATGGGCTAGTCCATTTTTTTTTAAACTGTGAAATGAGTTAGGGTTTTTAAGTTGTTTCCATAAATGGGTTAAACGGGTTAAAATCAGATCGAAATTTTCAACCTGACCCAACCCATTTAATTAAACGGGTTGGGTCAGGTCGACCCATTTAATTAAACGGGTTGAAAATCTCAACCCAACCCATTATTAATGGGTTGGGTTCGGGCTGGATTGGCGGGTTGGGTAATATTTTACCAGCTCTAGTTCAGACTCGTTTTGCTCGTAATTAAGCAACAATAAGTATGCGTGGCTAGAAAGGGTCTATTTCCACAATGAAAGGATTAGCAATTAGGCACTAAGAACGCTTGACCAATATCAAGCTAAGTCAAAATCAAGTAGCGATTGGGATACTAAATTCCGGAGTGCATTTGAAAGAATTATTGGATGGTTAGAGAAATAAGAGAAGATATTAGGGATCAGGGAATAAGTGGGGATCAAAGGCAATCAACACATTGAAAGAAAGACAAGAATAATCACCCGTTTCTAAATACAAGGGATAAGATCATAAGAATGAAGAAGATAAATTGTGATATCTGATAGGTTAAACATTCTATCAAATGGAGGGATCAGGGAATAAGTGGGGATCAAAGGCAATCAACACATTGAAAGAAAGACAAAAATAATCACCTGTTTCTAAATACAAGGGATAAGATCATAAGAATGAAAAAGATAAATTGTGATATCTGATAGGTTAAACATTCTATCAAATGGGTAAAGCATATCATACTCTTCTTTCTCTAAAGAGAAATTTCATTAATTGAAGGCCAAACGACACCTACAATAGGTACTCCGTATTAAAGAAAAACAAGATGCAATGAAACAAGGTTAAATCAAATTCGTCTTTGAAGAAACTACAATGAAACAGATCGAACAATACAGCGCAACCCCCTTGTATTTGTTGATCAAGCAGCTATTGATGAGGAAGTCTATCATTCTGACATAGTTTGGGAAGAGCATTCTTAATCTAGCCCTGTTGTCCGCATCTGATATTCCAATACCTTCATGTTGAGTCTCAAACCTCAACCAATGAAAACAACTTCTCATACCTAAAGACACAAAAACTATACTCACAACTCCCATAGGGGAGAAGGAGATCTCCACAACAGAGACTAAAATCCCCATACAGGGTTTGAAAAAAATCTCATAAAGATAAACTAATTTATTTAACAAAATAAAAAAATGAACTAAAAACTGAAAATAAAAGTGGAAAAGGGGCGTACCATGGATGAAATCATCCATGGAACCCCCTAACTGATGAACAAGGGGAAGAAGAGGCTAGGGTTTGAGAGAGAAGATAGAGAGGGGGGGTGGCTAGGTGTTTTAGCTTTAGCATATCATACTTTGGATAGTAGATGTGATGTAAATAGGATTTCCCACACCTAGTTATTGTAATTGATTCCTAAGTATGTAATAAAGTTTCTATTTTCACCAAAAAGAAAATGTTCCTTCAACAGTGCAAACTCACAAAAGAGAACATTATCTAATTTCTATTTCTCTTGTCCTTTCACACTGGATATTTTTTATTCGCTTAATGCTTCCTTGGGGTGGCCTCTTCTCCCTCCCTCTTGTGATTTTTCCGCCTTTTATTCTTTTAGGCATGCTCTGGAATCTGAATCAATGTCTTAATGCTGCTTCGGTTCAGCATTTGCAAACCTTCTCTTTTGTTTGGTGGTTTGTTCGGTGTACCCAGAACAAGCTTATTTTTAATAATGAAGTGATGTCTTTTAGGAAAATTAGTGACTTGGTTTATAGTTTTGCCAAGAGTTGGGCTAAGGGTAAAGCTGATAGCATTTCTCTAGTGTTTGACTCCTGCCTAATGATCTCTCCTCGTCTCTTTGACAGGGATAGAGGCGGGAGAATGTTATTTGGTCTCTCCCCATGCGCCTTTTTTCAAATTAAATTTTGATGGTTCTAAACTTTCTAATGGTAAAGCCTCTTTTGGTTTTGTAATTAGATATGTGAATGGTTCGGTTTTGCTTGTTGGGGCTAAAAGTCTTTGTATCTCCCCCTATTCTCCAAGCTAAGGCTTGGGGTCTAATCGAAGGTCTGAAGGGGGTGATCCATTTGAATATCCATAATATTATCATTAAAAGATATAACCTCGCTGTCATTAATGTGGTTAATTCTATTTGCAAGATCCCTTGGGAGATTAACAATATTGTGAATGATGTAGGTTTGGAGCTGACTAGGTTCTCGGAGTGGCGGATCTCTCATTGCTTTTGGAAAGCTAACAAGGCAGCTGACTTCATTGCACATAAGGGCCACAATTACTAGAGGTGGCAAACAGGTCATACGGGTCGGGTACCTACGAGGTATTCTAGGTCGGGTCATATTCAGATCAACTTTGTGGTCGAGTTGTGTTCGATACGGGTACAGGCAGGTGCGAGTTTGTTGGGTCAGGTCAACATCGGGCCAGTTCCAATCGTTTCACGTTGATTTGGGTAGAGTCATTTGGGCCGGGTTATCTTCAGGTTCAATCATATTCGGGTCCATTCTTTTCGGGTCAGATTGGGTTATTTTCGTGTTTCAATTCTACTTCGTATGGTCACATTCGGGTGAAAAACGTTTCTCGGATCGGGTTAGTGGGTAGTGGATACATGTATATTTTGCCGTCCGTAACAATTACCCCTCCCTTCTCTATTGGTTTCCTCCTTACTGTTTTAATTTCTCCCCTATCATCCGCAAGGATGTTTTAGATTGGCCTCCAGCTTGAGGGGCCCATTTTAAGTTTGCTTTCCTCATTAAAAATATATAATTAACCATGGTTGTAAAATTAACTAGGATGGTTTAGATCCTAACAATTTAAACTATAAGAAAAGACATTTTCAGTGACCACCATAATCTGTCGAAAAGAAATCAAATGAATCGCAATCGTCTTTTGCTAACATAAGCGACTAATGTGAGGTCGGTCGCTATAAGCCTATAATAGCTAGTCGTAAATCAAATTTAACCACTAATTTTAGTTGGGTGCAGAAGTTAATTGTGACAAAGCCGTGGAAGCCAATTGGGGAGACAAATTACTTGAATTTGAGTCAGCTAGACACAAAACGGCCGTTTGGTAGTTGGTTATAAATGGTGGTAATGGGAATGAATTTGTATGTAAATTTGTGAAGAAAATCATTGTTTATTCCCATGATAATGCTAATTTATCCTAAAAGTGCTTATTTTCCTTCTTAAATTTTCATTCTCATCCAATACCACATTGTAAGAAGGCAATGAGTAGTAATGAAATTTGATTCCCTTTGGAGAAAATACACAAGCTTAGGGGATAAATTGTTTCCTCATGGAGAAAGAAACACAAACTTGGGGTTAAAATAGTCTCTCCATGGAGATTTTAAGGGTGCTTCCCTTATAATATTACACTTAAAATTCATTACTATTATCAGCATTTATTAACAAATACCAAACGGGCCGTAAGAGGATCCGAATATAGTGACTTTGACCCAATTAGACCTTAACCAGATAATTAAACGGCACAATCAAACCCCATACAACAAGAGTAGAGGGGTCAAAGCCCACAAATATATTACCCGACCCGTTTTCATTGTACTGCCCCTATCCAATAACCACATATATCTGAGATCAACTTCGGAATCTTCAGTCTGAAAAAGGTTCCCTCTCTTTTACTTCTTTTTTTTTTTTTTTTTTCTTGTGTGCTAATCTTTCTCGTTTACTTGATAAATTATAAAATTATCCTTCCTTTCCGCGCAATCTATACTTCTGATATAATTCATAAAATCATTTTTTGGAGGCAGGGTTTTGGGTTCGACTCTTGAATATCTATGATATGACACAAATTGTTCGAATTTCATGAATTCCATGTTGAATTATGATTGTTGTTCTATAATATGGGTTTAATTTGTTTTATCTTCTTTTAACCATAGATTATGTCTCTTTAATTAGGTTGAAGTTGATTATAGATAAATATATATGGCCATATCTTCATTGAGTAGCACTTCTGGTGTTTCATCATTGGTATCATCGCCAGGTATGTAAATTTAAGTATGCCAAAGTTAAATTAAGCTTTCATATTGTTACTCATTGAGGTCTTCATATGTTTAATTTGTTAAGATTGTACTTTGAGGAGCTTTCATGAAGTTGGGATTAGCTGAATTTTGTATACTACGTTGATTGACATTTTGTCAGAAAGTACCTAATAAAATACAAGTTTTGTAGGAAATGACCTAATAAAACAAATTTTGTCTAAAAAGACCTATTAAAATACTTCCGATTGTAAATAGGAACCAGTTTATGAATTTCAAGCCAAAAAACCCTATTTTTTTTTTCAAAAATTGAAGGAAAATGTATGCGAAATCATCTTCAAGCAATAAAATTCCTGTCAAAGGTAGTTGTGGTGTCCCAATTGCAAAAAGTCAACGCCGGAATATGGTAATTTTGGCCTGGAATTCATAAACTGGTTCCTATTAACAATCGGAAGTATTTTAATAGGTCTTCTTAGACAAAAAAAATTATTTATTAGGTTCTTCCCTACAAAACTTGTATTTTATTAGGTACTTTCTGACAAAAAACTATTTATTGCAACATATGGATTTGGCTCGTATTATCGAGGATATACAGATTGATTTGTGAGTTTTTAGCTGCATTGGTTATGTATGTATGCCCATGATCTTAGTATGTACTTGATGTTTTGGGGTGTTGGAAGGCGGATGCGCATTTCTTTAGACACTTTGAGGTGGGAATTTTTGTTAAGTTAACCAATGTGTAGTGTTCTATTGTCTTGGTTGATAATAGGAGTTTGCTTCATTATGTTAAAGAGGTTATACAGGTTATGTGTCCTGTTTCTTGCTAAGATCGTTTGGTGGCTTTTCCATGTGATATGGTGGCTAATGGCAATACAATTTTGAACAGCGAGGTTTGAGCTTTCGAGGAAAGGCCAGTTGAAGCATTATAACCACGGAGTAGCAGGGCTTGGCAGGCCATTTTGTTTAAATTGTGAACAACAGTTAGCAAGGCCTGTCAAGCTATCATTACGTGTAAATCACAATCAAAGGTTAACTCCAACAACCAGAGGACGTCCTGCTTCAGTGGTGTGCTCAGCTGCACTGGTAGGATTTTACTCCATGAACTATCTTGTCTAAGTCTTTTGGTTCCTTGTGCAATCTATTGTGATAGACTAGCCTAAACACTAGTTATTACGTTAGCTTGGGGAGTAAGGCAAGTAGACTATAAATAGAGGAGTTTAGGAAAATTATTGAGAAGTTATATAGCTTGTTACTTTCTTGATTTCTTGGGGAGAGTGTCAAGTCTCTCGAATACTTGGCAATTATCTAACATTTTCTGTATTTTCTCAATGATAATATAAATCACCATCTTCATCCCTTAAAAGTTAAAACTACCTCCTTAGATTTCAGTCCATTACAACACTGTGATAAGTGTTCATACAGATGTACAATGATATTAATTGTAGTCATTAGTGAATGGCAAAAAAGTTTATAGTACAATAGTATGTGAAAAATTGGAATGTTAATATCCCTAAATGATGGTCACATTTTTTAAAATTTCACCCATCCCAAAATAATAGGCCACTTTCTATATTGAACAAGTATAATTTTGATTCTTCCATGTTACCCTAAGTGATACCATCAACTAAGACCTCTTATAAAGCCTGACCTATGGCACGGTTGAGATGCATAAATCAAATAGTGAATGTTAAGTATGGTATTTAAACTCAATGTCTTAAAATTGAACCCCAGTCAAATATGGCGCATGATTCAAGAAGGAGAGAGTAACACTTTACTTAAATTTTAAGATGGACTTTGCCTTGCAAAGGTGATGGGTTAGACACGACAGAACAGAGCAACGACACAGGAATGGTTATACTGATCGGCGCAGGAGACTGCTTGTGATGGGTGCATTTAACTGTATAGCTGTGAGTTGTCAGTTTTCTTTTAAGTTGTCTTTGTAGGATTAGATGGGATTTTCCATGAGATAGACAACGTCCATCATGTTGATGCTCAGCTGTAGAAGTCTTTTGTTATGAAACTGAAGTTAGTCCTGAAGTTACAGTAAATCCATCAATTGTTATATCATGGTTGATGAATTTTGTTCAATCTAATGATGCATATATAGCTGCATCATTATAATGAAGCTCCGGTATAAAGAGAAAAGTCTTTGAACTGGCAAGGACAGGCGGGCAAAGGAAAGTTGTAGATGGTATAGTGTTCTTGATAACTTGGCTAAAAGTTCTGGAGAAAAGTATAATAACTATGTCCCAACTTGATTTCCCCCATGGCCCCATTTGACATTTGAGGGTGTATTTACCCTTTGATTAGCTGAGAGCAAGAATTACATACAATGTGAAATTACTGAAGCTTGACTAATTTCATTTAATTTTTTTGGATAACGTTCTCTTTTAGAGTTTGTAATGACCAAAATCCTGTGAATAAAGTTAGGCCTTTTTGGAAGTCGTAGTTAACACTTAATAGTCTTTTTGGTATTAAGGTGCGCGTTAAACCATCTTATGTTGATGTCACTATGATCTCTTATAAAAATAGTTGTTGAAAAAGTTCTCCATATCAGAGGCAATTTGCACATTCTAATCTTTTAGATACCCTCCCAAAATGTGAAGGTAGGTGCAAAATTTTGAAGAGAACTCTAGACGAGTTAAACAGAAGAGAAACATGGAGTGAGGTAGGGGCAGCGGGACAGGGGTTCCGCAGAGGCCAAACTTTTAGTGCGCTTGTACAAGAGGACAGTTCAAGAGTCAAATCTCCATATGGTTCCAGTATCTCATGTACAACAGCTCACTCAAAGTCCCAAATTAGAGTTTCATTGTTTGCCTTGCTTCTCAAGACTTGGTTAAAGGGGGCCATGAAACAATGGTTACTTGCTCCATACTTCCAAGTTCGTGTCATGTTATCTTTAAATGATCTATATGCATGACTGCATGAGGCATGTTAAATAAGATTTCCAATATTTTGCATTTACAGAATGCGCGATGTGGAGCAGAAGGCCAGACTCAAACAGTTGAGAAGCCGGTTTCTGTAATATCACATGCACCTGGTAAATTTGTCTTTGAAAGCAGAGCTTGGAGGATTTGGTATTATTCAATGCTGTGTTTATATTGTGGTTCACGAATTTTCTTAAAATAGTTAAAACCTGGTGAAAAAGTAATAATGGTTTGAAAAATTGTCTTCAAATGAGATAACTCTACATTTTCAACTAAAATGTTTCTTGTTGGAACGTAGAAGTGATATTTCCTTTTTAAAATATCTATGAGGAAATACCCAATCTCTACATAATTGTTGTGATGTTGTGAACATCTTTAAATGCATTTGCAGGTAAAGAGAAATCTCCACAACTCGATGATGGTGGAACAGGATTCCCACCTCGTGATGATGATGGTGGAGGAGGTGGCGGAGGTGGTGGAGGTGGAAATTGGCGTGGTGGGTTCTTCTTTTTCGGTTTTCTCGCGTTCCTTGGGTTCTTGAAAGATAAAGAGAATGAAGGACCCTACCAAGATTCTAGACGGAGATGAACGATTGAGCTTCAGAGTCTTTCAAGATTTTGAGTCGTAATCTTGTAAGGTTATCTACATTCTATCAATCATATGAATCTTTTTTTTTGGTTCACAGGGTGCTTTCGTACATGATAATACGAGTTACTGTTTTAGCAACAAATGAGTTCAATAGTTTTTTCTAGATGCATCATAGGTCGTAGTCAGATGAATTTGGGGTAGCCAAACAATGGAGTTGTAACTGATGGATGAAGCTATGTATCTAAGGGAGGAATTGAAAGATGTAGATCAGGTGAAACGAAAATTACCCAGTTTTTATAATCAGACATTAGTGCTAGCCATGTTACACATATGCTACCTTCTATAAGAGGTATAGGTTTTTTTTTTTTTTCGGGTAAAGATAAACCTTGACAAGTTGGGGGAGTAAAGGGGATTCCCACTTATCAGGATCGAGAAGGCCTCTTGGAACCGGGAAAGATGCTCTAACTAGTGAGTTCTGTCACTCTCATAGCCACAGGTATAGTATTAGTATGGCTAAAATAAGAGGGGGAAAATAAAAGCTATCATCTGAATACCTGTTATAGTTGTCAAGATATAGATCGGAGATGTGGAGACCCCTAATAAGGTACTAGTTACTTGTGGTGCCTTCTTATTTGGAGATTAGAGGCTGGAATTTGGAAATTTGTTAATCATTGAGGCATGATAGGTGGAATTATGGTGACATAGTTGTATAATTGTATTAAGATTCAAGACCCTTGCAATCAAAATTTTGAACAGGTATAAAGGTAATGAATACTTTATATGATTATATCCATATACTTACTATTAACAAGGCCCTGTTTCGTACACTTCATTGCTTGAATTTTGCTGAATTGATTATATATAATTATTTGTGACAAGTACCTGATTAATTTTGTGTACCCAAGGTTGTTTAAGATCTAAATAATCAATAATGACTAGTGGCTCTTGATTCTTCTTTAAAGTAGGGCCAGTGTCAGTAAAAGAACATTACTATAGTTTACTTGATGTATATTTTGATTGATCCACCTTTGCAAGGAGATCTTTTTTTTTAACTCGGATAATCCCTCCTATCAAATGATCAAAGATTGAGGTGGAGCTCAAATTTGTCCTATTATTAGAAAAAGTGAACAAGTTATTACATAAATACAAATGGTGTAATGCGGTCACTCTTTCGGATATTTAAGAAGTTAATGTCTATGACATATTGACAGGACACCACCTACTACTATAATATATATTTTTGAATTAATTACCATAGTCAGCAATATTCTAGGAGAGTAGTTACTGTCACTCACAATTCGTCACCTTGTCAGGTAAGTAAGGTAACTAAACTAATGTCATGTTATTTGCCGTCCAGAGAATGAGGAAGTGAAAGGGTGGTAAGGCCTTTTATTTTCCACCCGTAGGTTGTGGCCTGTGGGTTCGATTCTCATTAGGGGGGTTTGGGGGCTTTGAGATAAGTTGTATTTAGGTGTCATATGAGAGGGCGTTAATGTAATTTATCTTACCAAATTGTTTAAAAAAATGTTATTTGTCGTCCATATTCACCACATACCGCCTGTATTTATACTGTATTAATTTTCTTCTTTCTCCTTCCTCTACTTCTTCCTCTTTTCTAATCTACAATAACCACCACCACTGCCACCACTACAAATTCTCCCCAGTAGCCTCCCCCTCCCCCGCGTAGCATCCCTCCATGCAGCCTCCCCCCCTGCAGCCACCCGCAACTATCCCCTTGCAGCCTTCCCTCTCCCCTGCAGAGCCACCTGCTTCTTCTTCCCTTCTCCCTGCCAATTCCAATTTTTCAATAACCAACTCAGAAATTAATATTAAAAATTATAAAAAAAATAAGAAACTCAGCAACACAAACTACCGATTCAAAATATCTTCAGCACCTTTCACAAAAAATCATATTTTTTCAAAAAAATTATCATACACCCGGGTGTACCGCGGACATGGTACACCCAAAGTTATTTTTTTGCTCATTACTCATTTAAAATCATCCAAATTAGAAAATGTACTAAAAAATGGGAGTTCCAAATAAGCAAAAGTTAGTCTTGTGTGTACCATGCACATGATGCACCCGGGTGTATGATGAATGAACTCTATTTTTCTCTCCCTCCTTTCTGTTCTTCTTCTTCCTCCCCAGTTTTGACGGCTTTTTCTTCTAAAAAATAATTTTTTTCATTGTTCATGGAACTGAACCAAAATTTCAGCTCCACGATGGTGGAAGCGAAATTTTGGTTCTGTTCCACCATGGTGGAACTGCCCCATTTTTTTGCTTCCTCCATTGTGGAATCGAAAAAAGTGGTCGGTTCCACCATGTTGGAGCCGAATTTGGTTCAGTCAATTCTAAAAAATATTAATTTTTTACATTTTTGCGGTAAAAAAGTATTAAAAAAAGTGCAAATATATATAAAAATATAAAAATATGAGTGGTTTTTCGTAAATACGAACTGTAAATAGCAAGACCCCTAAAATACAAGTTTATGGAGATTTGTCTAACTTTATTTAAAGTGAAGTATTTTTTTTTCTCAATCATATTTTGATGTTTATAATTTTAAAAATCTATAGTTTTTCTAATAAAAAAGGCTAAATAAAAAACTTGTTCTAATGTATACAATCTAAAAACGGTTTTTCAAATAGCCTGATTTTTGCCAAACAGATTACCCTATTTTGATGTAATTTTTGTTCTTTTTAGTTGCTACAATTTATACTAACATTGGTCGAACAATTCTGTCAAAAAAAGAAGAGAGAAACATTAATTGTACATTTTCATTAATACATAAAAATAGATGTAAGTATATCAAATGTCGCTCCATAAATATCAATATATTTTTAAAACATAAACTTTTATAATTTTTCCAAATAAATAATAAAGTATATTAATGGGTAAAACTTTACATTTGAGAATGTAAAATAAAGTATCGCAATTATATAAAAATGGATCTAACTTATTATCTCCAGACAATTAGAAAGATTCAAAGGTAACAATTTTATAACTCTTGTTCTTCATCATCTATATCTTAATGATTTTTCTTATATTATAAACTAGTTTTGAAGCCTGTGCATTGCACGGGTTGTTGTTTATTTTATGTTTTGCAAATTTTTTGTTGCTGTGAAATGAGATTTTTCAACACCGTTGTATTTATATACTTCCTCCATTCCTTTCCTAATGCAACAATTACCACTTTGGGTAGTTTCATCTATTGGAACCATTCCCTTGTTTTGATTAAAAAAAAGCAACTGTAGTTGACAACGTACATCGCCTTTACTATATGTTAATAAAACCATCATTAATTACTCAAATTGCCTCATAAAGTTGCGTTTACTTTATTAAGGATTCACTTATCCCCTACTCTAGTTAACCCCTCTATGCTAAACTACCCATTGTTTATTTTCTTAAAAATCATGTCCAAACCCATTGTTGCAGTAGAAAAAGACAGAGAAAGTATTTGTCATTATACTTTAATTTCTAGATTTGTTATTGTTAGATATAAATTTTATATTTTTTAATGTTCAATTGAACATTGTAGCTAAGTTTATTATTAAATAGTGTCCCAATAATTGGTATGGCTAACAATAGCTAATATAGTTTTAACATGGAAAATACTTGAATGATACTTTAAGAAAGTAGATGGTCATAATCTAATAGATGTAGAACAGAAAGAATAGAGAAAAAATATGAGTGTTAGCCACAACTTCAATTTTTAATATAGCACATAAACACTAACACGTATAGAATAGAAGATGGGAAAGCCAAAAAGAAGATCATAATGATGGTATCATGAAAAAAAAAAATTAAATATAAAACTAACCTCTATTAACTCAATTTTTAAAAGTATGATTTGAAATACATAATTGCTATTGTTATATATAATACGCTTTTTGTATAGTTATTTTTATATGTATTTAAAATAAAGAAGAAATAATATGTTATTGTTCATCTAAATAAATATATTTTCATAAGTTGTAAAACTATATTGTATATGGAACTTATTTCGAAACATATTTCGAGCACTCTCTGATGGTAAAAAAAATTATAATATTGCGAATTATGTAGCAAAAGTTATATCCAATTTACGTAGTTGAATAATTTAGGTTGTATTTAAAATCAGAGTGTAATCTTCACTTATTAAAAACACCTTATGTGTATTTATATCTATGTTAAACACTATTTTCTTAAAAAAATTAAAAAAATGACATGTCATGCTTAGGTGGAGCTCTCTATAATATTCTAAGGTTGTTTTTTAAAATCATACTCTAATTTTTTCATCATCTAAAACTCTAATATAAATATGTAACTTTATTGTTGTACATTTTAATTTTTGTTGTAACAACAAAGTTTCCTTAATAAATTTTGTTGCAATACTAAATTGTTTTGGTTCAGTTGAGTAAAGCTGGTGTTTGGATCCTCTATAGTTCCAAAAGAACTTTAATATCAACCATTGAATAAAAAATCAATGACTTTTTTCCCCATCAAAATCCACCCCATTAGTTTCCCCCTTCCACCAATATAAGCCCTTGATTCTAAAATATATGGTTCATATACAACTCTACCTTGTAGAATTTTATTAAAACTCTAGAGGATCCGGGTTCGTAAGGTTGAGGTTTTGAAAAATAATATATTTAATCCTGTAAATTGGACTTATGATAAAATGCTATAGTCACATATAGTACACTATAATTATAGCTATTATTATATTTATCTAAAAGAAAGACTAAATAATGCCCTACCATTCATCTAGTTAAATATATTTTCATGAGTTGTAAAACTATATTGTAAAAGGATCTTATTTTAAAGCATATTTCAAGCACTCTCAAATGCTTAAAAATTATAATGTTTTGAATTAAGTAGCAAAAGTTTTATTCAATTTACATAATATAATAATTTAGCTTGTTTATTCAAAACGAAACTCTAATCTTTATCCAAAACTCCTTTTATGTATTTAAATATATGTAGAACTCTATTTTTAAAATATTTAAAATACTAATTAATGACATGACAATCCTACGTGGCTCTTTCTATTTTATAAGTTGTAAAACTATATTATAAATGGATCTTATTTCGGAGCATATTTCGAGCACTATCCAATGGAACAAAAATTGTAATATTCCGAGTTACGTAGCAAAAGTTATACACAATTTACATAATATAATAATTTAGGTTGTTCATTCAAACCAAACTCTAATTTTAGCTTATCTAGAACTCCCTATATGTATTTAAATCTATGTAGAACTCTATTTTTGTAAAAAATAAAGTTAAGTGACATGGCAATCCCACATGGCGCGCTCTATGGCCTCCAAATCTTCAGGAGCTCCCCCAAAAGTTCATCCTTTATATATATATATATATATATATATATATATATATATATATATATATATATATATATATATATATATATATATATATATATATATATATATATATATATATAGTAGTATTGGGACCCGGGCAAATACCCGGGCTTTTACATGAAGAAGAGATAGGGTTTTGAAATATTTAAGTTTTTCATTGTGAACCCAACTCTATTTATACTTATCCTAAACTCTATTTGTATTTTAATCAATTAAGAACTCTATTTATATTAAAAAAAAATGACTTGACATTTTATGAGCGCGACAAATGACGTCCACCAATGAGGACGCCAAATGTGGCGGCCTCGTGATATGGCTTTTGCCAAATGTCACGGCCTCGTGATCTGGCTTTTGCCAAATGTTGAATCCCTAATTCCAATTGCATTAGGTAATTGAATCGCTAGCTAATTCCAATTGCAGTAGGTTAATTGAATCGCTAATTTCAATTGCAGTAGGTTACTTTAATTAATACGTTAGTATATAGTCAATGTTTCCTTTTATAGGTTACTTTAATATAAAAGTTTAAATATAGTATAAATGGATCTTATTTTAAAGAGCTTTTTAAACACTTTCCAATGGTACAAAAATTATAATTTTACGAACTATATATTAAAAATTATAATCAATTTACTATATTTTAAGTTTTTCATTATGAACTATATATTCAAGTTATAATCCTTGTGAACCCAACTCTATTTATTCTTATCCTAAACTCTATTTGTAGTTTAATCAATTAAGAACTCTATTTATATTAAAAAAAAATGACATGGCACTTTATGAGCGTGACAAATGGCGTCCACCAATGAGGACGCCAAATGCGGCGGCCTCGTGATCTGGCTTTTGCCAAATGTCGTGGCCTCGTGATCTGGCTTTTGCCAGATGTCGCCGCCTCGTGATCTGGCTTTTGTACTCTGCTTTATATATTAGTTATATGATATTGATTGTTTCGGATCACACCTCCCAATTTAATGCAAGTCACTCACTCATTCGGCATTCCTATCTTGCCATAAGCTCTTGGAAAGACGTATCATGTGAGATTTTGGCATTATTTATCTTTAATTCATTAATTTCCTAATATGAGATAGCCAGATTGGTTTATTTTGTTGATTATACATTTAGATCTGGCAAAGCTTACCTAACTTGAAGGATTCGGAGTGATCCTATTTGGATCCCAAAAATTGTTCACTCCGAATTAAACTCGTAACCCTATAGTATTACTTACTTTCCCCGTTTCACATTAGTTGCTAATAGTTTCTCTTCTAAGTGATTGTTTGGTATATATGGAAATTTAATTCCCATGAAAAGTTCTATTTGCTGAGAAGTTATTTTCCTTATATAATTCCTAGCAAATTTACTAATGTGTTTGGTTGACATCTAGGAATTTGTACTTCTCATGAATTAATATGGAAATTTTGAATGACCAAGGGGAAACTAGGTGAATAAATTCCCACGTTTTGTGGGAATTTCAATTTCTAAACAATTTTCATTGCCCCCATTTTCCTCACTTCATATCAACCAAATAACTACCCAATTTAGAAAATCATGGGAATTTTCATTGCCTACATAATTTCCTGCATACCAAACAACCACTAAGATTTTCAAATTAGTTGCGTCCTAATGAGGAACCGTCCTTTTATATCTTTTTCTCTCTTGTTTTCATATGCACTCTTTAAAACTTATTTTTCCTTGGTATTGCAAAGTACAAACTATACCTACCCGGTAAGTAGATCACCCATATAATTTAAAATATGTTGCATTCGCTGAGTTTTACTGATCCCTTATATGTTATAGGTTTGTTTTTTATGGATAGATTATTGAGTGATCATATTTTAGGCCTTGTTTTTTGGATTTATTTTCAGTTCAATTCAGCTCACTTCAGTTTAGTTCAGCTCAAGCGTCAATGTTTTAATTATTATATTTGTTTTTAATATTACTATTATTATTGTCATTATTAATAATATTATAATTATTTTCGTATTATTATTAATATTATTATTATTGTCATTATTGTTATTATTATTATTATTATTATTATTATTATTATTATTTTATTGATATTATTATGTTAATAATTATTGATTATTATCAATTATTATTATTTTAGAAAATTAAATATACAGTTCAACTCATTTTAATTCAGTTTAGCTCGTTTCAGTTCAATTCAGTTTGTCGCATTCTAAAAAAAGGGGCCTAAAATATTTTTGGTATTGCAATCTAAAACTGATTTAGAGATGAGGAAGTACTCCCTCTGTTTTTTATCATTCTCACTTTCCTGTGCACGTCTCCCAATGCACTTCTTTGAACTTAAATATTTTTTATTATATATTAGTAAAAATTATAACGATTGAATATTAATAATGTACTAATTGAGACGAATCAAACAAGATCCCACATTACTATATTTTTTCATATAAATTGAAAAAAATTGAGAAGATTCTCTCTAAGTATGAATAGTGATAAGATTCCAAGTGAGAAAGATAAAAAAACCGAGGGAGTACTTAACAAAGGAGAAAATAATACTACCTCCGTCCCAGAAAGATCTGAACACTTGTTAGGACACATAGTTTAAGGTGATAAGTTGTAGTGTGGTTATAAAATGTTATTTTATTTAAAAAGTAGATGTGATAAGAGTTGGTGGAGTATTTTTATTAGAGGAGAGAGAAAGTTGGGTAACTTTTTATTGATAAAAAGTAGAGTGTGGTCTAAAGATGTGTAAAAGAAATAATATATAAATAGTGGGACCATGCCAAAAATAGAAGTGTTCAAAATAATTTAAGATAAACATAAAAGGAAAGTATTCAGACTATTATGAGACGGAGGGAGTAGTACTTTAATTAGAATTTTTTTCATTTTGGTGACAACTTCGATTAGAATATGAAAACAAATAAAATTAGATGAAAAGATCCAATCTCAAGGATAGGGCAGCATTTTGTCTGCCCCAAGGTTCATAATTGCGAGCTAAAAACCACTAAAGCTAGTACCACAGGTCTTCCCATTCGACAGGCGAAAGTTGGACTTATTATATTTTTGTCATTTCCATACATGAACCTACACGTACCTATCCACTACCACGAACCCCCTTTTATAAATTCCCTCTTTTCATAATCCCTTTTTCAGCTCATCTTCATGCTCCCATTTTCCATTTCCTTATCATCTTTTCTCTCTTCAATCATCTCTTTCTCTCTCTACAATTTCAATACCCAGATCCCCCATATTAGCTAGCATAGCACATCATTCATCCATTTTTTCATTCTAGATATTCTCAGTTGATTTTTGTACTTCTTCTATTTGTCTGTTATTTGCTTGATTAAAAGCGTCAAAGAAACAAAAAAAATTCTCATACCCAGCTCATAATCTTATCCAAATTTGGATTTTTTCTTATTATTTTAATTATTTTGGGAAGTGAGCAACGTGGGTTGTGAAAAAAATGAGTTTAGGTGCAGTTGAAGAGGAAACTAGGGAAATCCGCTTGCCAGCAGATGTAGATTGGCACATGCTTGATAAATCAAGGTTCTTCTTTTTAGGAGCCGCCCTTTTTTCAGGGGTCTCGGCGGCTTTATACCCTGCCATCGTGTTAAAAACACGACAGCAGGTCAACCTGGCTTCGATACCATGTTCGAAGATGGCTATCCTGATGCTACGTCAGGAAGGCCCTCGTTCATTTTATAGAGGATTTGGAACTTCATTGATGGGAACAATTCCAGCACGTGCTTTATACATGGCTGCACTTGAGGTTACAAAGAGTAGTATAGGGAAAGCAAGTGTTAGGGTTGGATTTTCCGAAGCTTCATCAACTACCATTGCTAATGCTGCTGCTGGGTTGAGTGCTTCCATGGCAGCCCAACTTGTGTGGACCCCAGTTGATATTGTGAGCCAAAGACTTATGGTTCAAGGAAATTTTCCCAAAAGAGGGTTTTCAAGTATGCCCACATCCAATTACACTAATGGGCTTGATGCATTTAGGAAAATTTTGAGCGTGGATGGAATTACAGGGCTATATAGGGGATTTGGGATATCTGCTTTAACATATGCACCTTCAAGTGCTGTTTGGTGGGGTTCATACTCTGTGGCATATAGAGTAATGTGGGATGGGATTAGTTGTTACAAATGCAAGTGGAAAAATGATGTTAAAAATTGTGAAAATGGCAAGATTTTGGAGCCAAATCCTTTGTGTATGGTGGGTGTTCAAGGGGTAAGTGCAGCATTGGCTAGTGGAGTTTCAGCTTTGATTACTATGCCATTTGACACCATCAAGACTAGATTGCAAGTGTTGGAAGGAGAGCGAAACAGCCGAGGGCGGCCGCCTACGGTGGCGCAAACGGTTAGAGATTTGGTGAAGGACGGAGGATTTGCAGCTTGTTATAGAGGGTTGGGGCCAAGGTGGGCTTCAATGTCAATGTCTGCTGCTACAATGGTCACTACCTATGAGTTGCTTAAGAGATTGTCTACTAAACACCAAGTGAATCTTAGTTAATTAGTTTAGGAATTTCAAATCTTTACTTCTTCACTTTTCCTGTTTAATTTAAACAGAGGAAGTGAATAAAAGTTGTAAATATATTTGACTATTAGTTTTGCTAGAGCTAAGTTTGGGTGTACATAGGAAATGCAGCTTATTTTGATAGAAATAATCCTTTTTTTTTCCCTCATTGTCTAGCACTCTTTTGCACATAATTTGGATATGGATAGGTTTTTTTAAGTTCATAAATTAGTTGATTTACTTTGGAGAAGATAATGCCGTTGTCAGCTTTAATTGTACTTAATTTGGTTAACATCAACTTGAGTTAAAAATATGGACAATTTGTTGAACTAATTAGACATAATCCATCAAGTTGCTTTCTTAAATGGAAAAATGGATCAGAATACCCCCAACTTTGGGCGGTCCGCTTTTAATACCCACAACTATGGATTATTTTTAAATACCCCCAACTTTGGGGGTGGACGGGTGGTCCGTCAAAAATGAACCATTTACCTGTTATGACCGGATGAACTGGTAAACCAAAACCCCCCACCCCCACCCCTAGGGGTGAGCACCGACCGGACCGGACCGGAACCGGCTGGACCGGAATCCGGGGTTTTCCTGGACCGGGACCGGACCGGAAAAATTCCTGCCCGGTCCGGTCTGGACCGGAATTTTTCCGGTCCGGTCCGGTCCTGGACCTCTTGGACCGGAATTTTTTTTTTTTTTTAAAAAATCTTTGTTATTTTATTTAAATATATTTATAAATTATATACATTAAAAATTAGTAATTATAATGTCAATAATCCTAAAAGAATACATATTAGTAGGTTTTTAAATTTATAACTTTATGCCTTTTAATTTTTTTTTAACATATAATTTTTTTTTTTACTAAAATAATAGAAATTCCGGTCCAACCGGTCCGGACCGGAATTTTCCGGGTTTGGACCGGACCGGACCGGACCGGTGGACCGGAATCATCATTTTCGGCGGACCAGGGGACCGGACCGAATCTCCGGTCCGGTCCAAATTCCGGTCCGGTCCGGTCCAAATTCCGGTCCGGACCGGTTTGTGCTCACCCCTACCCACCCCCATCTCGCTCATCTCTCTCTCCTCATCCCCCCCCCCCAACCCCCCACTGCCACCTTCCCTCACCACCATTTCTCTCTCCTCCCTACCACCTTCGTCACCACCTTCACTCCCACCAACAACCACCTCTGATTTCTCCCTTCGTTGTCTGTCTCGACCACCTTCAACAACCACTGCCACAACTTTCTTCTTTAGCAACAGTTTTTGACGCAGGAGAAGAAAAAGAAATATGACAATTTGGAATTAAGTTACCCAGAAAAAAATGAAGAAATTGAAGAAAGAAATTGTGGGTGTTGAAGATTTGAAGTTGAAGATGAATTGAGGAGAGAGAAAGAGATGCAGTGGATTGTAATTAGGGATAAAAGTTGATTGATTGAAATGAATTTTATAAAAAAAACCACCAAAAAAAGGGAGGAAACGATGGGCTCTGACAATTTCTGTTCCATTTTCGCTCTGCAACTTCATCACTCAAATAATCTTTGTCATCGAATTCAAGTTCCGGTTTTCGAAATTCCTCGTCACCATTTCTACCACAATTTCATTTCTATGGTGCTAAGTTCTTTTCTACCTTCAGTGAAAGTGATGTTAATGAGGTAAAAGTGGATGATTTAAATGTCGGTAATGATTTAGTTGATGATAATTATGATAATGTAGTTGCTGATTTAGATGCTGTTGTTGATTCTGACATGTTAAATGTGCATGTGTGATGGTGAGTTAAGTTCCTCTAGAAATTATGAAGGATTTCAGCATGTTTTATGGGTGGGTTTTTGAGTGGGTAGGGGAACGGGTGGTGAGGGGAGGGGGGAGGCTGCGAGGGGTGGGGGCCGGGGGCCGCGAGGGTTGGGTTGGGTTGGGCGTTGGGGGGGGAGGGTTTCGAAGGTGGTGGCTGGGCTTTGGGGGGGGTTCAAAGGTGGTGGTTGGGGTTGAGGGGGGGGGGGTTCAAAGGTGTGGGTGGGGTGGAGGAGATTCTGGTGGGTGGTTGGGGTGGGAATGGGGTGTGGGGCTAGTGGGAGGTCGTGGTAGTGGTGGGCTGGTGGCTAGGTGGTGGTTGCAACTTGTAATGGAGGAAGAAGAAGTAGAGGATGGAAAAAAAAAATTACCTTGCTAACAAGTTACAAGTCATCTAGGTTCATTTTTGGCGGACCACCATCAAAGTTGGGGGTATTTAAAAATAATCCATAGTTAGGGGTATTAAAAGCGGACCGCCCAAAGTTATGGGTATTCTGATCCATTTTTCCTTCTTAAATTGAATAAATAGTAATTAGACTGGGTGCGTCCGGAACTTGGGAAGTACGGTATGAATTATCACTTTCAAAGTATTTTTTTTTATTTTTTTTAAGGTGAGATGAAAGTGACTCACTTGAGTGGGGATAAAGGGAAATCCTCAATGATTGGCAATAATGTTACTAATAGGGAGGGCATATGAAAAATGAGAAATACCACAATTTTAAAATAAATAGAAGTACATTTTATAGTACTTCATTCGTTCTATAAAGACATTTATTGTAACATTAGAAATCGAGGCAAAGAGAAGAATTAGTGTGAAAGTGCTTCCTTTTTTATTTTATTTTTACAAAACAAGAGAGCATGTAGTTGTGAAAGATTGTGTAATTAAGTGGGTTAATAAGTTAGAGAATACATAATAGAAAGAGAAGGTTATTAGCCAAATAAGAGCAACTTCAATTGGGAGGGATGATAAAACATTATCAGTTAGAGGACACCTTGCTCATTATCAGGGGCAATGTTGTAATTTTAGCATATTAACAAACACAAACTGAAATTGATAGCTAAAATGAAACTTGGCTAAATATGTCACATCATTTTACTTGAGCAGGTCTCACAATCACTTTATATATATATATATATATATATATATATATATATATATATATATATATATATATATATACACTTATTTAAGAGCTAACCATTTTAACAAGTTTATTTTTTTTACATCATTGGAGTTGCTCTAAGAAATATGGCAAAGGGAGGACAAACTTTATTGGATCATAATCAGATGGAAAGCAAGACAATATTTTAAAATATAGTTGTTTCTAAAAAGTATAATTCAATCAGAAGATTTAATGAACATTAAGCAGACCTTTGTGGCATGGGTCACTTTGGACAATTCATTATATCGCCTTGCTTGGAACTTGGAAGAGGTGACAAAATAATGTATGTAACATAAGCATTTTTTTCCCCAAATGTTTACTATCTTAGCCTCATAGGTGACAAAAAAAATGTCTGCCCCCTCCTCTCCCTCTCCAATTCTCTTTTTAGGTTTCTAATTTTCTTGACCTCTTAGACTGGAAATAGTCTGATTTCTTCATAAATTAGACTATTTGCGACCTTTTTCCTTCTTTTTTTAAGGGTTATTATCTTCTTTACTGCTTTCTTTTGTTTTGTTCCCTCCATCTGTGAGAGTTTTTCTCTTCCTTTTTGGTGGGTTGCTTATCATCTTTGTATGAGTTTTCTTGTTTTCATAGTGTTAATAGTTTGGAAGATGATCTGGATCTAAAAGGGTTTAGGTTTTTTTTAGCAATTGGTCATTGGGATCAATTATATTACAGATTCAGATTGTGAAAGTCTCTACTTGGAAAGATGCAAAGAGATCGAAATACACTGCTCAAAGCAAGCTTGAAGCGGTGGAGTTGGAGTTGTGCTCGAATATGCTTAAAATTAATTGGTTCCATTGTAAAAGTTATTGTGATTTGCTAAATCTATATTTTTTAGATCTTAATTATCATTGAATGTGTTGTATGACTTATTATTAATGATATATTTTATTCCTGTAAAAATAGTTATAGAACTATCGTAAAATTGTATTTCATCTAAATTGTTGCATCCTCTGTTCCTAACAATTGCCCCCATTTGATTGTAGCTTTTCCTTGGATAATTGCTCTATTTTCATTTAAGGTAACATGGTTCACACAATATCTCTCTAAATTTTTCCTGCCCTACATGCTCACGAACATAATTATAGTATATCTACTTGATACAAGTCTAACAATGTGGATGCCTTTTTTCACTTGCTACTTGTCTTCTCTAGTAACCTTGACTAGGGTGTTCAAAACAAATTGAAATCGAAAAATCGTACTGAAAAGCCAGTCAAAATGGGCGGTAACGGTACCGAAAATAGGGGTAAACGGTTCAGTAACCGGACCAGTAAAAATGATGGTGAAACGGTACTATTGTGGTTATTATTTTTTATAAAACGGTTAACCACAAATCCGGATATATCTATTTTATTTAATTATTCTTCAATTTTTTTATAATAATTAGATTAAGTAGTGCTAAATTTGGGAAAACTCCTCAACTGAAGTGATTACCATTGATCAATATTTATAGTGATACATCCTAGGATAGTCCTATTATGATTAGGAAACCTATCCAAAGTATAATTCTAGGAACAAAATATATCCTAATTATATTTATATTTTGGTGGTGGTGGTGCGGTGGTGTGGCTGGTGGTGGTGTTAGTTTGAGCACCCGGTGGATTATGAGCAATAAAGGCTGAATTTTGAGGGCCAGAATCATTAGCATGACGAGCTTCTTCAAGAAGGAGACGCGAGCGAGCCGATTCAAAAATGGGGAGAGGCTCGGTTTGTTGAATCATAGTAGCCACAACATCAAAATCCGTGTTAATTAGACCAGAAACAAGACGCAACACTAATTGTTGTTCAGATACAGGATGATCAATATTGGCAAGTTGATCTTTTAAATTTTTCAATTGTTGACAGTATGAAGAAACGTTCGAAAAATTTGATAGATGGAGGGAAGTGAATTGAATTTCAAGATAGACGGCTCGAGTAGCTTTGTTATCTTGAAAAATTCCTTTGAGTTTGTTCCAGATTTGTTGTGCGGAATCACCACGACACATAACTGTCTGAAGGAGATCAGAAGAAATCTACCATAAATCTATACAAATTTTGGCACGCTTGGTGGGACAATCTCTGCCTCTCATCTCTGTTTCATCATCAACAACAAATCTGAGGAATGACCTCAAGGAAGAACATCTCTCAATCTTCTCAAAATTCTACTAACACCCCCACAAAAATCTATACCGTTGGGTGACTTTATGGAAGATACGACTCTTGGTTTTCACACCAGAGGAATGATGGAAGATGCTGTCACTGCTTCTGTTACGGTTACCTCAGTTAAAACAGTTGAGGAACAACTCGTTGAAATGAACATCCTACTCCATAGATTGATGAAGGACATTGAGGAAAAAGATGCTCAAATCAAACTCCAAAATGAGCAAATTGTTAATGAGAAACTTAGTAGAATCCCAGGCAACGCATCATTAAGCCAGGGTGGTGATGAGAGCGAAGACGAGAGTGGTGACAACCCTCATCGTCAACCAACATCTCGACAACTCGAATTGTTGATAGCTCGTGCTATCAAGAATCAACTTTAGGAAAGCTCTCAAGGAAGTCATCAGTATATAAAGCCTTATACTAAGAGAATTGATAGGTTGCAGATGCCTTTTGGCTACCATCCCCCAAAGTTTCAACAATTCGATGGGAAAGGAAATCCTAAGCAACACATTGCTCACTTTGTAGAAACATGCAACAATGCTGGTACTACAGACGATTTCCTCGTCAAACAATTTGTACGTTCTCTTAAAGGGATGGCCTTTGATTGGTACACAGATCTACCTTCACAATCCATCAATAGTTGGGATCAAATGGAGGAAGAGTTCCTAAACAGGTTCTATAGCACTCGACGTATTGTCAGCATGGTTGAGTTGACTAAGACTTACCAATGGAATGATGAGCCCGTCATGGACTACATTAATCGTTGGCTTGCTTTGAGCTTGCAATGTAAAGATCATTTGTCGGAAACTTCTGCAATCGAAATGTGCATCCAGGGCATGCATTGGGACTTAACCTACATCTTGCAAGGGATCAAACCCAAATTATTTCAAGAACTAGCAAGTAAAGCGCACGACATGGAACTTACAATTGCTTGTCATGAAAATGAATCAGACTCATCTGACGCATCAATAGAGGATCCGTCGACGCCATGATTGTGAAATTTATTCTAAGTGAAAGATCTAGGGGGCATGGAAACAAAACCTCATGGATACAAACAAAAGAAATTCACCTAGGCAAAAGGGTAAATTACAAGTCAAAAATTCTAACTCCTAAGCAAGAGAATAAACTGCATGCCAAACAAAACTAAAGAAAACTCCTAAGCAAGAGTATAAACGACACATAAAAAAAAGGAAAATTTGTCAGAAACCACCTTTTAAAATCACCTTTTTGTGAGAAACCACCTTTTAAAAAAAATTGGTTAATTAGCCACCTTTTTTGTTCTTTTTTTTTTTTGTTGGAAGCCACCTCTTGCCGGAATCCGGCGTTGTCTTCAATTTTCCGGCGTTGATCATCAGATTTTCGCCATTTTTGCCCCTTTATCCTTCTCCCTCCTCCCCCCTCGCATCTCCCGGCAACCCCCCTCCCTCCTCGCATCCCCCGGAACCCCCTCCCTCCTCGCATCCGCCGGCAAACCCCGTCCCCCCCGCAACCCGCCGGGAAACCCCCCCCACGACCATCCCCACCCTCCCGCCCTAAGCCCCTCTCCCCCCCTCGCATCCGCCGGCATCCCAGGTGGAAGAAATGGCGAGAAAATGGCGAAAAAATGATGGTCAACGCCGGAAAAGCGAGGTCAACGCCGGATTCCGGCAAGTGGTGGCTTCCAACAAAAAAAAGAACCAAAAAGGTGGCTAATTAACCAATTTTTTTTAAAAGGTGGTTTCTCACAAAAAACTGATTATAAAAGGTGGTTTCTGACAAATTTGCCAAAAAAAAACTATCTCCTAAGCAAGAGTATAAACTGCAAGCAAATAAAAGTGAAACTCCTAAGCAAGAGTCTAATTTGCACACTAAAAAAAATCTAACTGCCAAGCAAGAGTCTAAACTGCACACGAAAAATTCTAACTCCTAAGCAAGAGACTAAACTGCATACCACAAAAATTCTAACTTCTAAGCAAAAGTCTAAACTGCAAGCAAACAAAAAACAAAACTCCTAAGCAAGAGTATAAACTGTCACCAACAAAAAAAAAAGTTCTACCTCCTAAGCAAGAGTATAAACTGCATACCTATATAAACAAAAGACTACTCCTCTGCAAGAGTCTAAACTGCATATCAAACATGACAACTCCTAAGCAAGAGGATAAACTGCATATGTTGAAAAAAAATGAAACTGAACTACGTTGGTTTGATCTTGTAAAAGTGATTCAATAATTCTTTTGCAAGTAGGTAGGAAGCTTGGGTAACAAAAAATAATAATACTCGAGTGCAGCCACACCAAAAAAAAAAAATTTGCAATCATTGTAATACTCCTGGCCCTCAAGAGTATATACTATGAACGGCGAAACAAAAAAATGCAATACTCATGGCCAGCAAGAGTCTAAACTGTGAACGGCGAAACTGAAACAAAAAATTGTAGTACTCTTAGCCCGCAAGAGTCTAAATTGTGAACGGCGAAGCAAAAAAAAAGGCTCTAACTCCTAGCTCACAAGAGTCCAAACAATGAAGAACGAAATGATAGCTCAAGCCAAAACTTTTTCGAAAAACACATTGAGAAAGCATCAAAACAAAAGCAATTCTTGGGTTAATGAACCATCATTTAACAAAAGAAAAAAAATCATGGGTTAGACAACATACCTCGAGGGTGAGATTGACTGTTAGGGGACCGTCTGGAGGTGTCAGTGTCGCAGTGTCCGTCTTCATCTTCAAGGAACTGTCTAGAGGTGTCAGTGTCCGTCTTTGTCTTTAAGTAACTGTCTGGAGGTGTCAGTGTCACAGTGCTAAAGACATATGAATAACATTCTTGATAGGCTCACAGTGCTAAAGACATATGTCCCATCGTGACGAAATCCCCGTCTTCGTCTTCAAGGGACTGTCTGGAGGTGTCCGTGTCACAGTGCTAAAGACATATGAATAACACCCCTGATGGGCTCACGGTGCTAAAGACATATGGCCCATCGCGACAAAATCCCCGTCTTCATCTTCAAGCAACTGTCTGGAGGTGTCAGTTTCTGCTTTTGATATCATTCATGCTGATTTATGGACCTCTCCTATTCGTAGTTCTCAGGGTCATAAAAACTATTTGGTGCTATTGGATGATTTTACTCATTTTGTGTGGACCATTCCTCTTAAATTTAAATATGAGGTCTAATCAAAATTTCCTTCATTTTCGCCAATATGTCCAAACACAATTTGAACGCCCTATTAAAGCCTTTCAATGTGATCTTGGTCGGGAATTTGATAATAGCCCTTTTAAATTATTTTGTGTCCAACATGGCATCATTTTTTGCTTCTCATGTCCTCATACATCCTCACAAAGTGGGAAAGCTAAACGCATGATTAAAACTCTAAATAATATGTCTCGCACTCTTTTATGTCATGCATCTGTTCCTCCACTATACTGTGTAGAATCTCTTGAAACAACCACCTATCTTATCAATCTCTTGCCTACTAAGACCCTCCATAATATTACTCCTGCAGAAGTTTTATTTCAAATCACCCCTTCTTATGATCATATTCGGATGTTTGGATGTCTTTGCTTTCCAAATTTTACAACTACTACTCCTCACAAATTGGCTCCTCGTTCCACTGCGTGCATTTTTCTATGCTATCCATCACATCATAGGGAGTATCGATGTCTAGATATTGCCACAAATAAAATCATAATTTCTCGACATGTCACCTTTGATGAGACAATCTTTCCTGTTTGGAACTTGGAGATATATAGGCTGCTGATTATAATTTTCTTGATGATTCTGGGCCTAGCCCCTTATTACTCCCCTACTGGTCAGCCCCTCCTCCTCAAATTGGCGGCCCACCCCCCAATCCCCATACCCCCTGCTGTGCGCCCAGCCCAACACACGCAGATCCCAGCCCCATCCTCCCCTCCTGTGTGGAAGCAAAAAAAAAAACTAAGGTTGTGATACCATGCTAGATTTGGAAAAACTCCTCAACTGGAGTGATTACCATTGATCAATATTTATAGTGATACATTCTAGGATAATCCTATTATGATTAGGAAACCTATCCAAAGTATAATTCTAGGAACCAAATATATCCTAATTATATTTATATTCTATCAAGTAGTATTTTCATTTTCAGTTGTTAATGTCTTGGTGGGTTTCAAATTATTAAAATGTTGTAAACTTATAATAACTCCTTGCTCCTTGAACAAATGATTTCATCATTTTGTATTTGATGTTATTGTTTTTATGTTTAGAAAAAAGTGAAGATTATATAGGGGCAAAATCACATGAGAATGCTCCTTACATGAGAAATGAGAATGAATCTCAACCACACGATTGGATTAGAGTTACAACACTTGTTCATTAGAGTTATACTCCCGAAAAAATTTCAAACCCAAAATTTTTTTTTTCTGATTTTTTTTTTTGGAGTTACATCACTTTTTCATTAGAGTTACATCACCTGTTCGTTAGAATTATAGCGTGTAAAATTCATTCTCATTTCTCATGTAAGTATGCATTCTTATATGAACTCACTTATATATATATATATATATATATATATATATATATATATATATATATATATATATATATATTACTCCCTCCGTTTTCTTTTGTTGTTCCTATTTGGAATCGGGGAGGAAACCAATGCAACTAAAAAAATGAGAAAGATTCCACTATTTTAAATAAAATTAAATTAACTAAAAACAAAAATTCTAACCCTTTGAGTTATTTTATGTTAAGCAACCAATGATACAAAAAGTTTGAGGGTAAAAGAGTAAAGTAACTACAAACTAGTGTGAACACATTTATTGCTCTTTGAGTTACTCTATGTTAGACAACCAATTAGACAAAAGTTTGAGGGATAAAAAAGTAAAGAATGACTACTCAATAGTGTGAACACATTTATTGCAATTTCAAACTAATAAAAAATTTATTTCATAAATTATACTATATATGGAAAGATTCATAATAGGAACAACATATTGAAATTTCCCAATGGGGAATACATGAACAACAAAAGAAAACGGAGGGAGTATTAAAATTTGAGTAACGGTTAATCACCCATGAACACCCCTAACTATGACCCACATAAAAGTATCAATATTTCTCTTCATTTTTATCCTCATCCTACCTATTGCCACTCCACATATTTGTCTTTCCCATAAAGTTTTGGTTTCTTCTTTCCTAAATTCTAGTACTTTCTCCGTTTCGTTTTAGAAGCAACAAAGGGGTATTTTTTGTGAGATATAAAATATTCCTTTGTTGTATTTAAAATGAAACGGAGGAAGTATAAAAGTAAATCTAGCAAGTAAATAATGATAGAGAAGAAGATTAATATAAACCAATTTTTTTTTCTATTCATTAGTTTTTGTGAGGAGAATATGGAACCATTTGAAACTTAAAAGGGTGGAATAACTAATAAGGAGTCAAATAGATGTTTGTTTGATTCTTGGGTCATAAAAGGAACACAGAAACTTTATGCGAACAGGGACACTTTATGCCATCGCTTCATGAATTGGAGGGACAACATGGCACATAGTGCTAAATTGCTGATGAAGTTTTTAATGAAGTATTTGAGATTTTGAGTACTAGTGTTTTACCACAAACTTAATGAAAACACACTTGTACGGATTGGTCTATAAACCTTTTTATTTAGGTTCATAAATGGCTTTTACTTTGAAGATGGAAGATTGAGTAAGACTTGCCTGAACCTAGTTCACAATAACGTTATTGTGGACCAGAAAGTCACTCGTGTAAAAAATGCAGAATACATAGTAATCCCTTTTTTTTTTTTTTACATAGCGACCTTTTTTGTAACCTATAATCTAACCCATAATTAAAGTATCTTTTTAGACATAGTCATGTTTTTGGCTTTGTTAACATGTTATTCCTTGTTAAAAATATTTTTCACAAAATAAAACCACCTTCATACATTACCCTTATGTAATCCTTATTTTAATTATATTGACCTTTGTCTAAAACATAGTGACCATCGTTTTAGAGGCAGTGAACCAGACACATGTCTGAACCACTTTATAAAAAAAGGTCGTTATGTCAAAATAGGGGTCACTATGCGTTCTACATACAATTTTTTCACACGTGTGTTCACCATATTTTAGTGTACACCAGGTCCACGTAAGACTTTAGCTGGAAGGTATCAAGCCTTAATTATCTTATCAATAGGGAAGAAAGTTATTCGGATAAAAACCAAAATCCAATCCAATCCAAATCGAATTAGTAATTCGGATTGGACTCGAACTATGTTCGTATTGGACTCGGATTGAGTTTTCTTAAAAAATCGGATTTTCGAATTGGATTGGATTGAGGGTGATTGAATCCAAAAACCCCGAATAGTAAATAGACCCTATATTGTATACTTCCTCCGTTTCGTTTTAAATGCAACAAAGGAGTATTTTTTGTGAGATATAAAATATTCCTTTGTTGCATTTAAAACGAAATGGATGAAGTATTTATGATTGGGCTTAACTGATTTTATTTTAACCAAAGCCAAAATGGCCCGGCAGCTCTCCCCTTCCCCTAAAAGTTAAAATTCTAACTTGCCGCTGTGCAGTTGAACATGTTGTTATGCTGTTGTTAAACCTTTTGTTGTAATGAATGTAAGTTTGTATTGAATTATTACTTGTTATTAGTTTAGTAATAAATTTTTATGGGATTGTATGAATATTACTTATATATTCCGACACTTTATTTTGATGCTCGCGCCAAATCTATTTCATCGAAAAAACGGAGTTTATAAAATTGGTTCATTCGGATCCGATCCAATCTAGTGTTTGATAATTCGGATTGGACTGGCTTGGACTCAAACTATAATTGGTTTAGATTTGGATTGAAAAATTAAAATCCAAATTTTACTCGGATCGGATTCAATTAGGCCTAAATCCAAACCGTACACCGAACTTTCACCTCTACTTATCAATTTTAATATTTGTAAATTACAACTTCAATAATACATAATACTTATGTTCCTGTTTATTGTTTTTTAAGGATCCCTTTACAAAAAAAAATTGTTGTGGTAAATGTTAGTTTTCGTAATAGTTCATAAACGTTAAAAGTAGCTATTGGAGCCTTGGAGGTTATGAGTAGTTCTCAAAACATCATTTTCAAAAGTTAGCATTTAGTGTAATTAATTGTTAGTATAGTGAAATACCGAAAAATGAATTACGTTCTACCTTTATAAATTGCACTTAATGTATTTGTTAATAATGATTTTATATTCTTAATTTCTTATGAACCCAAAAAAACAGAAGGATTTTCGTCAAAAGGTTTGTTTTGATATAATAGAGGAGATAAACCTATGGGCGCGAAAGATTTTCCATTGGCTCATCCTCCTTTCTGCTAGAAATACCATGGGCCCTGGCCACTGGGCAGTCACTCCATTTTTCCTTTAGGGAAGAGCAGGAATTAAACTTGATGTCCCTTTTTTTTTTTAAATTGCATGTTCACTTTCACAGTACATATATGATATATTCCATTCGATTTAACCTATTCTTGAATTTTATGGTGCATTTTCTTTACTTGAAAAAATCTAAACTTATCTGAACTGAACTTATTAAACCTGATTGATCCTTATTTTTTAGTGTTTGTTAGACCTGATCAAACCTGAAGAGATCTGATTGGAACTTATTGGACTTGAAACTTATTCTCTAAGGTGAAGAGATCACACCCTTAATTGGCACTAAAAGTCTAGAACCTTCAATAGTCAGGGTTCATCAAGATGGCTCACTTCGACCACACCTTCCTTAAATTCGGCACAAGACAAATTTATTTATTTTCCTACCCTGTATTGTAGTCTCTATCTAGATCATTTTGTAAATAATGACGCAATTTAAACAAGAATATAAGGTATTTAAGACATAAGGTTATGAAAAATAACGCACTCTTTTAATAAGGAAACAAAGCTTTTAATTAGATACAAAATGCTTCTTGTCAAAAAATATTTGAACTTTTGTGAGCTAGTACCTTAATTAATTTGTTTTTTATCAGATACTACCTTAAAATCTAAATGTAATTAAATTCCATACCTTCTTCCCTTAATACGGTGAAAAAGACGACAAATATTAGGGATTTGATTTTCTTTTTTCCTTGATTTGTTTGTGCATATTTTCTTACTTTTCTTTTCAATTTACGTCACTTATGCTCTTTCTTTCTCTGTTATTTTTCTTTCATCTCTTCGTTATTTTTCTTTGAATTACTAGGTTTCTATTCCCATTTGGTTCTTAAAAGCATAAATGGAAAAACATAATGATTAAATTGGTCTTGATACATTTGATTTACTATATGGCTATGTTTGATACAATTAGTTAAAATGCAACTGAAGTTAATAAGTTTTTTTTTTACATCGAGAAATTTTGCATTAATAAAAAACGGAAGTACAACCTAATGCTAATACAACCAAACAAAAACAAACTAAAATTAACATGAATGCTCGTACATACTTTATGAAGAAAAAACTAACTATTACGTGTCCAGTCCAAAAGCAGCTTGTCTTGAGCAATTGTGGGCAGGGTTGGGTTATATGTCTTGAGGAAAAAGACCCGATATGAGAGGGAACTTGTTGACATACAAAACCCTGACGATCTTCAAAAAGAAATTGCCACATGACATCTATTAGACCCCAATGTCCACCAGACGCTAAATCCCAAGGTCCTTGAAGAAAAACATCTTCCTAGGATTCTACGGATTCAACTAACAATGAAGTCACTTCCTTTGGTGACTTCTGACCATGCTGCGAGGGTACCCAAAGTTTAGTCTCACTGGACTGAAACTCGAAATGCGTGGAGGTCGAAACTTGCCCCAAATCGAGTTGGAGGGCCTCCCATAAGATGCATTTTTTAAATGTGATGCACCTGAAGCCATCACGAGAACTTGGGGCGAATTAGATTGATGGAATTCGCGCAACTTACAGATCCAAAGATCCAACCTCGCAATCCCGAAACTAGAAGAACGACACACAACATATGTAAATTGAGAACCTCCTCTCATCTTACCCAACACTGAAATTCCTAAAGCGGCATAAACCCTATGACCAACTCTAGGATCATTGGCTCTATATATAAAACAGGTTTCCTAGATCTTCCTTTGTCATAGGAAACCAATAACCTTGTACTGCCCATCGATCACCACTAACGAACACCCAAGCATAATCATACACAAAACGGCAAGGGTTATTGGATCTGGAAGAAACCGAACTAATGCCAAAACATAAAACAAACATTAACCAAACTAAAAAACCAAGTATTAGATTCATACTAGCACTAAGACAAAGAAAGAGACGGGAGAGGGGGAAGGGGAAACTCGACCAAACCAAGGGAGGGTGATAGGGAAATACTACCACAAACAGGGGAGGGGAAGGGGAGACACGACACAAAACAGGGGAAGGGAAGGGGAGACTCGAAACTAAACAGGGGGGAGGGGGAGACTCGACCACAAACCGGGGATGGGAAGGGGAGACGCAAGGACTGGGGATAGGGCGGGGGAAGGGGACGAGAACGAACCGAATAGGGCGGCGACGCAACGAACAGGGGAGGGAAAGCCGCGGGACTGGGGACAGGGTAGGGGAACTGGGGAGGGGAAGGGGACGAACTACCTAGAACGTGGACGCAACGAGACTAGATGACAGGCTCGCCGGCGACCGGTGGAGCATTACCGGCCACCAGCGAGCCTGTAAAGACGGCGGGCTGGAGGGTTTAGTTTTAGGGTTTTGAGGTTTCGGTGAGAGAAATTTTTTTTGGGTTTCCTAACGCTGTGCGAGAGAAAACATACGATGAGTCAAATTGGTGAAGTTAATAAGTTAGCTAATTAAAACTGAAAATTTGATAGTTGAAACTAATAAGTTGTTAAAGCAATAATCTAACTGATTGGGTGAGTTGTTTGGTAAATTATCACTCTAAATAGGCAGAATTTTCTAAAAAATGGCTTTTAAAAAAAAAAATCTAAGATGGCAAAGATGGGGGAATATTACTAAATTATGGCACCTTATTTTGAGAAGATACTCAAAGTAACATTTCAATTTCTGTACAATTCTGCTCCTCAAATTGTATTTAATGTATATTTCTTCTGTTTTTTTTTTAATCTTTCTCACTTGGAATCTTGACATTTTTTATACTTAGAGAAAATCTTCTCAATTTTTCTCAATTTAAAAGAAAAAAATAGTCATGTGGAGTTTTTTTTATTCCTCTCATGAATTAGTACTTTATTATATTCAATCGTTATAATTTTTACTAATATTCCCTCCGTCCCTTAATATATTTCCCATTTCTCCAATACACATTTGCCAATGCACGTTTTGTGTTGTTAATATTTTTAATTACATGTTAGTAAAAATTATAAAAATTTGATTTTCCAAATGTACACAATGAGACGAATCAACTAAGACCCCACATGACTATGTTTTATCTTATATATTGGAATTTTTTTTGAATATTTTCTTTACCTATGAATAGTGCCCAAATAAAAAATGGAAAATCTATTAACGGACAAAGGGAGTATATAATAAAAGATATTCAAGTTCAAAGATGTTGAACCCTAGTTTTGATGGTGACAAAAGAACAAAGATGCAAACTAAGTATTGAACCAACAAGTTGTTTAAGTGAATGAATTTCAAGGTATCAATGAAAGGAACAAAGAGAATACTAAGTCTAGGAAGAAATCAAGTTGGGCTTTTGAAGACTAAGTAAAGATGTTTCATAATTTGGTACTGGAGCAGCATTGGAGCAAGAAGACTAAAGCGAGGCTTTTTGTTTCTAGTTCCATTGTAAAGGAACGAGTAAGAATGGTAAGGAACTATTGCAATTTAGAATGAGAATGAGCGTTTGTTCCTTTGTAAGGAACAGACGAACTGACGTATAACTAATAAGTTAAAGGAACTAACTATTAAAAGGAACTAGACATGGGATGAAGCATTACAACGGTTAATTATGTCTGTTGAGTAATTTATGCCTAGATTCTAGGTAACAGTTTTATTTAAGGAAAAATCTGATTTTGAGGAAAATCTTTTTAAGGAAAATATATTATTTTTTATAAAGATAATAAATATCCTTTTCGGTTTTTATGGAAAATATTTTAAAGAAAATATTTTTGGTAAAAGGATTTTATTTTGGTTTTAATAATTAAAATACTTTTTAATTAAATCAGATTTTCGAATTAATCCTTTAAGTGGTTGCTAAAATTAAGGGAGCAGTAACATAATGATCTCCCACGTTTAACAGTGATCATGGAGATCATGGGTTGAATGAGGAACGTGTTCCTTCGGGTAAGGAACATCATGGGATAATGATTTTACCACTAACACATGTTTTAATCCCACGTTCTAAGTTATTACCACTATAAATACTAATGTCTAATTAAGTTCCAATTTGTGTCTGACCAAGTGAATTAGTGAGTTTAACTAAGTAAAGTGTCAGTGCCTTCATTCTCTCATAAAAGCCATTCGTTCTTTGCCTTCTTACTCTAATTCCACTAAGGTTATTTGATCAATTGTATTTTGGTTTTTGGGGTAAAGGGACTTTGAGTGAAGTTCTGTAAGAGAGAAGCTTTGAGTGAAGCGAGTTAAAGTAAGAAAACTTCAAGTGAAGTTGAGAGGAACTGCTGTTAAGGGAACATTTGTTCAGGAACTTGAGTTTAGGAACTCAAGGTGTGGCCCGTGAGTGGAATTAGGTTGTAACAAAGTTGTTTGGCCTAATTAGTGAAAGAGTTGAGTTTAAAATCCCTAGTGGTCGAGGTTGTTTCTTCTTGTTGGGCCCAAGAAGTTTTTCCTCGTAAAAATCCCTTGTGTTCCTTTAGCTTGTTTCTTTGTTTAGGTTTAAAATTCCGCAATAAGTTACGTTTATTTCTACAAACAATTCACCCCCCTCTTGTATTGTTCCTAGTGAAATAACAATTAGTATCAGAGTTAGAACTCACGAAAGATAGGAAACTCTATTGAGAAAAAGATCCAAGGAACAATGAATACCACCGAGAAACTTGAGGAAGGTTACTCTACGCAAAGGCCTCCCATGTTCTATGGGAAGTTCTATTCCTACGTACTGGAAGAACAGAATAGAGATATTCATCAAGGCCGAAAACTACCAGGTATGGAGAGTCATTGAAGTTGGTGATTTTGAGGTCACAACTACTAATGACAAAAATGAGGTAATTCCTAAACCCTTCTCTGAATATGACAAAGCTGATTTCGAAAAAATGGAAGTAAATGCAATGGCTGTTAAACTGTTGCATTGTGGACTTGGACCCCATGAACACAATAGGATCATGGGATGCAAATCCGCAAATCAAATATGGGATTTACTAGAAGTAACCCACGAAGGAACTAATGAAGTCAAGAGATCTAAAATTGATTTACTAATGAATCAATATGAACTGTTCTCCATGAAGACTAAGGAAAATACAAAAGATGTTTACTCGTTTTACTAACATTATTAATGAGTTAGCTTCTCTTGGTAAGTTTATTTCATCAGAGGAACATGTTCGAAAAGTTCTTAGGAGTCTTCCTAAGGATAGATGGATGGCTAAGGTCACTGCTTTACAAGAAACAAAAGACTTCACTAAGTTCAACTTGGAACAGCTTGCTGGATCACTTATGACTCATGAGCTTCACCTTGAAACTGAGTATGGTGAAAGCTCTAAGTCAAAATCCATTGCCCTCAAAGCAGATGATGAAGATGACTCAGACTCAGAAGAAGAGGAAGCAGCACTCATGGTCCGCAAATTTCGAAAGATGTATAGGAACATGAATAACGAGACCTTCAAAGGTAAAACTAAAAAGTTTTCTAACAAAGCTGCATGTCATGAATGTGGTAGTACAGATCACTTCATTAAGGAATGTCCACTTTGGGAAAATGATAAGACCAAAGAAAGGAACAAGGAACGCTTCGCTGAAAGGAACAAGGAAACTAAAACACCTTTCTCTAAAGCGAACGTTCGAAAGGCTATGATAGCAGCTTGGGGAGATTCAGAGACTGAAGAGGAAGAAGAACAACAAACTGAAGAAACTGCAAATCTTTGCCTCATGGCAAACACTGGCGAAAAAGAAGATGAAGAAAATGTTGAGGTAAGCCAACATGGACTTGAATCATACTTAGATGGCACAACTTGGCCTGAAATTTATGATCTTCTTTATGATGCAATTCTTGAATGTAGAGATGAATGTGAAAAACGTGAGCAAACTGAACAAGCTGTTAAAGTTTGTAAAGAACATATAGGATGGCTTAAGAAAATGAGAACGGATGTTGCAACTAGGTTCTTTGATTTATTTGATAAGAATTTAAAAATCAAGGAATCATATGAGAGTGTGAAGAATGAAAATTATCTAATCAATTTAGAAATTTCACACTTAAAGGAATTTGTCCCTATTCTAAGTTCCTTTGATATTAGATCAACTCCTTTGAAAGGTTACATATCTGAGATTGAAAATTTGAATAAAGAGAAAAATGTTTTAAAGGAATAGATCTGTAATCTCAAGAAGGAACTGGTTGTTGCAAGGAACAGAGGCAAAGTGATGGCTATTCCTAAATGGATTGAGAGACCACAGACTAAAAGAAAAGAAGGTCTTGGTTTTGAAAACTACAAGAAGAGGAACAAGCATAAGAAATATGTTGACCTACCTAGTGATAAAATTTGCATGTATTGTGGAAAGATAGGTCATTACATAAATCAATGTCAACTAAGAACTGGAATGATTGGCAAAAATGTGAAGTTGAGCAACATGAAATGGGTTGCCAAATCAAATGCTAGTCAAGAACAGGAATTCACGAAACAAGGGGTTCCTACAACTAACAACTAGTTGATTTTTGCAGGTTGGAGTGAGGGGGAACAACACTTGGTATCTTGATAGTGGTTATTCTAAGCATATGACAGGAGACAAATTTAAGTTTCTCTCAATCTCAACCTATGAAGGTGGAAGTGTGACTTTTGGTGACAATAAGAAAGGTAACATAGTTGCCATGGGTAAGGTTGGTAAGTCACCATCACATTCCACTGATAATGTATTTTTAGTTGAAGGTTTAAAGCACAATCTTTTAAGTATTTCCCAATTCTGTGACAAGGGAAATGTTGTTAAATTTAATAGTGAGAAATGCTTGATCATTAACATTAACTCTAAGAATGTCATCTTGGAAGGAACATTGAAAGGGAACACATATATTGTGGATCTTGATCTTGTTCCTAAAAACAATTTGATATGCCTTAGTGTTATTAAAGATAATCCACTCTTATGGCATAAGCGTGTAGGACATGCTAGCTTTTCATTACTTGACAAACTTCGATCAAAAGATCTTGTTTTGGGATTACCATCTATAAAATTCCATATTGATCAAGTTTGAGATGCATGTGCCAAAGGAAAGCATATTAGATCCTCTTTCAAATCTAAAACTGTTGTGAGCACCACAAAACTATTAGAATTAATTCATATGGATTTGTGTGGCCCTATGAGAATTCAGAGTAGAAGTGGAAAGAGGTATGTGTTAGTTATTGTTGATGACTACTCTAGGTACACTTGGGTTATTTTTCTCTCTAGTAAGGATGAAACTTATGATGAGTTCCTTGTCTTTGCTAAAAGAGTTCAAAATTTGAGTGGTCACAAATTGTTGTATATTAGATCCGATCATGGTAAAGAATGTGAAAATTATAAATTTAATGACTTAAGCAGAAACCATGGGCTAGATCATAATTTTTCTGCCCCTACGACACCACAACAAAATGGGGTTGTAGAAAGGAAAAATAGAACTATGGAAGAAATGGCTAGGACCATGCTAATTGCTAGTGAACTTCCAATGAACTTTTGGGCTGAGGCTGTTAATACTGCTTGTCACATAATAAATCGTGCCATGATGAGACCTATCATTAACAAAACTCATTATGAGCTTTATTTGGGAAAGAAACCCAATATTACTCATTTCAAAAACATTTGGTTGCAAATGTTTTGTTCATAACAATGGGAAAGATAATCCTGGAAAATTTGATGCTAGGAGTGATGAATCAATATTCTTAGGATATTCGTCCCATAGTAAAGCTTATAGAGTTTACAATAAAAGAACTATGTGTGTTGAAGAAAGTATCCACATAATCTTTGATGAATCTGACAACTTTAATCCAAGCAAACAGGTTGATGACTTTGCGATTGGCTTGGTACGACCAAATGAGAAAGTTGCAGATTCAATTGAGGAAGAAGAAATAAAAGAGGAAAGGAACGAATGAGATGAAAACATTCATAACAATGATGTTCTTGTTCCTCAAGATGATGGAGTTGTTCCTGTTCCTACTAAGAACGAGAATGATGAAGGAACTGATTCAACAATTGCTGAAAGAGGAACGAATGAACAAAGCTCCTCATCCTCTCATGAAACTCAAGAGGAACAAATTGTTCCTATAAGGGAGTTTCAACCAAAACCTTGGAGACATCAAAAATCACATCAAGTGGAACTCATAATAAGTGACATATCCAAAGGTACACAGACTAGGGCTGTTCATTTTGGATTATCCGATCCGAAATATCAAATCGGGAAAAAAGCGATCCGTATCCGATCCGAAAAGTTTCGGATATCCGAAATTTCGGATCGGATCATCGGATTATCCAATCCGTTTCCCCCCCCACCCCTTTTTTGTACCAATTGTCGCATTATTTAATTCAACACTTTTTTAGGCTAAATTGCTTACTGTTGTGAAGAGCTATTGCTGCCTACTTAGTGCCTAGTAAGTAGTAATAGCCAATTCAATTGGCTTTCTTGAGTCATAAACTCATAACTCATATAAAATAATTAGTTAGCTTACTAGTTTCTAGTTTACTACTATAAAAGTTGAACATCCAAAATAAGTAATTAACTATTACATCATAACATCCAAATTTCAAAAAACAAACATAACCATATCAACTTGTCCAAACAACAAAAGTGGACAAAATATAGTCTTCCAAAGTTTCACCACAATTTAAACAAGCTCATAAATTTTGAACATCATGCAAATGTATCCAATGACTCATCAATTTCAATTGTTGGTTGCTCCAATGTCAAATCTTTCATACCTACAAAAAAATAAAAAGAAGAAACAAAAAATAATATTAGCATAAAAATAAAATAAAATGTAATGCTAATATAGGAAAATAATATAATTGTAATCAAATTAACCATCTTCCATGTTTTCCAATTCAAGCAAGCTTTCCTCTATCATAAGAGGCTCATGAGAAGTACGAAGCCAATCTTGAGAACAAACAAGTGACTCCACCATTCTTGGAGTTAAAGAGGTACAAAATGAATCAAGCACACGTCCCCCGGTGCTAAATGCGGACTCCGAAGCAACGGTTGAAACCGGAATAGCAAGTACATCCCGGGCCATAAGTTGTAGGACGGGATATGTCTTAGCTCTATCTTTCCACCATAGTAAAATATCAAAGTTAGGATCATTAGGCTCACACTCATCACTCAAATATTTTTCGAACTCATTCTTCCTCTCACTAGTTTCCATACACCCCTTCTCCTTTTGATATTTTTGAGTCATGAATTGATCAAAATTCATAACTCTCTTCTTTTGTCTAACCGCATCATTATCCAAATTAGGTGTGGAGGAAGTGGAACTTGATTCTCTCTCTTTCCTTTTTGATGAAGGCATGGAAGCAACATAAGAATCAAATAAATCCCTCAAAGTAACTTTTATATTTAAGGATAAAAGGTTACCTTGTTCACTCCCATAAGAAGATTCTACAACCCAATTAACATAACTCAATTTGTGTCTTGGATCAAGGACTAATGCAACAAACATCAAGATATTGATATTATTAACATTACTCCAATATTTGTTATGTTTCGTTTTCATTTGTTTTGCCATATTTCCTATGCCTTCATCCTCATCTTCACAATATTGTGAAAGCATTGTACCAACACCAAAAGCATCATGCACATAAGAATTCGCGGTCACATAACGAGATCCGGATAACCTCAAAGTGGCGTCATAAAATATTTGCAAAAAAGGCAAAAGCACATTAATTTTACTCCAATCATCCTCATCCGGCTTACCACCAAATTTTCTAAGCTCTCTAACACATGCATTATCTCGAGAGTGCAAATTAGTGAAAGCTTTTTTAAATTTCAAGGCCGATTCAAGCATCAAATAAGTTGAATTTCATCTAGTATCAACATCCAAACACACAAGACTTTCAGTTTCCAAACCCTCTTCAATTGCACATGCTTTAAATTTTTGTAGCCTAGCCGGAGAAGACCTCACATATCTCACACTACCACGAATTTTCACTACGGAACTATCAAGATCTTTCAATCCATCTCTTACTACCAAATTCAATATGTGAGCAACACACCCTATATGCAAATAATCACCATTTAGCAAACTAGTTTGATGATGATTCATTCTTCTTTTCAAATATTGAATAGCTAAATCATTTGAACTAGCATTATCCACAGTGACAGTCATTACCCTCTTAATCCCCCATTCATTCAAGCATTTTTCACCGCCCTACCAATAAGTTCCCCACTATGGCCGGCAATTGGGCAAAAATTGATAATTATTTTATGCAACTTCCAATTTTCATCAATAATATGAGCCGTGAGACACATATAACTCAAATTTTGCCCGGAAGTCCATGTATCAGTTGTGAGACAAATCCTAGATGACAGGCCTTTAAAATATTCTTTTAAAGTTTTTCTTTCCTCAATGAACACCTTATAACAATCTCTTGTTATAGTAGCACGTGAAGGCACAATAAAAGTAGGATTAATTGCCTTACAAAAAGATCGAAAACCCTCACGCTCTATAAACCTGAAAGGCAACTCATCAATAATATCATTTTAGAAAGTTCTTTCCTAGCAAATTCTGCATCATATTCCCACAACCTTGGCACATTCACAATCTCAGTTGAGCCATCTTCTTTAGTTATTGTTTGGGATTCAAATTCTATTAACCTTTGCTTTCTATCCAAATTGGCCGGAAACCCTTGACATCTTTGAACATGATTCTTTAAAGGCGTAGTTCCATTTGTGCCTTTACAACCAATTAGAGTTCCACAATGTTTACATTCGGCCTTTAAAGGATTAGTAGTATCCAAAAAATGAGCCCACCAATAGATTTTTTCTTTCTACCAGGAAGTTGAGAAGAAGAACCACTTACATTAGGATGTAATGGTGGTTTTGTTTGTTTGCTTGAGGCCATTGAGGAAGCACTTTTCTTCCTTTCAGTTGATGGAGCTTTCTCTTCCTCTTCCATGCTCTCAACTGCATCATCATCATCCGATATGCACACATTTTCTATGTTTGCATCCATCTCAAACTCATTGCTACCACTGAAATTACTATAAATATTCAAATAAGATATATATTCAACAAAGGAAACAAAACAAGAGGCAAAAAACAACAATTTGAAAAGCAATACTTCACGAAACCATACCAGAATTTGAAAGCAAACAAAACCATTTAGCAAATAACAAATAATTCATATCAAGATTAACAACACCAATATACAAAAATCTCGAAAGAAATAACTCAAAAAACGCTTAAAAAAATCGAAGCACCAAAGCAGTAAAGCACTCGAAAATAGGAAGCAATAAAAAAAAAGCAAGAAAAGTTACTTATGTAGAGAGAGATGAAGTATGCGTGTATGAAGTTACAGAGAAGTATAAAATACAAACAAATAATTTATAACACCACCAAAACTCAAAAATCATTGATTATATTTATAAAATTGAAATAGAAAACAAAAAAGAGGCAAAAATAAACATAGAGACGAGAAGAATTAGAGAGTTGAGACAAAAGAAAACTCACCTCATTTGGATAGTTGGACGCCGGAAGCGAGAGACTGATGAACTGATGATGCGCCGCGGTGCCGCCGTGCTGGAGTGTCGAGAGTGGAGATACGGGAGTGCACGGAGAGGCGAGAGTGTGTGGTGAGGAACAGAGGGTGACGGCTGTGAGAGTGGAGAGGTGAGAGTGTTTGGAGCTTTTCCCTAGAATCCTTAGAATTTAGGAAAATAGAAAGTAAAACACAAAGTTCAGTAGCATAACAGCACCATTCCAGTTTTTCTAAAAAATAAAAAAAATCATTGATTTTGAAATTTTCGGATATCCGATTTTTTTCCCCCGTTCCGAATCTGATCCGAATTTTTTCGGATATCCGATCCGAAATATTCGAAACCTTAAAAATCGGATCGGATATCCGAAATTTCGGATCGGATCATCGGATCGGATTTTTTTGAGCAAACCTAGATAAAGCAACTGTGTTTTGTTTCTTGGTGCTCCAAGAAACTAAACTATGACTAAGACATTGAATCATACCTGAGGTACTTTTCCTATTTACAAGATCTCCAGCATAGTCAGCATCAGCATATCCTCTTAACTCAAATGTATCACTTCTTGGATTGAAAAGTCCAAGATCATCTGTTCCTTTAAGATGTCTAAGAATTCTCTTCACGGCAGTTAGATGAGACTCCTTGGGATTTGCTTGAAATCTAGCACACAAACCAACACTAAAAGCTATGTCTGGACGACTAGCAGTTAGATACAAAAGTGAACCAATCATGCCTCTATATTTTGTTTGATCAACACTTGTTCCTATGGAATCTTCATCTAATCTAGTTGAAGTTCCCATAGGAGTGTCATTTATCTTTGAATTTTCGAGGCCATATTTCTTTAACAGTTCCTTTATGTATTTTTGTTGGTGAATAATTATTCTTTTTTCAGATTGCTTAATTTGTAACCCAAGAAAGAAATTTAACTCACCCATCATACTTATCTCAAATTCATTACTCATAAGGTTTGAGAATTCTTTGCACAATGATTCATTAGTTGCTCCGAAAATAATGTCATCAACATATATTTGAACAAGTAGTATGTCAGTTCCTTTCTATTTTAGAAACAAAGTTTTATCCACCTTTCCTCTTTTAAAGTTATATTCTAAAAGGAACTTTGATAATCTCTCATACCATGACCTAGACGCTTGCTTTAACCCATAAAGAGCATTGTCAAGCTTGTAGACATGGTTTGGGAGATCATTGCTTTCAAATCCAGGGGGTTGTTCAACATATACATCTTCATTTAAATAACCATTTAGAAATGCACACTTAACATCAATTTGATACAGTTTAAATCCCATATAGGCAGCAAATGCAATTAGTATTCTAATGGCTTCAAGTCTAGCAACAGGAGCAAATGTTTCTTCATAGTCAATTCCTTCTTGTTGATTATAACCTTTTACTACAATTTTAACTTTGTTCCTTACAACTGTTCCATACTCATCTAGTTTATTTCTAAACACCCATTTTAAGCCAATCACTTTTTGTTGTTTAGAAGAGGGAACTAGATGCCATACCTTGTTTATTTCAAACTCATTTAATTCAGCTTGCATAGCAGTTATCCAATCATAATCAGTTAGGGCTTCTACATGATTTCTTGGTTCTATCATTGATAAGAACGCATGAAATGCACAAAAATTCCTTAACTGAGATATAATTTGCGTTAGGGTTGTTCAAAAAAATCTGATCCGATGATCCATTCGATCCGATCCGAAATTTTGGATATCCGATTCGATTTTTAAGGTTTTGAATATTTCGGATCGAATATCCGAAAAAATTCGGACCGGGAAAAAAAATTCGGATATCCGAAATATCCGAAAATTTCAAAATTAATGATTTTTTTTATTTTTTAGAAAAACTGGAATGGTGCTGCTATGCTACTGAACTTTGCGTTTTACTTTCTATTTTCCTAAATTCTAAGGATTCTAGGGCAAACATCCAAACACTCTCACCTCTCCACTCTCACAGCCGTCACCCTCTGTTCCTCACCACGCACTCTCGCCTCTCCACGCACTCCCGCCTCTCCACTCTCGACACTCCGGCACGGCGGCGGCACCGCGGCACCGCGGCGCATCATCAGTTCATCAGTCTCAAGCTTCCGGCGTCCAACTATCCAAATGTGGTGAGTTTTCTTTTGTCTCAACTCTCTAATTCTTCTCGTCTCTGTGTTTATTTTAGCCTCTTTTTTTTGTTTTATATTTCAATTTTATAAATATAATCAATGATTTTTAAGTTTTGGTGGTGTTATAAATTATTTGTTTGTATATTATACTTCTCTGTAACTTCATACACGCATACTTCATCTCTCTCTACATAAGTAACTTTTCTTGCTTTTTTTTTTTTTTTATTGCTGCCTATTTTCGAGTGCTTTACAGCTTTGGTGCTTCGATTTTTTTTAACATTTTTTGAGTTATTTCTTTCAAGATTTTTGTATTTTAATTTGGTGTTGTTAATCTTGATATGAATTATTTGTTATTTGCTAAATGGTTTTGTTTGCTTTCAAATTCTGGTATGGTTTCGTGAAGTATTGCTTTTCAAATTGTTGTTTTGCCTCTTGTTTTGTTTTCTTTGTTGACTATATATCTTATTTGAATATTTTTAGTAATTTCAGTGGTAGCAATGAGTTTGAGATGGATGCAAACATAGAAAATGTGTGCATATCGAATGATGATGATGAAGTTGAGAGCATGGAAGAGGAAGAGAAAGCTCCATCAACTAAGAGGAAGAAAAGTGCTTCCTCAATGGCCTCAAGCAAACAAACAAAACCACCATTACATCCTAATGTAAGTGGTTCTTCTTCTCAACTTCCTGGTAGAAAGAAAAAATCTAAATGGTGGGCTCATTTTTTGGATACTAGTAATCCTTTAAAGGCCGAATGTAAACATTGTGGAACTTTAATTGGTTGTAAAGGCACGAATGGAACTACGCCTTTAAAGAATCATGTTCAAAGATGTCAAAAGTTTCCGGCCAATTTGGATAGAAAGCAAAGGTTAATAAAATTTGAATCCCAAACAATAACTAAAGAAGATGGCTCAACTGAGATTGTGAATGTGCCAAGGTTGTGGGAATATGATGCAGAATTTGCTAGGAAAGAACTTGCTAAAATGATAATTGTTGATGAGTTGCCTTTCAGGTTTATAGAGCGTGAGGGTTTTCGATCTTTTTGTAAGGCAATTAATCCTACTTTTATTGTGCCTTCACGTGCTACTATAACAAGAGATTGTTATAAGGTGTTCATTGAGGAAAGAAAAACTTTAAAGAATATTTTAAAGGCTTGTCTTCTAGGATTTGTCTCACAACTGATACATGGACTTCCGGGCAAAATTTGAGTTATATGTGTCTCACGGCTCATTTTATTGATGAAAATTGGAAGTTGCATAAAAGAATTATCAATTTTTGCCCAATTGCCGGCCATAGTGGGAAACTTATTGGTAGGGCAATGAAAAATGCTTGAATGAATGGGGGATTAAGAGGGTAATGACTGTCACTGTGGATAATGCTAGTTCAAATGATTTAGCTATTCAATATTTGAAAAGAAGAATGAATCATCATCAAACTAGTTTGCTAAATGGTGATTATTTGCATATGAGGTGTGTTGCTCACATATTGAATTTGGTAGTAAGAGATGGATTGAAAGATCTTGATAGTTCCGTAGTGAAAATTCGTGGTAGTGTGAGATATGTGAGGTCTTCTCCGGCTAGGCTACAAAAATTTAAAGCATGTGCAATTGAAGAGGGTTTGGAAACTAAAAGTCTTGTGTGTTTGGATGTTGATACTAGATGGAATTCAACTTATTTGATGCTTGAATCGGCCTTGAAATTTAAAAAAGCTTTCACTAATTTGCACTCTCGAGATAATGCATGTGTTAGAGAGCTTAGAAAATTTGGTGGTAAGCCGGATGAGGATGATTGGAGTAAAATTGATGTGCTTTTGCCTTTTTTGCAAATATTTTATGACGCCACTTTGAGGTTATCCGGATCTCGTTATGTGACCGCGAATTCTTATGTGCATGATGCTTTTGGTGTTGGTACAATGCTTTCACAATATTGTGAAGATGAGGATGAAGGCATAGGAACACTAGTACAGAAATGTCAATTTGCGTCGGACCTAGGACCCCCATTTGCGTCTGACATAGGTCCAACAGCACAGGCCTCGTCGCAGATGATGGATACAGCATCTGCGTCGGATACAGTACGACGCACATGACCCTCCCATCTGCGTCGGATGTAGAGCTACATGCGACGCAGATGATCTACCATTTGCGTCGCATATAGCTCTACACGCGACGCAGATGTGGCTGCTAGGCTGCTGCATCTACCATCTTGAATGAGTGATTTGCGTCGCACATGGCTAAGGGTGCGTCGCAAATTGCTTTTTAACAAAACAAAAAAAAAGGTCCACCATTCCAAAAGTTGAAACAGATCAAAAAAAAAATCCACCACAATCGTTCTCTACAATCATTCTATTAATTGAAACCATGAAACGAAATTCTAAACTGATAAAAAATCTAAACTTATAAAAAAGAAATTAACCAAAGTAGAATTGTATTACGCAAATTAAAAACTTGTACAAATTATAGCGACAGAGACATAAGGTCTATCCTCTAAGGCAGACAATAAAGTGACATAAGTGGTCTCGTCTATAGCATCTGATGAAGCAAAAGCCTAGTTCTCGGTAAAGCAAGCTCTCGCCTCATGCTCAGAGAAAGGACGCACAAATTTTGTGTCTCAAAAAGAAAAGTTCACCATCAAACAACCATAAAAGACCAGTAACCGCCGGAAAAGTTCGCACGAATTCTGAACAATATCTACATCTGACAGGAAGTTTACGTTGAGTGGGAAGGCGGTGGAATTTCGGCGGAGAGAAAGACCCACAGATTGGAGATGTACGCCACGTGTCCTTCGGAAAGACGTCGGGGCTGCATCGGAGAGGCTTCAGGGCTGCATCGGAGAGACGGCAGTGGTGCTGCACTCCAATGCGGTGCCAAAACGCATCTCCCCTCCTCCTCCTGAGACTGAGAAAGCCAAACTCTCACTTCAATGACTTGAATTTTCAACTGAAACATTGAAATTCTTCCACAGGTAAATTCGCCATTAAAAAGAGCTTTACAAAAAGAGAGAAAAGAGGAGAGAGAAAGTAACCTGTGTCCGCCATTGAAGAAGAAGCTTACCGCCGGTGGTCTGAGGTATTGCCCAGCATCGGAGAAACAAACAAAAAGAAGGAAGAAACTTCCATGGAATTCCACCAAAAAAAAAGGAGATTAAAAAGATTGATGATGATTTGGGGGAGCAGTTTTAACTTCAGAAAAAATTGGGGAGATGAGAGAGGCGCTGGAGAGATAGAGGCTAGGGGTTTGAGAGGCGCTGGATGGGTTTGAGAGGGATTTAAACGCGTCTAATTGAATGGGCTTTTAGAATGGGCTGTGAGGATCTGCGTCGCACCATTCTAACATGCGACGCAGATAGCTAACATCATTTGCGTCACACAGGAGAAACACGCGACGTAAATTGTTCCGCAATTCATATCCTGTGCTTATTTGCGTCGCACCTTCTATGATATCCGACGCATATCATTTATTTGCGTCAGGTCTTCGTGCATACGACGCAAATAGACAGACGCGAAACATGAATTCTGTACTAGTGGAAATATGACAAAACAAATGAAAACGAAACATGAAAAATATTGGGGTAATGTTAATAATATCAATATCTTGATGTTTGTTGCATTAGTCCTTGATCCAAGACACAAATTGAGTTATGTTAATTGGGTTGTAGAATCTTCTTATGGGGGTGAACAAGGTAACTTTTTATCCTTATATATAAAAGTTACTTTGAGGGATTTGTTTGATTCTTATGTTGCTTCCATGCCTTCATCAAAAAGGAAAGAGAGAAAATCAAGTTCCACTTCCTCCACACCTAATATGGATAATGATGCGGTTAGACAAAAGAAGAGAGTTATGAATTTTGAGCAATTCATGACTCAAAAATATCAAAAGGAGAAGGGGTGTATGGAAACTAGTGAGAGGAAGAATGAGTTCGAAAAATATTTGAGTGATGAGTGTGAGCCTAATGATCCTAACATTGATATTTTACTATCGTGGAAAGATAGAGCTAAGACATATCCCGTCCTACAACTTATGGCCCGGGATGTACTTGCTATTCCGGTTTCTACCGTTGCTTCGGAGTCCGCATTTAGCACCGGGGGACGTGTGCTTGATTCATTTCGTACCTCTTTAACTCCAAGAATGGTGGAGGCACTTGTTTGTTCTCAAGATTGGCTTCGTACTTCTCATGAACCTCTTATGATAGAGGAAAGCTTGCTTGAATTGGAAAACATGGAAGATGGTTAGTTTGATTACAATTGTATTATTTTCCTATATTAGCATTACATTTTATTTTATTTTTATGCTAATATTATTTTTTGTTTCTTCTTTTTATTTTTTTGTAGGTATGAAAGATTTGACATTGGAGCAACCAAAAATTGAAATTGATGAGTCATTGGATACATTTGCATGATGTTCGAAATTTATGAGCTTGTTTAAATTGTGGTGAAACTTTGGAAGACTTTAATTTGTCCACTTTTGTTGTTTGGACAAGTTGATATGGTTATGTTTGTTTTTGAAATTTGAATGTTATGATGTAATAGTTAATTACTTATTTTGGATGTTCAACTTTTATAGTAGTAAACTAGAAACTAGTAAGCTAACTAATTATTTTTTATGAGTTATGAGTTTATGACTCAATAAAGCCAATTGAACTGGCCATTACTACTAACTAGGCACTAAGTAGGCAGCAATAGCTCTTCACAACAGTAAGCAATTTAGCCTAAGAAAGTGTTGAATTAAATAATGCGACAATTGGTACAAAAAAGGGGAAACAAAAAACGGATCGGATTATCCGATCCGAAATTTCAGATATCCGAAACTTTTCGGATCGGATACGGATAACGTTTTTTTGCGATCCGAAATTTTTAGATATCCGAAATTTCGGATCGGATAATCCGAAATGAACAACCCTAGCTTTATCCACTGTTGAAGCAGAATATGTAGCTGCTGCATGCTGCTCTCAAATGCTTGGGATAAAACAACAACTTTGTGACTATGGAATAATCTTTAATTGTGTTCCTATTTATTGTGATAATACTAGTGCCATTAGTATTTCAAAAGATCCAGTACATCATTCAAGAGTTAAGCATATACACCTCAGACATCACTTTCTAAAAGAAAATGTGGAAAAAGGTTGGATTAAACTTGAGTTTTGTCAAACTGAAAATCAGATTGCTGATATACTAACTAAGCCTCTACAAAGAGATAGATATGAAAAATTAAGGCTTGAGATAGGTCTAATAAAACTTAAGTAATTGTTCCTATTTCAATCCCCCATGTCTGAATTGATTTGTCTTACTCTATGTGATATTAAGTGACTGTGATTAATTGTCTAAGACCATTGCAAATTAAGATGCTAAAAACATATACTTCCTCCGTTTTTTTTACATGTGACACTTTCCTAAAACGGCATGGTGCAAATTACATGTGACACTTTTTTTCTTTCCTAAAGTAGTAAAATTTGGTCTATGAAATTACCATATTACCCTTACTTATCACAATTAACAAAAACATAACCCCACTTAATGTATCCCATTAAAACATAACCTACCCTAATCAGATTTTTATTATTCCCACCAAATTCAAAACCCCACCAACTACCATTCATCATCCCCATCAGAATTGAAACCCCCAACTACATTTTCTCTCTCTTCCTTCAACCCCATTAATGATGTTCACTTCCCAGAACACTAAAACTCCCCCCCTTTCATCCGTTCACCTTCTCTCACCTCACCTTCATTTTCTCTCTTCTCACCGCCAATTTCTCTCTCCTCAACTCCATTTTCTCTCTCTTCATTTCATCACTTTCTTCTAAAATCGCCTGTAATTCCTTCAAATTACTCATTTTTCCTTGAAAATCATCTGCAACATCAGAGATCTTCATCTCCCAAAAAAAAAACCCTAATTTCGGAACAAAATGTTTGTCCCAGATCTTCAACCCCTTGTTGATGCGCTCTTTGAAACTGACGATGCAGATGAGTCTGATTGCATCAGGGAATTGATGCATGCGTTTGAAGCAAACTCGACTTGGCCCAGAAGACTTAACGATAGTGGAGACGCGCAAGATTATCTTCGCCCTTATGCCTTGACGGCTTTGGGTGTGGTTGTTGATGAATTTTACAAAAAAACTGGCCTTCCAAGAGAGTTCCCCCCTTCATCTTCCCTTCCACAACATGCGAGTCCCCCCAAAGATAAGATCTTTAGCCACCAACCTATTTCAAAGAGGTTGAGGCCTAGATCCAGTAAGGTTGTAAATGTTGTTGCGGAAGTTGAGGGGAAAAAAGGTGAGGGCGTTCTGAGGTCTACCCATGAGATTGTTTGCGCACTTAGGGCTCCTGAATTTTACTGTATCTCAAAGAAAGGTAAGGTTGAAGAGGTCAATGGGTAGGAGAAAGTGGTGAAAGGGAGGGATAAACACCTCAGGGTGGCTGAGAAAAAGGTGAAGGTGGCTGAGGTTGAGGTGCAGGGGAAGGGGAAAGAGGTGAAGAAGCAGTGTGATTGTTTGGGATGTACTGCAACTTCCTTCAATGTGTTTGATGATGAGGGGAATACATATGCCATGTATGTAGAAAGTGATGGGGGTTTCAAAGTATTTGATGTGGTTGAAGACATTGTGGGTTCATCTGAGGCCGAAGATGGTGAGCTTGATGTCCCAATGAGCCCCTGTACTAGCTCTGAACTGGACCCTGATTCACATTGCTTCCTACTAAGGCGTAGAGCTAAAGATTCGAGTCCCTGAGGTTCTATCACCCTAACTGAAATTAATTTCCTTTATCTATGAAAAATATGAGTCCCCCTTCAATTTATTGTGTTGTTGCCTATTTGATTTGGTTGCCTATTTCTGTTGTAGTTGCCTATTATGTATGGTTGCCTAATTGTGGGTGGTTGCCTAAATCTGGTTGGTTGCATAATTCTGTTTTGGTTGCCTATTGGATTGGTTTGGTTGCCTATTGGATTGTTTTGATTGCCTATTTCTGTTGTAGTTGCCTATTGGATTGTTTTCATTGCTAATTATGTTTGGTTGGCTATTGGATTAGTTTGATTGCGTAATTCTGTTAAGGTTGCCTATTGGATTGGTTTGGTTGGCATGGATTGTTTTGGTTGCCTTGGATTGGTTTGGTTGCCTATTGGATTGTTTTGATTGCCTATTTATGTTGTAGTTGCCTATTGGATTGTTTTGATTGCCATGGATTGGTTTGGTTGCCATGGATTGGTTTGGTTGCCTATTGGATTGTTTTGATTGCCTAATTATGTTTTGGCCTATTGGATTGGTTTTGGTTGCCTATTGGATTGGTTTGGTTGCTTATTGGATTAGGTTTGGTTGCCTACAATTAGGTTGGATGATGAATTGGATTGGTTTTGGTTGATGAGATAAATGGCTAATGATGTCAATTATGCTTAATGAAACCTAAATGTGTGGGCTGGTCTGCTGAGTTATTTGAGTCCCTCCCTGCTAAGTGAATTGAGTCCCTTATTTTTTATGATCACATATAATCCAGATGATGAAGGGACTCATGCTTGTGGCTTGAGGAGTAAGAGATGATTTGCTCCTTATTGGTGTGAAACCAGTAAGTTGAGGATTTAAATCATCCATTACTTCCTCAATGAGCTATGCACATCTCCCTGATGGATTTAACTAAACACAACTCCCATCAACTTGTTGACATGCAAAAAATGAACATAAAATTAAATTCATTTCATCCACAATTGTTGCATCACTGCTTATACAAACCAGTACTTGACCATAACTAATTACACAGCAAAAACAAAACATAAAAGCTAGGCCCAAAAACTTTCTGGTTTGATTAGAAGTGTTGCTGCATCTTCTCCATAAGCTAAACCAAATCTGTTGATACTTATATACATGTGTATGTCTTCTTATATACTTCTTATATACCCAAAAAGTTGCCCCTGTTTCTTCTCCTTCATACACATCAAAAAATTGTGCAAATGTCAATCTTCATATTCTCCCCATGTTAGACTTGTGGTGCATCTAGGTAGTCAAAAGCTTCACCTACATTAATGAATCTTTCATTTAGATAAGCCACTGCCTCATCTATAACTGCTTGCTCAACTTCCACATTGTCTGGAAGTAATCCCTGTCTCTCTAGCTTTCTTTTGCCATGGTGTGGGTTCTTGTAATTATTCCCCCCTTTGCATTTAAGTATCTCTACCATCACATATTGCATTTGCAACCAAGTGTACTTCAATACTTCTGGGTCAAAGAAATCATAACAGTCCTGCACTTTTAAAATCAAATCATCTAGATTCTTAGGAAAAGACTGATATTGTAGTGCTTGAATAGCTCAAAAAAATCCTAAATCTAGCACATTTAAGTCAGGAGACTGAGGTGGTTGATTTATTAGTTGAATATTGAAGCCATTTTGAGTTGCTGCTGCCCTAAATGCAGGGTCATCTGCATGAATGTGAGGTCTTGCATTGTCTTGCTGTATGTAAATTTCTTTTGACACACCCTCTGGCCAATTCCTCATTATGGAAGGGATGATAGTGTTGATTATCATGTCCCTCATAACTGCAAGGTTGACACTTTCAATTGCCTTTGTCACCCAACTTCCTGCCATTCTGTTCTTAGTTGAATACTTGGCCGCCCCATAATCAACAAAAGGATAGATACCAAATTTGCCATCATGTATCATATCCCTTGACTGTCTTTAATTGGTCTAGATGTTGCACACATGAACATAGCTTTAATCTTATACCTTTTAGATTGACAACAACTGTAAGGGTCATCTTCAGCAGGGAGCAAGTAGAATCTCCTCATGTCTGAACTCAAATAAAATCGCTTTTCATCTATGTGAACAACATTATGCATGTCAACAAATGTTGGTGATTGTGTCTTTGTTGCTGGTAATATGTGCTGCAACACCCACTTCAGTCTTTGAAGCTTGTGATCATCAGTTAGTTTTGGGTGAGTGCTGCTTGTGTGACTTCTGAGCTTCCCCTGTTTCAGCAGTCTATATACAGTAGATGGAGGGACTTTAAGATAACCAGCAAATGCCCTAATACTAGTCCTTAGATGAAGAGGGACTGACTGAAGCCATTTTTCATCATAAACTCTTAATTTTCTACCACATCTCCCTATTTTTTTGTTTCTAACATCTATGGGTTGCCCACTTGCTCTCTGTTTTTTTGCATCTGTCCATATTCTTTCTAATTTCATCCTATGTATGCTATATTTTTTTGCTAATTTTCTTTTTAAACCCCATACAACTTTACCAATGATTTCTGAGGTAAGAAGTTCATCAACCAACATTCTCCTTTTTTCTAAACTTAACATTGGTTTTTTTTTTTTGCACTTACATTGTTTTGTGTTTGTGTCTGTGGTTGATGTCCATGAACTTTCTTCTGCTGTTCTTTATTCTTTGTCTTTGCCCGTTCTCGTTTCGTGCCTCCACCATCATCATCCGTATACTGATCATCATCACTGTGATAATGCTGTCCCATTTCATGCAGCAGCAAGTCATCCTCTATGCCTTCAATTTGCAGCAAGTGTTGAAGGTCAAAGAACCTTGCATCTCCCTGCTCTCCTGACCCCATTTTGTTAGATTGAAAGAGAAGAAGAAGACTGAAGTTTGAAGCTTTTGTGGGAAACTTCAGTCTGTAATTTTTTGGATGATTATTTTGAACATTAATGTGCAGTGTGTGCTGTGAATTAATAGCTTAACTTAGTTAACTTGTAATGATACTAAACCATGGTAGTTGATGAAATTTTCTCTCTCTTCATTTTGTGAAATAAATCCTCATTAAATGTTGGGGGTTTATATAGAAGAGAGAGTTTCTAGTTGGTGCCTTCAACTGATTTGAAGAAGGCAAAAATTTGAATTTTATGAAAAGTTTAACTTTATGAAAAATTTGGAGGGAATTGAAGTTGCTGGGAAAATTTTTTGGCTGGGTCATATTTCCTCTTGGGCGTGCAGCAATAAGGAGGGAAAGTGGGGTGTGGTCCCTGCTTTTCTCTCTCCTCCCTTACCTTTAAACCCATGTGCAATGGTCCCCACTCCTTTTAATCCCCTACAATTACTTTTCCTTAATCCCCTCTCCAATTTTTTTCTAGGTAACCGTGAATTTTGAATGTGCCACATGTAAAAAAAAAGGGAGGAAGTACATGGATTCATAGGAATAAAGCTACTCACAAATGTCACATAATACTCCCCTTATTGTTACTAAGTTAAAGAAACATGCATGATATGAAGAATGTTGACATTAAGCATAAATTGTTCCTATAGCACAAGTTCCTTATAATTTATTTTCTTTCGATAAATAAAAAGTCCATAAAAATCAAAAATCCGAAAATCCCAAAAATATAGGAATAAGATTTAATCAAGTCATGATTTCCTTTTTATCTTCTCTTTTATTTTTATCTTTTATTTTTGTTTTTATCCTTTTAATTTTTACGCGTGTAACTCTTCATTTACTGTTACATGCATCTTATTCCTTCTTCCATTCCAAAACCATGTTCCTTAAACGCTTCAACTTCACCATTGTTCATCTCCTTCACACCTCTTCGCACCACATAAAACCACAATTTCTTTTCACCAAATGGCAAAAACCTCTCTCAATTCACCTTTTTCAAAAAGAAAAACTCCCAAAACCTCTCAAATGGAAAATCCCTCTTCTCCATCCAAAACCCTAGAAGCCGAAAATTTTCAAGAAACAACAATGGAGGTAGAAGAGCAAAAGTTGGAGTCACCTAGGAGAAGTGTGAGAAGAAGAAAACTAATTGGGGAAGATGATGAAGAAGAAACCCCATAACTAGTTGAGGGGGAAGAAGAAGCTACACCTGTTCCTTCCAAAGGAACTGCTGCTTCTTCCTCCAAGAAACGAGTGGAACGAAGTGATTCAAGTTATGTTTTAAGATTTGTGTCGATTTGGAGTGGGCCAAGAAAGTTAGATTCAATGAATTAACCGACATACTAAAGGAACAGGGTATGGAATACCTGTTTGAAACCGCTTTTAATAATGCCTTAGTCCCTTTAGCTATGGATGAATTTTGTGCAAACTTTATCAACACTGATGGAGTATGTACTACAGAAGTTAGGGGGAAGAAAATAAAAATTTCCCAAGAAACTTTAGCAAAAATAAGGGAAGTTCCTTGCAAAGGAACTGATCTATATTTTAAGAGGAAAGGAACTGTCGCTTTTCCCAATTTCTCCCAAGATGAAATTGTTGAATTCTTTGGGGGAACTGCTAGCCAAAACAAAATAAACCACAATCTTCTCTCTCTTGTCCACAAAATTCTGTTTAATCTTGTTTGTAGAGCACTCATTCCTCGAACTGAAAAGAGGAATGGGGTTGGTCTCTTAGATATGTGTTACATGTTTTGCCATGACCACCACATCGAAATTAACTTTCCTTCTCTCTTTATCCAACATCTCACCCACTGTATTGAGAATCACTGTGTTGTTGGCTATGGTGCTATGATCACCTCTCTTCTTTCTCACTTTAAGGTCAAGACTACTGGTTGGCCTACGTTGGGTATAAAACAAGGTAATATTTTAAATGAAAAGGCCTTGTATGGCTTGGATCTCTCTGTCCATGAAGGAGTGTTGACTCAAGGGAGGATTGCTACTAGTTCCTCTCACAAGAGAAAACTGCCTAAGGCAGTGGAAGAGGAACCAGTGTAAGTCATACTGGAGGAACAAGTTCCTGCCCCTACCGAACCAAAGGAACAGAAACCAAAGAGGCGCAAAATTGTTGCAACGCCTTCCCCTCCTGTTCCTAAAAGCGTTAGACAAAGCACTAGGTTGAAAACTACTAAAATTGTTCCTGTTCCTTCAAATAAGGACTCTCCTTTATTCCTATATGATACAGAGGAACAGGATCACAACTTACCTAAGGAACCAACTCTTCCATCCTCACCAAAAATACCAGTTACCCTCACTGAAATTCCTTCCATCTCTCCCTCATCCTTCTCTGTTCCTTCCAGTTTTGAACAGTTGAAGGTTGAGATGAAAGAACCAAACCCTTTCTCCTCAACATCCACTGACCTTCCACCACAACCACCTTTTCTTCCTTCCATTTACACCACCACCTCACCTTTTGTTTCTCTCACAGGAACAGCAGGTCCATCACAAGAAAAAACCCCAGTTCCTCCACCTAAACCATCCACTGCCTCTGGTTCTAAGGGAAAGGAACAAGTTTCTTCGGATGAATTTGGTTGGGTCAATGAAGTATGTCTCCCTGCTTAACATATGATTATGTTTTACAATCACCTTCACTGGACTGTAGATGCTAAAACAGATAAGATAATGGGTTTAATGAAAGTCCTTAGTGATACTGTGATTGAACAACAAAAGAACATGGAGATGATGGCCCAAGCCATTAACAGTTTGAAGCAGCAACTTGATGGGCAACATGAAAAGGTGATGAAGAAGTTGGAAAAAGTAGTTGAGGAAGAAATCGTCGAGGAACACCATACCCCTTCCCTTCCTAATGTCTAGTTCTTGTTTCTCTTAAAGGAACAAGAACTATTAGCATTTGTTTCTTTACTTTTCTTCGTTTTCTCTTTTGTACTTTAATGGAACAAGTGCTATAAATAGATGACTTTTGCTATATTTGTCTTCATTTGTGCTTTGAGTGCATAATTTCTTACTTGGAATGGCTAGTATTTTGTGATTGATGTTTGAGCAAGTCTAACCTTTGAAATTCCTAACTTAACCATTTTTTTTTTGGTGCTTGTTAATGGTTTCAAGGTCTTGTAAATATCAGTCTTACCAAAATCACCAAGCGTTTGATCTTTTTTACGATGACAAAGGGGGAGAAGATAAGGAACAAACTAAGTTGAAAAATTGAAAATTGAAACAATGAAAACATGAAAAATTTAAATCCTTAATATGCCTTAATAAAATTATATAAATTATTATTTTATCTTTTTCATTCTCTTATGTTATTTGTTGTTCTCCTTAGTTTGTAACTTTGTTGTCATCATCAAAAAGGGGGAAATTGTTGAACCCTAGTTTTGATGATGACAAAGGAACAAAGATGCAGACTAGGTATTGAACTAACAAGTTGTTTAAGTGAATGAATTTCAAGGTATCAATGAAAGGAACAAAGAGAATACTAAGTCTAGGAAGAATTCAAGTTGGGCTTTTGAAGACTAAGTAAAGATGTTTCATGATTTGGTACTAGAGCAGCATTGGAGCAAGAAGACTAAAGCGAGGCTTTTTGTTTCTAGTTCCATTGTAAAGGATCGAGTAAGAATGGTAAGGAACTATGGCAATTTAGAATGAGAATAAGCGTTTGTTCCTTTGTAAGGAACAGACGAACTGGCGCATAACTAATAAGTTAAAGGAACTAACTATTAAAAGGAACTAGACCTAGGATGAAGCATTACAACGGTTAATTATGTCTGTTGAGTAATTTACGCCTAGATTCTAGGTAACCGTTTTATTTAAGAAAAAAATCTGATTTTAAGAAAAATCTTTTTAAGGAAAAGATTTTATTTTTTATAAAGATAATAAATATCCTTTTCGATTTTTATGGAAAATATTTTAAAGATAATATATTTGATAAAAGTATATTTTATTTTGGTTTTAATAATTAAAATGCTTTTTAATTAAATCATATTTTCGAATTAATGCTTTAAGTAGTTGCTAAAATTAAGGGAGTAGTAACATAATTATCTCCCATGTTTAACAGTGATCATGGAGATCATGGGTTGAATGAGGAAAGTGTTCCTTCGGGTAAGGAACATCGTGGGATAATTATTTTACCATTAACACATGTTTTAATCCCACGTTCTAAGTTATTACCACTATAAATACTAATGTCTAATTAAGTTCCAATTTGTGTCTGGTCAAGTGAATTAGTGAGTTTAACTAAGTAAAGTGTCAGTGCCTTCATTCTCTCATAAAAGCCATTTGTTCTTTGCCTTCTTACTCTAATTCCACTAAGGTTATTTGATCAAATGTATTTTGGTTTTTGGGATAAGGGGACTTTAAGTGAAGTTCTGTAAGAGAGAAGCTTTGAGAGAAGCTTTGAGTGAAGCGAGTTAACGTAAGAAAACTTTAAGTGAAGTTGAGAGGAACTGCTGTTAAGGGAACAGTTGTTAAGGAACTTGACTTTAGGAACTCAAGGTGTGGCCCGTGAGTAGAATTAGGTTGTAACAAAGTTGTTTGGCCTCATTAGTGAAAGAGTTGAGTTTAAAATCCCTAATGGTCGAGGTTGTTTCTTCTTGTTGGGTCCAAGAAGTTTTTCCTCGTAAAAATCCCTTGTGTTCCTTTAACTTGTTTCTTTGTTTAAGTTTAAAATTCCGCAAAAAGTTACGTTTATTTCTACAAATACAATTCACCCCCCCCTCTTGTATTATTCCTAGTAAAATAACAAAAGACGTGCATTGCAAGATGTGTACTGAAAAGTGAGAATGATAAAAAAATAGAGGGAGTACGTCAAACAACTCTAAAGTCTAAGCATTTAAGGTAGCTGCAGTGAGATGCTAAACATAGCCTAGGGTAATTTTTGAATGAAATTAATTAGTAAACAAAGTAGGTAGAATAGTAGACACCATCACACAACACAGACAAGCTTTTTGTCCATTTTAAATTATTATAAGGAATTAGATTTTTTAGGAGAAGAAAATCAATTACAGCCTGAATCAGAAGCAATAAGCTTCCTTCAATATGAAGAGTTTAGAGAACTAGAAAAGGGTGTAATATACACCAAACTTCCAATGTATCCTACAATTCAAAAGCTTAGAACTAAAGGCTTAATTGCCAATGACATTAGCAAATGTAGAGTTAAAACAATTATTGATCAACAGGTGAAAAATCCAGATATAACTATCACTACAGCGAATATAGATTATTCCCCTAAAGAAAAAGAAGAATTTAAAAAACAAATAAATGAAATGCTCAAAGCAGGATTAATTAAAAAATCAAATAGTCCTCATAGAAGTGCAGCATTCATAGTCCAAAACCACAGTGAGCTTAAGCGAGGGAAATCTCGTATAGTTTATAATTACAAAAGGCTAAATGATAATTTAATAGATGATGGTTACTGTATACCTAATAAGGATACATTAATCAATTTAATCCAAGATAGAAATATATTTAGTAAATTTGATCTAAAATCAGGATATAACCAGATTAAACTGACAGACAGTTTTAAACCATGGACAGCATTCATTTGTAGCGAAGGCCATTTTCAATGGAAAGTTCTTTCATTTGGTTTAAAAAATGCTCCAGCTATATTCCAGAGATTTATGGATAACATCTTTGGAAAATTAAATTTTTGCTTTGTTTATATTGACGATATTTTAGTTGCTTCAAAATCTATACAGGAACATACAAAACACTTAGAAGAAGTTTTCAGTATCATAGAAAGAGAAGGAATTGTTATAGCTGATTCTAAAATGGAATTGTTTAAGAAAAAGATACAGTTCCTAGGATTAGAAATTGGCAATGGAAAAATTCAATTACAAGATCACATTGCTAAAAAGATATTAGAATTCCCAGATAAAATGGAAGACAGAAAACAGCTTCAAGCTTTCTTAGGACTGTTAAATTATGCTAGAAAGTTTATCCCAAACTTATCAAAATTAGTAGGACCATTATATGGCAAAACTTCAAAAAACGGACAAAAATACTTTAACCAAGAAGATGTCCAGCTAGTGTTAAAAATCAAAGAAAAGGTAAAAACACTTAAACCATTAGAATTACCCTTAAGTACAGACTATCTTATTATCGAAACAGATGGTAGTAAAGAAGGATGGGGAGCAGTATTGCTAACCAAACCTAATAAATATAGTCCTAAAATAGAAGAAAAATTAGCAGGCTATGCAAGTGGAAACTTCAAACCTAGTACTAATTGGTCTTCAATAGATTATGAAATACAAGCTGTAATAAACGCCCTAGAAAAGTTTAAAATACATCTAGATAGAGAAATAACTGTTAGAACAGACTGTGAAGCCATAGTTAAATTTATTAAAAATAGCAATAGTAAGAAAGTTAACAATAAACGATGGATTAACTTTCAAGATTTAATTGCAGGAAAAGGCTATCAGATAGTGTTTGAACATATCAAAGGAATAAATAATAATTTAGCTGATGTGTTATCACGAATAATTGACAGATACATACAGAAGAATGGATAAGCTTAATAAGCTTAAATCCAGCAGCTCTACACACAGCGCTAGCTCGTCTAGCACCCAGGTAAAAATAGAAGAATTCTCCTTTGGGAAAAATAAATTATACAGCGTTGAACCAAGTAAGGGATTCAAACCCTTGAAAGGTGAAACATTAGACAAAACACAACAAGTTATCTGTGATAACTTATGGGTCATGCAGTCTACACAGCATAAGGTATTGACATTAAATTGTCTTACCTATTATTTTAATAAGATACAGCAAAAACCTCTTTCGAGGAATTTTAGTTTTTATTCAGTGGTACATGGTCGAAGACCTGGAGTCTATCGCACATGGCACCAAGTATTACAACAAATAGAGGGTTTTCCAGCCCCCTTGTTTAAAGGGTTTCATAATTTTGGAGAGGCAATGGAGTTTGCCAAACTAAAATTAGGACCAAATTTCTTTGTAGGAGACAAAGGTGATATCACCTTACAAAGAGGAGAATTCAATCCCTCCTCGTCACAGCTTGGAACCCCCGTTCCCGGATCCTACTTACAAATGGAGGTTTTTACCCTCCAACTTACTCACAAAAATTAGTGCAGCCTAGCCCTAATATGGCCATAAATGATCAGTTCTTTGAAAGAAACGAGAGAATTACAACAAGAATGTGCTTATAAGGCCAATACCATTGACCTTATTGGAAAACACAACTGTAATCTTATAGCAGAATTGCAGCAGCTTAGACAAGAACTCACAGAAGTATCAGAACAAAACAACAGCCTTAAGACCCAGCTAGCTACATATTCTACCTCCTTTATTAAAAAGGGGTTAACACCACATAAAAATATTCCTTTCCACTACCTTAAACCCAGACTCAAACTCAAAACAAAAGAAACCTTACAACAACTACTAGAGAAAGATGGTGGAGCAGATGTGGTAGAAATCATAGCACAGAAGGTTGAAGATAGTGTAATACAACACATGATCAGCCTCTAGAAAAAGTTAGTTAGAATACACTTTGGAGAACTAATTGATGAAAGAAAAATCCAAGGTGTAGAGGTCCAGCAAGAAATCTTGACAATCATGAGTCAAGAAGTAAATGCAGAAGAAATAGTCATTACAGGTCTTTTCAAGGCAGATATTAAACTATACAGCACTAACTTAAGCAGAGCAGAGATAGTTGATCTGTTAGATCATGGGATGATCAATCTTCTCTACTACAAAAATAATAGTGATATTCCAGCAGGACTAGGTGAACGACTCACCTATTGCCTACAGTACTGCAACATAGGTGAACCTAACATGACAATCGGATCAAGTGTAGTCCAAGTCATCAGCACCTTACCCAAGGTAGAAGGTCTACACCAACGACCAGCTTACCAACAGTATCATATTGATCCATTGTTTATAGTCTACAACAGCACTCCTCAAAATTTCCAGTATATTAATAAGCCAGACTTATACAAATGGCTTATGCAGCAAAAGCCATCAAAAAATTCCAATTGGCGTCACAGTAATCTCTTAGCAGAAGGACCATATTTTAAGATATGGGGACCATTAACTATCAAGCTCAACATACCTCCATATGGAGAACCATTAGAGGATGTTGAAATGTCTGAACAATATCCTAGTGATGAAGATGGAGATACATATATAGATCTACAGGGACGAGATCCGTACGATTAGTCTCTTATTAGTTTACACTGTATTAATGGATGATGAGTCATCATCCATTATTTAAGCTTTTCTGTAACAGCAAACACGTTTTTATGCTTTTAAAAAGTACTTTAAACCAGAACCATTGCTTTTAGAAAAGGAAAGGAATCTTTGTAAAAGCAAGGGTGAGTCACCCCTCTGCTTTAGAAATAGTTCCTTTCTAGTTTCATTATAAAATCCTTCACTCTGCATCAGTTGTAAGCAGAGTGAATCCTTGTATCCACCCAAAAACACCCAAAAAACAATAAACACCATGTTTTCTTGCTAAACACTTCCTTCTTATAGCTTAAAGTAGCCTAGTAATTTGTGTTCTTGAAACCTTCAAATACTCTACCACTTCCGCAGATATCCTAAAGAGGCACCCCCCCTCTTTAATTTGGTATCCATTAGATTGATCTCTAAAAAAAATCGAAAAAAAAAATCAGAGCATCTAAGACCAAATGTTAATTCAAGAAAATGAAAGCTCATGCGGTGTGAATATAATTTAAAATAGGATTTTTTAACAAGAATAATTCAAACTTTTGCCCGTTCTCTCGCAATAATACAAACTTTTGATTATTTTTTAATAATACAAACTTTTGACTAAAATTCCTCCAGTAGGACAATACCGGTTGTTAACTTGTTGTAGGAGGTAACTAGCTGAGGTGGTTCGGGTGGGTGGGGGGTTGGGGGAGGAGGGACAAATAAGAAAGATCATTTTGTAATTTTTTTTGACTTGTTTTACCGGTTACAAGTCAACTTGACCTACTGGAGGAATTTTGATGTAAAGTTTGTATTATTAAAAAATAATCAAAAGTTTGTATTATTGCGAGAGAACGGGCAAAAGTTTATATTATTGTTGTTAAAATAGACTTTAAGGTTTAATTTGACAAAACATATAAATTAAGGTATTATCTCAAAAAATAAAAGTATTATTCGCAAATCGCAATGAATTTTACACTCATTCGATTCCCTTTTGATGTTGGGGGTTTTTTCACCAGGTACCCATGAGGTTTCACAATATTCACCTGGTACCCTCGCGTTTTCAATAATTCACCTGGTACCCCTGAGGTTTTGAAAAATTCCTGATGTGACCCTACTGTCAACTTTACGTTAACTATAACCCTAAAAAAACTTATAACCTAATTTAACCCTAACTTCTAACCCTAAAACCTAACCCTTCCACCACCCCCTCCCCCCTGCCCCTACCCCCGCAGTCCCCCTCCTCCACCCCCCGCAGCCCCTCCCCCCACCCTCCAACCACCCCACCACCCCTGGCCCCCTTCCCCACCACCCCGCAGCCCCTCCCCCCCTTCGTAGTCGCAGTCGCAGCCCCTCCTTCCACCCCTCGCCGTCGTTGCCTCCCCGGAGTCGATTTCCACTCCCCTCCGCCCCACCCCTTCGAGTTTCGCTCCCCTCCCGGAAAATGGAAGCCTAGAAAATTGAAAATCGAAAATCGTGGGGGGGCGCGGGGGGGGGGATGCGCGGGTACGTGGAGGGGCTACGAGGGGGTGGGGGGGGCCGGGTGGGGAGAGGGGAGGGGTTGGGAAGGGGCCAGGGGTGGTGGGAAGGTGGGGGAGTGGGTGGTTGGAGGGTGGTGGGGTTAGGGGTTAGGGAGAGAAATGGGTTAATTAGGGTGTAAAAGTATTAATTAGGTTTAATTAGGATTAATTAGTATTAATTAGGTTAGTTAGGGGTTAATTTCGTTGATTTAGCCCTAATGACTAAAGGAGTTGACGTTCGTTAGTCATTAAGGGTATTCTGGTGATTTTTCAAAACCTCAGGGGTACCAGGTGAATTATTGAAAACGCGAGGGTACCAGGTGAATATTGTGAAACCTCAGGGGTACCTGGTGAAAAAAAACCGTTGATTTTTTTTTCTAAGTGTTTAAAAAAGATCTCCACTAGGAACATATAAAAACAATTGGATTACTTGAATCTTCAAAGGAGTTGATGACTTGAGCAAATCGAGAGTATATTGGATTGTGAAAAGAGTGGAAGTTGGATAGAGAAAATGGTGAATCTGTGTAGCAAGATTGTTGTCACTTTTCTTATTGGCCTAATATACTACTCCCTCCGTAACACATTACTTGCAACAATTGAACTAGGGGGATTTCCTAGGCAAAATTTGGTAAGTATGGATAAAGGAGATTAATTATGAAAAAGTAGGAGAGAGAAATCACATGGGTTGAGGAAAGAAAAAGGAAGAGAGAGAAATCACATGGGTTGAGGAGATTAATTATGAAAAAGTAGGAGAGAGAAATCACATGGGTTGGACATTTTACATGCTAAATTTTGCCATATATGGAAAGTTTTAAATTGTTGCAATTAATATGTTACACCTATTTTTAGCAAATGTTGCAAGTAATGTGTTATGGAGGGAGTAATTGCAACAGTTCTATTTTAGGTAATGGTCCACTATTATATTATTATTTTTCACTTTACAACTATGTGCCACACTTTTATTGCAAACAACAATAAAATGATAACCACCCCACAGTCCCACCCACCCCTTCAATTTAGGGACTCGCATAATTTACCTATAATATAAAAATACTTACTATCTTCTACCAAATCAACTTTTACGGTAGATAATATAACTATGTGCCACTTTATCTACTTCGTAAAAGTATGTGCACAATGATGTTCTGTAATTAATATGGAATGGATAAAGTACTGTTTTTTCACCAAACTTTCATAAATGATATATGCCCATAAATTTTATTTTATAAGATATTTATCTATACTAATATATAAAAAGCGTTCCTAAGAAAGTCTACGTGCCACGTGTCACCCCTCCATTTTTTCTTGCATTATGTTATTATCCATTCAACTAACAATCAAAATGCATGGAGGAGGATTCAAACACTAGACCTTCTAGGTTGAAGGTCTCACTCATTAGTCATCACCATCTTAACTAGCAATGAGTTGTGAGATCTCTATCCATATTAATATGTAAATCCCTCATTTATATATGAAAAATTAATGAAAAAAGATAGAAAAAAAGAGTTTGAAACTTTTTCAAATGCAAATAAAATATAAAGTACTCAATGTATGAAGCCGGGGCATCGCCCGGACTACACACTAGTTTACTAATTAATGTGTTTACAGAGTTGCTTAATGTCTCTCACAAATTGTCCATGTTAGGGTACAATATGTGGATGGTTGTCCATGACTCTTCAAAACAAAAATGTCCAAGGTGGGGGGAGGGGGGTTAGTTTGAAAATGTGACAAAGGAAACCTGTGCCGTAGGCCCGTAGTTACGTCCCACCACTAAAGCAAGTTGCAATATCGTCGATAAGAAAAACAAATCAAGTATTAGGCCATTGCATTCCAAGAAGCAGCCATGGGCCAACCCACATCTCACTCTTCATTTTCAAAGACTGTAGTTTCTCACTAGAAAAGCTTTCGTTCCTCCGGATTAAAATGATGGACAATAATTCAATTTTGATAATCTGATTAGGTACACATACATTGGAGTGCATATTAGATCTTGGAAAAGCCTGGTTGACAGATATTTGAATATAGCAAATACATAACATATCTCTCCTTTTGTTTTTCATGTCATTATGTTTTAATATTGTGGCCCTTTTTGAAGGATAGAAGAAGAATTTAAAGGTGTTTTCATTATAAAAAATTATTAAAATAGGGTGACTGATTTTAAGAAAAAAAAATTAGACAAATCCAAGCCCTAATTCTCCTAACAAATCATTTCATCTCACTCTAGCCCAACACTATTTCTAGACATCTCACACCAAGCTAGTGGTCCCTTCTCTTCTCCTTCTTTTGTTTTCCTTTGAATCTCAAACTATAGCAGACAATTTTAAAAATTAATCTGACAGTTTTACCGAATGTATTAAACTAGTCATTAAATAGATTAAAGAATGTGAAAGCTGAATGGATTAAACAAGTTAATATATTATAAAAGGTGATCCGTTCTCTTCTTAATTTGGGTTTGGGTTGTCGCTTAATTTGAAATGAATAGTAGGCGATCGATCTCTTATAAGACCAACCCTTTCATTATTGTGTTATTATTTCTAGCTTCCAATTTTTTTAAAAAATATACTAATAAATATAAAGAATCAAAAGACATACAAAAATTCAGGAACCACTTACTAATTCATTTTGCAACAGGCCTAAATACATTACTTTTGTTAAAATTCCCGCCTAACATGGTTTATAAGATCGTCCCTAGAGATTTTTTTTTCCTTTCAAAAATGATAACCCAACTTTAATATAGAAAACTAGTATTTAGGCCCGGGGTTTCTCTGTGCTACATTTAGTAGTAGTCAAATAAGTTATCTTACTCATTTAAAGAATTTATCTCATTGATTATATGGATTTCAAAAGTTTTCCATTTATATATCATCATTCATTTTGATTAAATAAGCAATAATTGTATGGTGGAGTGATGGTTGGATCTCTTTTTTTCATACTTGAGGTTGTGGATTTGAATCTTCACGTTTTTTTTTTGAGAAAGATGTGGATAGAATGTTAACAATGCTTCTTTTTTTTTACTATATGAGAAAGACGTAGATAGAATGTTATTGAATGAGGGATGGTGACACGTTGCATATATATGTTCTTAGGAACGCTTTTTAATATATTAGTATAGATTTGAAACTATAAATTCGTAAAAGTAAATGTCATCTCAAATTTGATTCATTTATGAATTATTATAACTTTGGAAATTATCTTATCACATTTTCTCCAATTTAAAGTTGATCAGATATAGCAAAAAAAAAGCCACATGTCATCCTGTGATTGAACATAGTAGCTTGCACGTTGTATCGGAATAAGACGGAAGGGAAGGAAAATGAGAGTGTAAACCCCCTAATATAAGTAATATATACATCATTGTTATCAAGATCGGGTTCCTACTTTGGATCGTTAGGGTTGGCAGGATCGAATCGGCAGGATCGAATCGTAGGATCGTAAGATCCTACAATATAGGGTACATTAGTGACAATTATGCTATAATGTGGTCAAAAGACTCATGTTAGAACTTTACATATATTAATAATGACGTTTTTCATTCCCAAATGATGATAGTGGTTCAATACTTTAAGATTGAAGTAACATGTGACCAAAAGCCAATAGGAGAAATATAATATTTGGAATTATTTTGTGAAATTTTATGATAGAATCGAATCATAGAATCGCAGGATTGTAGAATCATGTTATGATCCTACCATTTGAATTTTGGTAGTTGGGTAGGATCGAATGATCCTATTAAATTAAGATTTTATGTAGGAGCGGGATCGAAAAGGTCATTTCGGATCGTAGAATCGTAAGATCTAGATCGGGATTTAACAACAATGATATACATTATCTAGGACCAATATAAAAGATATATCTAGAAATTAAATTTCTTATGTCAATTTCTCAAATAAAAAAAAATGCTTTTAACAAATGTGCTTTGTATGGCCATTCTCCCAAAACCACAATTTTTTCAAGAATTGAAGAGTGAGTATTGTTTGACACGCACATTTGTGTTGTTCTAGTTATTAGTTGTTTCTTTTTCTTTTGGGGGGGGGTTGTTGAATTGTGTTTCAGGGGAGTAGAGAGGAAGATAAAACGAGAAATGAGCTCCTAATGACTAGACTAGACATTTCAATATAGAAAAATTTGTCAAAAAAAACCTTTTAAAGGTTCAATTTTGCGAAAAAAACTTTATAAGGCATTCTTTGCGAAAAGAAACCACAAACTTAATTTTTCTTGCAAGAAGAAACCTATTCCCATTTTCCGGTGTATTTTTTCTCAATTCCGGCGCTGACCTTCTATTTTTCTTTAACCCCTTGTTTTCATTAACTGCAGCACCACCCCTATGCATCTCAAAAACCACACCAAAAAATGGGAATAAGTTTCATCTTGCAAGAAAAATTAAGTTTTTGGTTTTTTTTCGCAAACAATGCTTTAAAAGGTTTTTTCTCACAAAATTGAACCTTTAAAAGGTTTTTTTTGACAAATTTTCCTTCAATATAACTCTTTAAGGATTAGGGATGTAACAAATTCTATCTTCTTTTCAAATGAATTAGTACTACCTCTAAATCTTAAAGGATTTTTTGATGGCAATAATTCCACCTTTGGCCGATCCTCCCAAAACAGTCCCACCTTTCATAAACTTGGGAATAATCCGACTTTTGGAGTGTGTTTGCCCAAAACGGGTCGTGACCTGTTGGTAACCTGCAAATGCAGGTTTAATACACTTATTATGTGGTTAAGGACTAATTTGATGTGTTTTTAACTAAATTCTTAATTAAACACCTAAATCTAATTATTTTAATTAGTAAATTAAAAAAAAAATCACCACACCACACCTCCCCCTCCTCTCCCCTTCCACCACCACCTCCTTTCCACTAACCTCCACCCTACAAGCTACAACCCATTGCCTGAGTGCCTTCTCATAATATCATAGTCCCCCACCACCACCACCACCACCACCACCCACTAGAACCAAAAATACAACCCACTACAATTGCCCGGCCCGCCACCACCGTCGCCCAAACCCGGCCCCTTCCCCACCCTCGCCCAAACTACCCACGAAAGCCCCCACCCACCACCGACCCAAACCCTAGCCCACGACGCCCACCACCCCATCCCTCAAACCTCCCTCCCGGTCACGCGTCGAATCATTTGTGTCGCGTGGCGCAGGCCATGAGCTCGCATCCAAAGCCGGGAGGTCTGCTGTTTCCGGCGAAACTTCATTGCACGCCAGACCACCGAGAGAGGAAGGTAATATTTGGTAGATCGCTGGCGGTTTTGGAGTTCGCGAAGAGAGAGGGAAATAGCCAAAAATGGAGGTAGGAATGGGGGTGATGGTGAGAAAGGAAGGAAAGAGGGATAGAGAGTGTGAGCACCGAGCACGGGGGTCGTTAAGGAGAGACAAGATGAGGTCAGAGTTGGGTTTGTCAATGGAAAAATGGGTCGAAGGACGGAGAAAATGAGGGGGTGGGAGTGAGAGGACTAGGGAGGGGGGAGATGTTGCGGGGGTGGGAACGAGAGGAGGGTGGGGATGATGGAAGAGGAGGGGGTGGGAGCGAGAGGACTAGGGATGGGGGAGTTGGTGTAGGGGGTGGGGATGATGGAAGGGGAGAGGGTGGTTTTGGGGGTGGGTGGATTAGGATTATGTTCTTTTATTTTTTAAAATTAAATTGATAATTGCTTTTTAGAAAGGAAACAAGAGGTCAATAAGCGTTTTTAACCGGTCAACCAGGTCATTGGTTAAAGTGGCTCAATTTGGGAAGATATGGGTCATAGTTGGGATTATTCCCAAGTTTGTGAAAGGTGGGACTGTTTTGAGAAGATCGGCCAAAGGTGGGATTATTCCCATCAAAAAATCCAATCTTAAAAATAAGTCATATTTGTGGTCAAAGATTTGAATTTGACCCACTTTATTCTACTATATTTTTTTATAAGGAAAGAAAACTAGGGAGGTTCTCGGGACCTGGGCAACCTTAAAGCATCCTTATGGATGATAATGGAAAAAGAAGTATTCGGAGAGTCGAACCAATATGTGAGATTTGAGGTAGAGTGCCCCCAATGAGCCATCCAATCCGCCGCTCTGTTCGCTTTCCTAAAACCATGGTTGATCTGCACCTCATTAAACAACCTCAAATCTTGACCTACATCTAAAATAATAGAATTAATAGACCAAGGATTCTTCCACAATATTAATTGCCTGAATTACAGTCAAATTGTCCGCTTCAATAATCAAATTTTTAATTCCTAAAGAGATAACACCTTTTATCCTTTCTCTAAACCCCCAAGTTTCAGCAATAAGAACTGAAAAGCTCGAGCTTAGAGAGTTAGCCCCACATATCCTCACTTCTCCTTTGTCATCTCGAATAACAAAACCAAAAGAAGTTAAACCATCTCTCAATTTAGAGCTACCAATATTTAACTTATATAATTGGCAGGAGGATGGGACCAAACACTTTAATCTACTACATGTTCTCTTTTCCATTGAGTTATTATATCAAATATATAATAAGAATTAATCGGTATCTAAACTTAACTTCCTACAAATTTTTGTAATCATCTTCTCATATTTCTTCTTTATTTTAAAAAAATTCAAACACAATTCCTTTTTCTGGTAAGTTCCAATTACAATCATTTACCATTCATTAGCATTCTCTCCAGATTATACTCATTAGATAATAATTTTCAATTACATTTCGCTTTGCCTTCTATCAAGAGCATTATTTGATAGTTTTAATTGCTAATATCTAATAAAGAGATTTTTATTGACCTTAGAACAAGAAAGATAACAATCATACTCATCAAATTTAAGAAGGGGAGATGGTAGTTCAGTGGAGTACCACCTCGAATTACAGGGCATTGCCAAGGGTTCGAATCCTCATCCTAACAATATGTTGGGACATTTACTTTTGGGATGTTTAGCCTTGTATCCAGCCTCTGAGTTGGTGCGCCCGTGGGTTAGTTTTCGGACCAATTATCTTTTCTAATAAAAAAAAAAAATACTCATCAAAATTTGAAACCCTTGGAACTTTATTTCCTTCCTTCCTTAGTTGATCATTTATCTTACATATCCCAAATACTCTGCAGTACTATCATTTGTTTGTGCCAGTTAGTATTGTTCTCAACCCTTTATTTTTCTTCTTTAATCCAATTGTTATCTAACAAAACCTTAAGAAAATGTACTACATAAGATATGTACTCTTATAACTTTCAAAAATATAGTTAATCTAAGAACAATTGATCCTACAAATCATGTACATGTTCTTTTTAGAAGTGCCTACCTTAATTCAAAATTCAACACCTTTAGTAATAAAAAGCCAAATATGCTATATTTTGTTTATTCAAGTGCAAAGGGAATTATGAAATATCCCTCGATATAACATGGGGATATTACATTAGGTCTACCCCTCATGAAAAGGCCCACCCTATGTTGTTATCCTTGCCTTTCCAATATATAATATGGGTAAATATTGTACTGCACATTAGTTACACCCACTCACTAGGGGTGTCGAAAGAATCGCGGACCGATTCGATCGACTACTGTTCGACCTGCAGGCCGGCCCGACCAAAACGACTGGGATTACCCGCACCGCCAAACCGCAATATTATATCCTAACGACCAGACCGCATTCAAACCCGAACTCGATCGTACTCAACCAGATATTACAAAACTCAATTATTTTTTTATATCTACAAAATCATTTAAATATGTTAATTTATAAAATTTCTTACATTTAATAATTAATTAAATAAAAAATTAAATTACATTTAATTTAATGGTTAAACTTTGAATATCATGTACTTGTTCATATTTTTATTTTCATTTATTTTTGAATTATTTGTGTACATTGCTCTCTTGTTTTAATTTTTGAATTATTTGTACGAGCCGAACCAAGACCGAACATGTCCCGTCGACTCGGCTCGAGAGCGGATGAGGTTGAGCTCGGCTCGAGCTCGAAATTTGAGCTCGGAGCTCGAAAAGAACAAAGCTAAGCTCGACTTGAAATTTTAAAAGTTTTAAAAAAAGTTCAACTTAATATTCACCGGGCCTTTAGGCTAGCCCAATAAAATCTTGTCAAACTCTTGATAAATATAGTTGTCAAGCTAATTTACATTAAACATGTAAGGCCCAACCACCATACATTCTACTATCTATACAAACCCCTTTAATACAAAGACCTTTACTCTTTCTTCCTCTCCAATGTGGGACTTTGAAAATCCCAAACAAGAGGTCCGCTAATGGTTCTACTGCTACTCTGCTAGAACCAAGAAGAGATACATTTGTAATTCTGAATCATGTCCGTTTTATACTTGCAAAGTATGATGTTTTTACTTTGCCTCTTCGATGTGGGATTCATATAAACCCCAACAAAATCAATTCATCAACTTTGATGCATGTTCAATACTACGGTGCAAATATACAAATGTTTGCTAGCTATACGTGCATGTAATCTTTGATGGTTGCAGGTGTATTAATTTAATTTGCAAATGTAAATATGTAATGTTTATTGGTTGTGTTCTTTTTCCAAGATGAAAGTGATGGAATTATATTTATAGTAGAAGAATAAATTTAATACTAGTCCAAGTTTTTGGGTCTTGCATATTTAATGATTGTCCAATTTTATAATATAAGACAAATCAAACAAGAATTATAAGAAAAGGCTTAAAGGGTAATAAGATTATATAAGAAAACAAGGTCAGTGTTTATTTTTTCTATCGATGTGGGACTTTACTTTTTACATAAAAACAATCAAAAATGTTTTCGAGCTTGTTCACGAACTCTCGAGACGAACTCAAGGAGGCTCAAACTCGGCTTGTTATAGTTTCGAGCCCCAACGAGCCAAGCTTTGACCGAACTTTGACCGATAGGTTGATGGATAGCTAGGCCGGTTCTTTGTAACACGAGAGTCGATACTCATTAATAATCATTCACGTATTAGCTAGAATGGTTCCAATATTATTATATCGTACTAACATATATAAGCCTACTGATAAAATAGTTTCTTTATAGTCACATATATATATATAAAGTTAAGAGAAGACCATAAATACTATACTAGTATTAAACTATAGTATAACATAAAAACAATTAACTTAAACAATCTTATAACTTATAAAGATAAGGGAGTGTTATGGTTGTTAATCTTATACTAGTATTAAACTATATGGTTGTTAACAAGTTACTATTTAGTAACTAGTAAGTACTTGTTAACTATTTTACTTATGGTTGTTACTTGTTAACAGTTAACTTATTTTAATAAGTTATGGTTAGCTTTTATAGGGGATAATGATTTAGGGGTATAATTTATTATTATTATTATTGTGCAACATATGAACCCTCGTTATAATCACCTAGACCTCATATGAACCGTCGTTGTACACATATGAATGTATGATTGTCATTTGTTATAGTATTATAACATATTAAAAGTCGTTATACTAATTTATAAAGCAATAGAGTATTAGATTGGTTTTACAATTATTTTGATATCAATCTTATATTAAAATGATTCAACATATTAGTATTTATATTGTTACTGTTATTGTTAGTATCCCTGTTCTTATTTTGTATTACTATTGCTATTGTTAGCCTTGTTACTATTACTGTTATTATTTGTATTTTTTACCAATTATCATTGCCGCTTTATGTTTATTAGTATTATTATTCTCATTACCATCATAACTATTTACAAACTTATATATCAATCATAATGCTTATAATAATAAATCATTTATATAAAGTTTGGAATTGATCGTCTACTCGTTATTATTGTCGTTGGTTATAATATATAATATTAAAACATATGAAGAGTCGTTCTACTCCTTTACTCATTAGAGTGGTTTTACGCATTGATTATTCGAAATAAGAGTTAACTAAGAGAATACACTAAACATCAGGTAATCAATATAGTGTTTTTATTGGTTTTTCGTTGTCATCCATATATTTATCGCATACACACATATGTATATATATGTCGATCTTAATACTTTTATTAATATGATTCGTTTACAAAATACATAACAAAATCAAGATGGCCGATCGGAGTTACGAAGTTGAACCGACGTTCAATAGCGAATAACCCCGATGTTTCACAATGATCGAACTAAGGTCATTACTAATTCAACCCGATTACATTTGACTTAACTAAACCGTACACGAAACCTAAATACGACTTGCGCAAATCCGGCAAAAAAATGTCAACGAGCGATCATACCGGAATGGATCGACTTATAAATGGAACGCTCGACTGTCCGGCACAGGAATCCCATGATTCAAATGTGTTCGACCAGTTGAACAAAACCGACCAATCATGACCTGGGCGACAATTAGAATCCCGACTGCTCAGTGCGACTCGTTACCGCGTATACCCAAACCTGTTTGAGAACCTGTTTTGGCACCACTACCACTCACTCAATTACTGCTATACCTTGTTGTGAAGCCCGAGTGTGGCGGGTACTGATAGATGAGGACGAACTCACTCTTCAAGTTGCATTGCATGGTCCTAACCTTCTTTGAATTCTAATTGCTGCCTCTGCCAACTTATTCTCCCATAAGCTTTTCCCTCACTCTTTCTGAACTTTTTTCCTTTTTCTTCTGGTGGGGGTGGGAAGAGGACATCATATCCGGTCATCCAATAGAAAGAAACATAATCATATCCCTGTTCAAATTATAGACCATATTATTTTCTACTCAGGTATTTGCTTACTACAGATAATTATACAATAAGAACTAAAAACCTTCCTGTTCAAGTGTTAAACCGATGTGTAATGTTTTAGTATTTTGGTCAACATTTATGGAAAACCAGGAATCTTGAAAGAAAATATGGGTTCTTTGAACGTTTCTTGAGATTTATATATTCGAAAATACACTTGAATAAGGATATGAATTAGGAACCTTAAAGTTAATATATAGAATGAACGAAATTAAGTGGTCTTACCTGTTTAATGTCACTCTGAACCTTAGTAAAGATCCACTTCTCAACTCTGAATTTACTAAATAACCTGAAACTGTTGGAGATAACGTAGGACTCTATTTTGTTATAGATAGATTTTCATATGTTATAGTTAGATTATAGTTAGGTTTCCTTTTCCATGTCGGATTCCTAAAACTCTTGTATATATATTGTGATGGCTCAATGAGAAAACTTCAAGCTTTGTCATTAATAATATTTTACATGGTATCAAGAGCAAAGGTTAGTACAACAAATAATTTTTTTTTTCCTCTCTGGACCTCACGTGCATCACACACTCTGCCGTGGGTTCAACTTACTGTATAAGTTCCACGCACACAATTCACAATATTTTTTTTTTTCTCTCCGGTGGCTTTACCTTACTTCCTGTAAGTTCCACCCAAACAATTCACAATATTTTTTTTATCTCTTTATTTGATCATTGGACACCTGTGATTCACTGCCAAGGTTGCACAATATTCAAATTTTGTAAGTTCCCCCCAAAAGTTGCTACTTTCATTCAATGCCTCTGATTTGTGCCGCCTAAACATCCAAACCACAAAATCTTTTTCATTCGGCCCCCTATCATGCTCTTTTCGGCTGAACAATGGAAGGCCTTAGCAAGTCTTATTGGTACTGTAAAAATTTCTGATGATCACCTTAATGGTATATTTTCTCCTACTGATTGGATTATTGATACAGGGTCTACTCATCATGTTACTGGTGAGAAGTCATGGTTAGTTGATGTTGACGAAGTTCATGATTGTCATGTTGGCCTCCCTAATGGCTCTTCTGTTACTGCTACTCATAAGGGTTCTGTTCGACTTTCGGCACATCTTATTCTGACTAATGTTCTTTTTGTGCCTCGGTTCAGTTGTAACTTATTATATGTCTCTCAGTTATCTACTGACTTACAATGTACTGTGCAATTTAACTCATCTATGTGTGCTATACAGGACCGCATGAGGGAGCTGATTGGAACGGGGCTTAGACGGGATGGACTTTATTACTACAAGGATGCTCCTGTGACTCCTGCTTCTGTTCATGCTATTACTTCAGATTTTGACCTTTGGCATAGACGTATGGGGCACCCTTCTGAACGTGTAGTTAAGTTACTTCCTCTTCTTTGTGGTCATAAGGGTAGTTTACATAAAGGGTGTGAAATTTGTTTTCGTTCTCAACATCCTAGAGACAAGTTTCCTTTAAGTGATAATAGAGCAAGTAGGATTTTTGAGAAAATACATTGTGATTTGTGGGGTGCTTATAGACATGTCTCTTCTTGTGGTGCACGTTATTTTTTTTACTATTGTTGATGATTATTCTTGTGTTGTGTGGATTTATTTATTGGAAGATGAAACTGAGGTTTTTCGCATGTTTATGGCCTTTGTTGCAATGGTTGATCGTCAATTCTCCCAAACCATTAAAATAGTTCAAAGTGACAATGGCACAGAATTTAATTATCTTCTTGACTATTTCATTGCCACTGGTATTATTTTCCAAACTTCTTGTGTTGCCACACCACAACAAAATTGGAGGGTTGAGCGTAAACACAAACATATTCTTAATGTGGGCAGGGCTCTTCGTTTTCAAGCTCATTTGCCTATTTATTTTTGGGGGGAGAGTGTTCTTACAGCTGCCCATCTCATTAATCGTACTCCCTCTATTTTGTTAGATAACAAATCTCCCTTTGAAGTTCTTTATGGCTTTGCTCCTTCTTATGAGGCTATTAAAACCTTTGGTTGTCTTTGTTTTGCTCATAATCACAAAACTAAGGGGGATAAGTTTGCCAGCATGAGTAGAAAATGCATATTTGTGGGCTATCCATTTGGTGAAAATTGCTGGAAATTATTTGATTTAGATACCAAGAATTTTTTTGTGTCTCGCGATGTTAAGTTCTTTGAGGAAATGTTCCCTTTTAAATCACCCCAAGATGCCAATATTGACCCTCTTACCTTATTTCCTCCTGATACCTTTCCTATTCATCCTGATTTTGATGATTTTCCAGCTCCACAACTTGAATCTCCCCAGCCCACACCAAACGGCGCAGCTCCTAAATCTCCTTCCCCTTCCACAAACCCCTCGCCTAGCCCAATATCGTCTCCCTCGCCTGACCCATCATCTCCAACTTCTTCTCCTGGTCCCGCGTCACCTCAGTTTGGCCCAATATCTTCATTTCCCTCGCCTGGCCTTGTTTCCCCCCTAGCAGGCCCCGCGTTTTCTATGACCCTGGCCCAACAGTCCTCTCCCTCTCCTCACACGGGCCCCGCGTTAGGCCCAGCTTCTCCTTCCTCTCCTATTTCTTTGGACCACCAGCCCACACGCAGCTCCTCTCCTCTTGTGTTGGATCAAAATTCCCTTTCATCTTCTAATTTGGGCCGGGGTAAACGCGAGAAAATTCCATCTGTTCTGTTAAAGGATTTTGTTACGCATTCTGTGGATACTGAAAGTCCATCTCTCTCTACTTCGTCTCCTTCGTCTTCCTCAGGTGCTCCTTATCCTATAGCTCATTATATTAATTGCACAAATTTTTCGAAGAAGTATTGCAAATTTCTTGCTTCTGTTATTTCTCACACTGAACCCATGTCTTTTAGAGAAGCTATGAAGGATGTGGTTGGAAGGCTTCTATGCACGATGAAATCCGTGCATTAGAAGACAATGGTACATGGACATTACAAGAGCTTCCTCCTGGGAAGCGTGCTTTAGGCAGTCAGTGGATTTATCGCATTAAATATTTGTCTGATCTGTGGAACGTTTGAAATCTCACCTGGTTGTTCTAGTTAATCATCAGGAGGCAGGTATTGATTATAATGAAACTTTTGCACCTGTTGCTAAAATGACTATAGTTCGGGCTTTTTTAGCTATTGTTGCCTCCAAAAATTGGGAACTTCATCAGATTGATGTTCACAATGCTTTTCTTCATGGTGATCTAGATGAAGAAGTTTATATGAAACTTCCTCCAGGTTTTGAATGTCCTAATCCTAATATGGTGTGTCGTTTACGAAAATCTTTGTATGGTTTGAAGTAGGCTCCTCGTTGTTGGTTTGCCAAGTTGGTTTCAGCCTTAAAAGGCTATGGTTTTCTTCAGTCTTACTTTGATTACTCTCTATTTACCTATACTCGTGGGACTGTGCAACTAAATGTTTTAGTCTATGTTGATGATCTGATTATCTCTGGTAATGATTCCGCTGCTCTAACTCTGTTCAAAGCATATTTGAGTGACTGCTTTAAAATGAAGGATCTTGGACCTATGAGATATTTTCTTGGCATTGAAGTAGCTCGTAGTACTTCTGAATTGTTTTTATGTCAGCGCAAGTACACTTTGGATATTATTTCTGAAGCCGGACTTTTTGGTGCCAAGCCCTCTGGCTTTCCTATTGAGCAAAATCATTGCTTAGCTCATGCTTCTAGCGCATTATTGGAGGATGCCGCATCATATAGGCGCCTTGTTGGTCGCTTAATTTATTTGGCTGTTAGTCGCCCTGACTTGGTGTAATCCCCCATAATTTTAAAGGATTTTATAAATATATTTTATCATTTATATATTTATATTTTAGTTCAAATGATTTTTATTATTTAAGTAGGTTGACTATTTTTGAAAGTCAAATGAAATTATTTTAAGGATTTAAGGAAGTTGAAAATATTTTAATTAATCATGCTTTGAAAAAGGTTTGAAATATGAATTTGATTTAGAAAAGAAGTCTAATGGACTTGAGGAACCCAAATTCTAAGTAGATTGGGAAAGAGGAGTTATATTGATACTAGGAGTCCTCATTCATCAATCCTAGTTATCATCGAATCCTATTTAAACTTAAATTCTTTTTTCCTAAGCCCAAAAGGAAACCCTAACTATAAATACCCTAAGCCCAATTATTTGCCCTACACAAACTATTTTTTTTCTTCACTCTTCCTCTCAATTCTCACGGCTCTCTCTCTCCTCTTCCACGTAATTTTCTTTTCTTCTCCTCTCAAGCTTTTGTTTCTTCTTCTTCAAGTAACGCTTTCTTCCTTGCTAAGAAACGTCACCGCCGCCGTCGTTGACCGCCGTTGACCGTCGCTGCTGCCACCAAGACTCCTCCTTGGCCGGTGCCTCCTCCCTTTCATCTTGAGTTGGTTTAATTCTTTCCTTTTCCTCAAGTTTTCCATTAAAGACTATGTTTTTATGCTTTATTTTAATGTTAATCATGATTATCAATGTTAATTTACTGTTTTAATGAATAATCTTAATTCATATATATATATATATTATTATAAGAATAAAAATTCAGATTTGTTTATTATTGTTAGTTTGAAGTTTTAGTAATTAAAGCATGGATTTTTAGGGTGTTAATTATTAGAAAACCATAGTAGCATATTAAATACTATGAGATTAATTTAATTTGTGATTTTAAACATGTTTAAGAGGGTTTAAAGAAGGTTTTATGATTTTATAAGTTGCTGGAATTTCAGAAAGCATATTATTTAGGGAATTTTAAGAATTTTAATTACTAGTATGGTAGTACTATGCTAGGAATTAAAAGTAATTGGAGTTTTGATAGAAAAATCAACTTTTGAATATGTTTAAAGGGGATTTTAAATATTTTAAGTTGCTGTCTTTTTAGTTAAAAGTATTGATTTTAGTTATATTGGATTTCTAGGCGGAGAGTATTCCGTAGGAGATTTCTAAAGGTGCTAAAGTGGCCAGTCGACTAGTTTACACAAGGTACGTACATACCTATGTGATGTTTGAGATAGTATTATGATTTTATGAAGGAGAATTATGTAGTATCATGTATAGGAACTATGTTGAGTTCATGTATGATATTTATTATGTTGGATTTTGCATGTTTTATGCCTGTGTGCAAACATGTTAATTATAATATCTGATTATGAGTAGAATATCATGTTTGTATGGAATATTGATGCAAGCATGTTAATTGGATTGGGAACCTTATTTATTAATTCACATGGGGGAATTAATATATTTATTAGTATTGGATCATGTTGATCATTGTTCCCTTTTGTATTTCACTACTTTATGAGGACTGTGGGCCTTATTTGGTAAGTTGACAAGTTATGCCTTTGAAAGGTATAGGTTGATTGTTGGCTAGGTTCAACAAAGTAAGAAAGGTTGGAATTAAATAAAGTAATCTTGGATTGTAAGTTGTGTGATCACTTATTTAATCCTAAGATAAAAGAAGTTTAGTTGTGAATGTTGATTTATATTCTGTGTTACTTGTATGTGTGTCATAACAAGTAATAAATTGTAAATCACGTAAAGTGTAACTTGGATAGTAATAAGTTTTAGACTGGTGCACGTCTGAAGTTGGACAATCAGGAGTTGGGGTACATGGTGAGCGAGCCATGACTTTTTCTGGGAATTGGATTGATCACCATTCCTCTTTTTATTTAAAGGTTCCTCGATATCGCAGGTCATTATGGAATACGGAGTAGCGCCCGTATTTCGTCTTCCTAGGTGAAGGCTGGTTTTTAGTTAGACAACTCGGTCCAATAACTATTCCATTTAATATAATAAAAGTTGATTAAAGTTTAGTTCAGTAGAAGTCATCTGCAAAATGTTATATGGTTGTATTACCTATTTATCTCTGTTTACTATTTCTTAGTATCATGATTAGGATTGGTTATGTATTGTCATGTAGTACTCAGCTTTGCTGATTACGTGCTTTGTTTGTGATTCACTAGTAGAATAATTGCTTATTGCTGCGGTGGTATTGCTGCGGTTTTACCCATTCGCAGCAATATATCACGTAAAAAGAAAAGGTAAAATATAAAATAACCATATTGCTGCGGTTTCGGTCGAAAACCGCAGCAATATATGTCAACGGGAGATTTTCAAAATTATTTGACCAATTTGACTGAAATCTATTGCTGCGGTTTAAAAAAAAAACCGCAGTAATAGATTAAAATATTAATATTTTAATCTATTGCTGCTGTTTTTTTAAAAAACCGCAGCAATATAAACGAAACCCTAAAAAAAAAACCTAAATCTAACCTAATATAAACGAAACCGCCCTCCCTCAGACCGTCTCTCTCATTTCTCCCTCACATCTCTCATCTCTCACTCACATCACCGATCTCCCTCTCTCTCCGATCTCCAAGTCTCCAACAACTCAGATCTCCCTCTCTCTCCGATTGTCATCACCGATCTCATCTCTCACTCACATCACTGATCTCCCTCTCTCTCCGATCTCCAAGTCTCCAACAACTCAGATCTCCCTCTCTCTCCGATCGTCATCACCGATCATCACCGACCTCGACTCCGATCTTCGCGGTCGCCAGCGGCAACACAAACGCCGGTCATCACCGACCTCGACTGCGGTTTCCTCATCTTCGCATCATCTTCGCCGCATCTCCTCCTTCATCCTCTCTCTCTCACTCGTTCAATTTGCGATTTCTCTACATTATCGTTTTTTGATTTTTTTGTGATTTTTTTCGGTTTTTTTTTTCGTTTTTTAGATCTGTTTTTAGATTTTTTTGTTTTAGGATTTTTTTTGATCTTTTTTGTTTTTTAGAACAGTTTGAATCGTTTTTTGATTTTTTATTTTTATTTTTTTCGGTTTTTTTTTTCGTTTTCTTATTTTTTTGGTTTTTTAGATCTGTTTTTAGGATTTTTTTTTTTGATTTTTTTCGTTTTTTTAGATCTGTTTTTAGGTTTTTTTGTTTTTTAGATCAGTTTGAATCGTTTTTTGATTTTTTATTTTTGTTTTTTTCGGTTTTTTTTTCGTTTTTCTTATTTTTTTCGTTTTTTAGATCTGTTTTTAGGATTTTTTTTGATTTTTTTCGTTTTTTTAGATCTGTTTTTAGATTTTTGATTTTTCTTTGATTTTTTTCGGTTTTTTTTTTCGTTTTTCTTATTTTTTTCGTTTTTTAGGATTTTTTTTTTTTATTTTTTCGTTTTTTTAGTTCTGTTTTTAGATTTTTTGTTTTAGGATTTTTTTTTGATTTTTTTAGTTCAGTTTCTTCTTTATTGTTTTTATTATAATTTTTGTAATTAGTCATTAAGTTGTTGTAATTATGTAATAGTTGTTTTGTTATTTTTGCTTTTTCATTTTACTTTTTGAATTTTTGTATTATTTATGTAATTAGTTTTTTTAGCTTTATATATTAATGAAATTAATGTTGTTTAATCTTTATTTGTCTGAGAATTTGGTGGATAGTGGATGGATTAGTTGCATGGTTTTAAGCTTTTAAATTTAATTGCGAAATTCCAAAAAAAAAAAAAAATTTTTTTTTACCTGTACCAGGACCTATTGCTGCGGTTTTGGGATATAACCGCAGCAATAGGCTGGCCTATTGCTGCGGTTTCTAGCCAAAACCGCAGCAATACGTTTTACGTTTTTAATAAAAAATAAATATATTGCTGCGGTTTTGGCTAGAAACCGCAAAGCAATATGTTCAAATATTGCTTTGCGGTTTAAAACCGCAAAGCAATATATTAATTACATATTCTTTGCGCCCTTTATTGCTTTGCTAAGCAAAAAAACCGCAAAGAATAGGCCACTTAATGACCGCAGCAATAAACAATTATTCTACTAGTGATTGTTGATCATGGCTTTGCCTTATTGATCCTGTGATGACCCAATCTTGGTGAGCAACATTTCTAGAGCATTGACATTTACAGGTTCGCAGATGTAGCATCATTGGGAATCTGGGAATGGAGAGCTTGTGTAAATTTAGTTTGTTATTTTGTTCTGCATTAGTCGGATAATGTTATTATAAGTTGGTTTGATAGACTTTCATAAAGTGGGTTGTTTTTGAAATACTTAATTTATTATTTATAAAGTTTAGTTTGATCTTTTCCGCTGCAAAATTCTGAATAAGCCGATACGTTATCACACGGGCGATAATATTTGGGTAATTCTCTAAGTTTTGTATTATAAAGGTATTTCTGGGAAAAAGAGAATTATCGGGGTGTTACAAAGTGGTATCTGGGAGCTTTAGGTTATTTTCAAAACTTTTAGGCGCCTAATTAACTTACTAGTTACTGGAATAAACTCTTAGAATTGCTCCTACTTATTCGTTATAGGAATATATATATTTATATATTTTTAAAGAGGACCGAAAATTATTTTTTTTATAGGGTCCGAAAAATTTTTTTTGGGGACCGAATTATATATTTTTTTTTAGAGCTGAATTTCGAAGTTATATATTTTTATATAGCCGAATTTTTTTTTAAGAGTCGAAATTTTTTTTCCTTTCGATTTTTTTTTAATGTTCGAATTTTTTTTTTTTATGAGGAAATATTTTGTTTTTTTTTAGACACTTAATTTTTATTATCTTATAAAAGTGTCTGCATTATTTTCATGGCTTTGAAGTTTTACTTGTAATATTGTGAGAATGGGTAGCATAGGAAGGGCATATAGGATAGCAATATTATATGTCTGCATTGAATAGTTAGTTCAGTATGTTAATATTCTTCTTCCCTGCTAACTATTCATGATTATTTTTCTTCCCTGCAACTGTTTATGTATTTCTTCCCTGTTGATTGTTATATTTTGTGCCTATGATGTTGATGGTATCCTTTATTGTTATTGTTGGGAATTACGTACAGGGAGAGTACTAAAAATGTTATTGAATATATTTATTTGTTGTAGATCATTAATCATGTCTGCCAGATTAGGAAGCTATTATAACCCCATTGTTCTGAGTGACGATGAAAGTGATGAGGACATAACACCTCTTGATGGCAATAACTATACCAGTCTAGATTGGACTATGCGTACTTTAATGAGGAGGGATGTAACCAGTGATGATGAGCTCATTGTGGAGTTCGACCATGCTAGAGGCCAGACTAGAAAAGACATCTATCGTGCTTGGTTCAGGTTTGAAACTGATTCGGAGTCAGAGGACGAGGAGCCTCAACCTTCTAGGAGATCTAAACGACAAAGGAGATATGTCGCATATTATGATGAGGACATAGATAAGTCTGAAGATGAGATCTTCGTACCTGGGCTATACATAGAAACTGAGGACAAAAATGATAATGTGATACCTTAGGTTACTGTTTATTTTTTTTTTATTTTTATAATATTATTCTTCTTAGCAATAGAGGAAATAATATTATAATCAGTTGGTTAGTCAACCAACAGTGATAGCATAGTTTTATTTTATTTTATTTTTACAATCATGGTTTCCTTTTAGGATGGTATAATATTATAGCAACAGTTATTTCATTTAAATACCCGTTATGGAAGAATAAAAGTTATTACTTAATTATATGAGTGAGTAAAAATTTATTCTGGGCACGTAATGGGAATATTTTTTTATTTTCATTAGGCAATTATATTCTTGCTTGCTTGTTTCTATTTGCATGTTGATGTGAATATATTTTACATGGATGATTATGTGATCATTAGAGAACATTTCATGTTGAACTTGGAACTAGTTGAGAAATTGTCTGTTGATGCGATCTGTAATGATCAAATCAAATGTTGTCTTCCTATATGGAAATGTGAGTTATGCTGGAACCTAAAGTAGAGTTATATTACTTACAGGTCCCGAAGTAGAATGGCTAACAACAACGATCTAGCTGCTGCTATTCGCCTCTTGGCGGAGAAATTGACTCAGGAGAGAGTTGAGCGTCCTGAGAATGCCGGGGATATGTTCGAAAGGCTAGCTAAGGTTAAGCCACCATACTATAAGGGGCAAGCTGACCCTACCTTCCTAGAAAACTGGATTAGGGAGTTTGAGAAACTTTTTGAGGTTGTAAACTGCCCTGAAAATTTGAGAGTGGGTCAGGCTGTGTTGTACCTATAGGATGAGGTTGATTTATGGTGGAGGGAGAATGGAGCTAGACTGAGTGCTATAGAAGGAAGGATTCAATTGGGATGCTTTTGTGACTGCCTTGAGGGGGAAGTTTTACCCTGCATTTATGAGGAAGCAGAAGGCCCAGGAATTCATTAACCTTAGGATGGGTAGTATGACCATTTTTGAGTACTACAGTAAATTCATAACACTGTCGAGGTTTGCACCTGAGGTTGTAGCTACTGCGGAGTTGAAGGCTCAGAGATTTGAGCAGGGGTTGACTGAGGAGATACAACTGGGATTAGGAGGGGAGACCTTTACATCCCTAGATATCGTGTATGGGAGAGCCGCCCATATTTATGGACTCCAATCGAGGCGGGATAAAAAGAATCCGGTGGTAGGTGAGAAGAGGAAGGACTTTAATGCTTTGGGGAAACCAGGGGAATTTCAAGAAGAATAGGAATGGTAATGGGAATTTCCAAGGAAACAAAGAACCAGGATAACCGCAATAGGGGTCGAGCCGAAAGAGTGTATCACTGCAAGAAGTGTAGCAACAACCACCCCGGTAGAGACTGTAGGGGGAACCAAGGTGATTTGTAACTACTTGCCGGAAGAAGGGCCATAGGGAGTATGAGTGCTTTGCTAAGCAAAAGAAGGAGCAAAATGGCAATGGGGGTAGTAACCAAGCGAGGTCCGGATTCAACCAGCCGGAAATCGGGGTTCGAAGCTGCGGGGGCACGGAAACAATCAAGGAAGCTATAACAAGCCTGCTAGTGAGAACAACCGAACAAGGCTCCGGGAAAACTGTTCGTGATGAGTCGAAACGAAGCTGAACGATCTGCCGATGTAGTGTCTGGTACTTTTTCTATTAACACCGTGCTAGTTAAAGCATTATTTGATTCGGGGGCGACTTATTCTTTTGTCTCGTCGTCTGTTATTAAAAGTCTGGGGTTAATAGATTTTGAAGTGATTAATTTGCTCGTTAGTATACCTACTTGGTGAGACCATAAGGTGTACCAAGATGTTTAAAAACTTGCCTCTAAAGATAGGAGACCGTGTTTTTCCTTCGACTTGATAGAGTTTAATCCGGGAGACCTAGATGTAATTCGGGGATGGATTGGCTAAGTTTATACAAGGCCAAGATAGATTGTGAAGTTCAGAAAGTAACTTTAAGGAATCCTTTGGGTAAGCTGACTTCGTATAGACGTTTTGGGAAATCCAAGAGCTTTGGGGTTATCTCCGTAATGCAAGTGAAGAAGTTGATGAAGAAGGGGTGTGAGTTATATTTCTGTAGTGTGCAAGATGTGGGTAAAGAGGTTGGGGTAAGTATTGAAGATGTTCCGATTGTGAATGAGTTTATGGACGTGTTTCCGAGTGAGATCTCGGGTATGCCGCCTGTTAGAGCTGTTGAGTTCACCATAGACCTAGTTCCTGGAACTGCTCCTATATCTAAGGCACCTTATAGAATGGCACCTCCGGAAATGAGTGAGTTGAAGACGCAGTTGCAAGAGTTGTTCGATAAGGGCTATATTAGACCTAGTGCATCGCCTTGGGGAGCTCCTGTGTTATTTGTCAAGAAGAAAGATGGGAGTATGAGGTTGTGTATTGATTATAGGGAATTGAATAACGTAACCATCAAGAATAAGTATCCTTTGCCTAGGATAGATGACCTATTTGATCAATTAAATGGAGCGAGCGTGTTCTCGAAAATTGATTTGCGTTCGGGGTATCACCAGTTGAGAGTAGCCGACAAGGATATACCTAAGACTGCATTTAGGACTCGTTACGGTCATTATGAGTTCACTATAATGCCTTTTGGGTTAACCAATGCACCTGCCATATTTATGGACTTAATGAATAGGATTTTCCATGAGTTCTTAGATAAATTTGTGGTCGTATTCATTGATGATATCCTGATCTATTCGAGGAACGAGAAGGAGCATGATGAGCATTTGAGGATCATATTGGAGACGCTTAGGAAGAATCAATTGTATGCCAAGTTCTCTAAGTGTGAGTTTCGTTTGGAGAAGGTAGCATTTTTGGGTCACTATGTGTCTAAGGAAGGAGTCTCTGTAGATCCTGCTAAAATTCAAGCTGTGAGTGAGTGGCCAACTCCGAAGAATGTGTCTGATATCCGAAGTTTCTTAGGTCTAGCGGGTTATTATAGAAGATTTGTGAGAGATTTCTCGAAGATAGCAAGACCTATGACCAATTTGATGAAAAAAGAGTCAAAATTCGAGTGGAGTGAGAAGTGCGAGGAAGCCTTTCAAATTCTAAAAGAACGTTTGACCTCCGCGCCTGTTTTGACCCTACCTGATGGGAATGAGGGATTTGAGGTATATAGTGATGCTTCGAAGAATGGTTTGGGATGCGTGTTACAACAGAATGGGAAGGTGATTGCGTATGCATCGCGTCAGTTGAAACCTTATGAGGCTAATTACCCTACCCATGATCTAGAGTTAGCTGCCATTGTGTTCGCTTTGAAGATTTGGAGACACTACTTGTATGGGGTGACTTGCAAGATATTCACAGATCATAAGAGCTTGAAGTACATCTTTACCCAGAAAGACCTCAACATGAGGCAGAGGAGATGGCTAGAGTTGATAAAGGACTATGACTTAGACATCCAATACCATGAAGGGAAGGCAAATGTAGTTGCTGATGCACTGAGTAGGAAGTCGAGTCATAGCATGAACGCCTTGATAGTTCCTGAGGAGTTGTGTCGAGATATGCAAAGGCTTAGCCTAGAAATTTTAAATCCTAGGGAGATCGAGGCAAGATTGAGTGCTTTATCATTGGGATTATCAATTCTGGACGAGATCAAAGAGGGTCAAGTTGGGGATGAGTATTTAGAGAAGATTAAGGAAAAGATGGGCCAAGGTAAGCAAAGTGATTTTCAGATCCATGATGATGGTAGTGTGAGATTTAAAGGAAGGTGGTGTGTACCACAAAAATGTGACGAGCTTAAAAGACGTCTTATGGATGAGGGTCATAATACGCCGTACTCTGTGCACCCTGGGGGTGACAAGCTGTATAAGGACCTTAAACAGATCTATTGGTGGCCAAACATGAAGCGAGAGGTAGCTGAGTATGTGTCTAAGTGCCTAACCTGTCAGAAGGTGAAGATAGATCACAAGCGACCCATGGGGAAAATTCAACCATTAGAAGTTCCGGGATGGAAGTGGGATTCCATATCGATGGATTTTGTAACTGCTTTGCCTAGAACAAGGAGTGGGAATGATACTATTTGGGTTATTGTGGACCGCCTGACAAAGTCGGCCGTTTTCATACCGATCAAGGAGACATGGAAGAAGAAGCAACTAGCAAAGACATATGTTAAGCATGTGGTGAGACTGCATGGAGTTCCAAAGGATATCATTTCTGATCGTGACTCTAGATTTCTTTCGAAATTTTGGAAGAAGGTTCAATTAAATCTTGGGACAACATTGAAGATGAGTACAACCTTTCACCCTGCGACTGATGGTCAGACTGAGAGGACTAACCAGACGATGGAGGATATGTTGAGAGCGTGTGCTATTGATTTTCAAGGTAGTTGGGAGGACCAATTAGACCTGATTGAGTTTTCGTATAACAATAGTTATCATGCGAGCATTAAGATGGCACCGTTTGAGGCCTTATATGGACGGAAATGTAGAAGCCCCATTTGTTGGAATGACTTTAGCGAAAATATAGTCTTGGGGACAGAGTTTATTGAGGAAATTGTTAAGAATGTTAGGCTGATTCAGGCTAGAATTCAAGCTGCGCAAGATAGACAGAAGAGTTATGCTGACTTGAAAAGACGCGATGATGAGTTTGCTATAGGTGATAAAGTGTTCTTGAAAGTATCACCCACTAAGGGAGTCATGCGATTTGGGAAAAAGGGCAAGTTAAGTGCTAAATATGTAGGCCCATATGAGATTCTGGAGCGAATTGGGAAAGTTGCCTACAGATTGGCATTGCTAATGGAGTTTGAGAAGATGCATGATGTGTTCCATATTTCTCAAATTAAGCGCTATATTCCCGATGAACGTCATGTCCTAGAGCCTGAACGAATTCAGATCGATAGTAGCCTCACATATGAGGAAAGGCCTGTCAGGATTCTCGACAGAAAAGTGCGTAGTACACGCAATAAGGATGTCCATATCGTGAAAGTACTTTGGTCTAACCACGAATCTGAAGAGGCAACGTGGGAAGCCGAAGATGAGATGAAAAAGAAGTATCCAGATCTATTCCTTGAGGTGAGTTACGAGGGCGTAACTCGTTTTCTTTAAGGGGGATAGAATGCGATAAATTTCGCGCTTTTGTCTATTTTTATGAGATTTCTATGCATATGTATGCCTATGTTGAGCAATTTGCACATGTTAGTGCTAAAGAAGTAGACTCTTCGCATAAGAAAGTGTGTTCATAAGTAACACAAGTGTTTTAAGTTAGCAAAAGTGTGCACAAGTGGCACAATTCTTTGTAAACTTTTGAAAAGTTGAGTTCAAGTTTTGAAAATATGTGAGTTTTCGTGTCAAGTTTCGGGACGAAACTTCTTTTAAGGGGGGTAGACTGTAATCCCCCATAATTTTAAAGGATTTTATAAATATATTTTATCATTTATATATTTATATTTTAGTTCAAATGATTTTTATTATTTAAGTAGGTTGACTATTTTTGAAAGTCAAATGAAATTATTTTAAGGATTTAAGGAAGTTGAAAATATTTTAATTAATCATGCTTTGAAAAAGGTTTGAAATATGAATTTGATTTACAAAAGAAGTCTAATGGACTTGAGGAACCCAAATTCTAAGTAGATTGGAAAAGAGGAGTTATATTGATACTAGGAGTCCTCATTCATCAATCCTAGTTATCATCGAATCCTATTTAAACTTAAATTCCTTTTTCCTAAGCCCAAAAGGAAACCCTAACTATAAATACCCTAAGCCCAATTATTTGCCCTACACAAACTATTTTTTTTCTTCACTCTTCCTCTCAATTCTCACGGCTCTCTCTCTCCTCTTCCACGTAATTTTCTTTTCTTCTTCCTCTCAAGCTTTTGTTTCTTCTTCTTCAAGTAACGCTTTCTTCCTTGCCAAGAAACGTCACCGCCGCAATCGTTGACCGCCGTTGACCGTCGCTGCTGCCACCAAGACTCCTCCTTGGCCGGCGCCTCCTCCCTTTCATCTTGAGTTGGTTTAATTTTTTCCTTTTCCTCAAGTTTTCCATTAAAGACTATGTTTTTATGCTTTATTTTAATGTTAATCATGATTATCAATGTTAATTTACTGTTTTAATGAATAATCTTAATTCATATATATATATATATATATATATATATATATATATATATATATATATATATATAGGGGTGTTAACGAGCCGAACCGAGACCGAACATGTCCAGGCTCGGCTCGGCTCGAGAATGATTGAGGATCGGCTCGGCTCGAGCTCGAAGCTCGTCGAGCCTCCAATATTTGGGCTCGGCTCGAGCTCGAGAGGACAAAGTCCAAGCTCGGTTCGAGGCTCGAGCTCGAGAGGACAAAGTCCAAGCTCGGCTCGAGGCTCGGCTCGAAACTTGGCTCGAAAAAGTTGGGCTTAGGCCCAACCGAGTAGGCCCAAGTCAATATCTAAAGCTTCACTTAGGCGGTAGGCCCAACCGTATAGGCCAAGTATGCCCAAGAAAGTAGGTGAGCTTGTTCACTCACCCACCATATGTTTTTATAACTTGGTTTCCCTCTTAGCATTGCTAAGATTTCAATGTGGGACTCCATGGTTTGTTGAAGAAAAACAAACTCATCCTACCATGCTTTTATAACTTGGTTTCCCTCTTAGTATTGCTAAGTTTTCAATGTGGGACTCCATGTTTTGTTTACCTCATCCTACCCATGTTTTTATAACTTGGTTTCCCTCTTAGCATTGCTAAAATTTCAATGTGGGACTCCAACTTTTGTTTAAGAAAAAAACTAACTCTACATATTCTTTTATAACTTGGTTTCCCTCTTAACTTCACTAAAGTTTCAATGTGGGACTTCAAGTTTTATTTAAAAACTTCCAACCTTGTAACAACAAGAAGTGCATTTAAATAATCAATTATTAAATAGTTTAATTATTAAATAATCAAATATTTTAATATATACTTCATTCCTTTTGTGAAGAAAATGGAGTATAAAGTTTGTTTTCCAACCAAGGAGGTACGAAATTAAACTCTACGTTGAGGTAAGGAGTAGTAGCTATTTATAAAGAAAATAAGATTGGTGCTTGTTTTCTTAACCAATGTGGGACTTTAGTGCCTAGTGGAGTACTATTTGAGGTCCAAGTTGGATTACATATTAAAATATAAATAGTAATGTAAATTTTATCGAACGTGTTTGCGAGCTTTCGAGCCGAACTCTATTAGGCTCAGGCTCGGCTCGTTAAGGTCTCGAGCCGATCCCGAACTCGAATCGAGCCCCTCCGAGCCGAGCTTTGACCGAGCTTTGACCGAGCCGAATCCGAATAGTTTGCGAGCCGTCCTGGCTCGTTAGCACCCCTATATATATATATATATATATATATATATATATATATATATATATATATTATATTATAAGAATAAAAATTCAGATTTGTTTATTATTGTTAGATTGAAGTTTTAGTAATTAAAGCATGGATTTTTAGGGTGTTAATTATTAGAAAACCATAGTAGCATATTAAATACTATGAGATTAATTTAATTTGTGATTTTAAACATGTTTAAGAGGGTTTAAAGAAGGTTTTATGATTTTATAAGTTGCTGGAATTTCAGAAAGCATTTTATTTAGGGAATTTTAAGAATTTTAATTACTAGTATGGTAGTACTATGCTAGGAATTAAAAGTAATTGGAGTTTTGATAGAAAAATCAACTTTTGAATATGTTTAAAGGGGATTTTAAATATTTTAAGTTGCTGTCTTTTTAGTTAAAAGTATTGATTTTAGTTATATTGGATTTCTAGGCGGAGAGTATTCCGTAGGAGATTTCTAAAGGTGCTAAAGTGGCCAGTCGACTAGTTTACACAAGGTACGTACATACCTATGTGATGTTTGAGATAGTATTATGATTTTATGAAGGAGAATTATGTAGTATCATGTATAGGAACTATGTTGAGTTCATGTATGATATTTATTATGTTGGATTTTGCATGTTTTATGCCTGTGTGCAAACATGTTAATTATAATATCTGATTATGAGTAGAATATCATGTTTGTATGGAATATTGATGCAAGCATGTTAATTGGATTGAGAACCTTATTTATTAATTCACATGGGGGATTTAATATATTTATTAGTATTGGATCATGTTGATCATTGTTTCCTTTTGTATTTCACTACTTTATGAGGACTGTGGGCCTTATTTGGTAAGTTGACAAGTTATGCCTTTGAAAGGTAAGGTTGATTGTTGGCTAGGTTCAACAAAGTAAGAAAGGTTGGAATTAAATAAAGTAATCTTAGATTGTAAGTTGTGTGATCACTTATTATTTCCTAAGATAAAAGAAGTTTAGTTGTGAATGTTGATTTATATTCTGTGTTACTTGTATGTGTGTCATAACAAGTAATAAATTGTAAATCACGTAAAGTGTAACTTGGATAGTAATAAGCTTTAGACTGGTGCACGTCTGAAGTTGGACAATCAGGAGTTGGGGTACATGGTGAGCGAGCCATGGCTTTTTCTGGGAATTGGATTGATCACCATTCCTCTTTTTATTTAAAGGTTCCTCGATATCGCAGGTCATTATGGAATACGGAGTAGCGCCCGTATTTCGTCTTCCTAGGTGAAGGCTGGTTTTTAGTTAGACAACTCGATCCAATAACTATTCCATTTAATATAATAAAAGTTGATTAAAGTTTAGTTCAGTAGAAGTCATCTGCAAAATGTTATATGGTTGTATTACCTATTTATCTCTGTTTACTATTTCTTAGTATCATGATTAGGATTGGTTATGTATTGTCATGTAGTACTCAGCTTTGCTGATTACGTGCTTTGTTTGTGATTGTTGATCATGGCTTTGCCTTATTGATCCTGTGATGACCCAATCTTGGTGAGCAGCATTTCTAGAGCATTGACATTTACAGGTTCGCAGATGTAGCATCATTGGGAATCTGGGAATGGAGAGCTTGTGTAAACTTAGTTTGTTATTTTGTTCTGCATTAGTCGGATAATGTTATTATAAGTTGGTTTGATAGACTTTCATAAAGTGGGTTGTTTTTGAAATACTTAATTTATTATTTATAAAGTTTAGTTTGATGTTTTCCGCTGCAAAATTCTGAATAAGCCGATACGTTATCACACGGGCGATAATACTTGGGTAATTCTCTAAGTTTTGTATTATAAAGGTATTTCTGGGAAAAAGAGAATTATCGGGGTGTTACACTTGGCCTATGCAGTTCATGTTCTCTCTCAGTTTCTGCAGGCCCCTCGTCAGGAACACTGGGATGCTGCTCTTCGTGTGGTTCGTTATTTGAAAGGTACCCCTAGCCAGGGTATTCTTCTTCGTGCTGATAGTGACTTATCTCTGCAGGGATGGTGTGATTCTGATTGGGCAGCTTGTCCTCTCACTCGTAGGTCTCTCACAGGTTGGATTGTTTTCTTGGTTGCTTCTCCTATTTCTTGGAAGACTAAGAAACAGCATACCGTTTCTCGCTCTTCTGCAGAGGCTGAATATCGTTCCATGGCTGCTATTACTTGTAAGCTGAAGTGGCTCAAGGCCCTTCTTCAGAGTTTGGGAGTGCAACATACCAAATCTATCCCTTTGTTCTGTGATAGTCAGTCTATGTTGTACTTGGCTCAGAATCCTGTTTTCCATGAACGCACAAAGCATGTTGAGGTTGATTGTCATTTTGTGTGTGATGCCTTCACTGACGGACTTATTTCGCCCTCTTATGTGTCTACTAAGGCACAATTAGCTGATATATTCACTAAAGCTCTTGGCAAGTCTCAGTTTGATTTTTTGTTGTCCAAGTTGGGCATTGTGGAACCCACACATGCTCCAACTTAAGGGAGGGTGTTGGAGATAACGCATGACTCTATTTTGTTATTTATAGATTTTCATATGTTATAGTTAGATTATAGTTAGGTTTCCTTTTCCATGTCGGATTCCTAAAACTCTTGTATATATATTGTGATGGCTCAATGAGAAAACTTCAAGCTTTGTCATTAATAATATTTTACAGAAACTCAAAGAACGAATTCTCAATAAATATAATGCACATGTAATCTTATTCCATAATCAACAAAATATATATATTACAACTTAATATCCTAGCTATATGAATTAAACAACTTGAACATAGAGCTAGTTAGAAAAAGTGTCTTATCTTATTTTATCTACTACAAACGGCTAATCAAATTACATGGGAGGCAAGTAATTCCACACGCCTAAACTAGAAAACAAAAGATAAATATGCTTACAAATAAGAAAAACTTATTCCAAGTGAAATAGTAAGAACTTGTAAGCCAAAAACACTTGTTACTATTACAATTGTAAACTATACGGAATCCTAACATAACTAGGAAACTAAAAAAGAGTACAAACATGTGATGTGAATATTATCGATTGAGGTGAAGATCAGGTTGTCGTATTAATTGGATCTAAAGATCTGGCTTTGATGCATTTTCTTAGCCATTTAGATGGTTTTGGATTCAATATCTTGTGTTGCCTGTAATACACTCGCATGGTATTGGTAATCCTTAAAAAAATAACATTTGAGGAACTCTCCACCCTTACTGTCCTAGTCCTCAAGTGTTTAGATTTTGAGTTTTCTTTCTTACTACACATTCTTGCATATGAATAACTACAGGTGCTGCCTTGTTGTCCTAAATATTATCAGAAGTTAAATTCTGATCTCGTTTACTATGCTTTGTGCAATTTTAGGAAATGGAGACCTTCCTATTCACCTCTGTGTCTGTGTATGAGGGACATCCTGACAAGCTCCGCGATCAGATCTCTGATGCATTGCTCGACACTTGCCTTGCCCAGGACCCTGAGAGCAAGGTTGCTTGTGAAACTTGTACTACAACAGTCGACAAACATGATTACGGTGTTTGGTGAGATTACGACCAAGGCCGATGTAGACTATGAAAAGATTGTCTGTGATACATGCTGTTCATGGGCTTCACGTCTGATTTATGTTACTCGGACTCTCCATTTCACCTCAAGTACCTGTGTCAGATCCTGGACACGTGGACATGGGTGGGACACTTGGACACTTCGATTTGGGCCAAAAAATAGCCGAGTTGGACACTTGGACATGTACCATGTGGGACATGGGTACCCAAGTTCGAGCAACGTAGCGTCTGATGATGTGGGTCTTGATGCTGACAAATGCAAGTTCTTGGTCAATATTGAGCAGCACAGTCCTGACATTGCACAGGGTGTCCATGGTCACCTTACCAAACGCCCTGAGGAGATTGGTGTTGGTGATCAAGGCCACATGTTTGCTTATGCCACTGATCAGACCCCCGAGCTTATGCCTCTAAGCCACGTTCTTGCCACCAAGCTTGGTGCTTGCCTCACTGAGGTGCGCAAGAACGGGACTTGTGCATTACTGAGACCTGACGGTATACTATTGAGTTACTACAATGACAATGGTGCCTTGGTACCTGTTCGTGTTCACACCGTCCTTATTTCCACCCAACATGATGAGACTATCTAACGATGAAATTGCTGCTGACCTTAAGGAGCATGTCATCAAACCCGTCATCCCCGAGAAGTACCTTGATGAGAAGACCATCTTCCACCTTAATCCATCTTGGTCGATTTGCTATTGGTGGACCTCATGGAGATGCTGGTCTCATTGGTTGCAAGTTGCAACTTGCAAGATCTTATTGACACATACGGTGGATAGGGAGCTCATGGTGGTGGTGCTTTCTCTGGCAAAGACCTATACCTGATCAACTCCAGCCCGGCCCGGTTTTTGGGCGGGTTTGGGCAGTTTTTTTGGGCCCGCGGGCCGGGCCCGGCCCGGCCCGGTCAATTTTTTTTTTTTTTTTTTGGGCGGGCTTTGGACAAGCAAAAAAACACTTTTGAGCCTAAATTTTGGGCCCGGCCCGTTTTGGCCTGCAAAAGCCCGCTCGGCCCGGCCCGAAATACCGGGCTTTGGGCACAAATTTTTGGCCCGGATTTGGGCCCGGCCCGCAAGATGGGCACTTTTTTTTGTGCGGCCCGGCCCGAACCCGGCCCGGCCCGGTGTTTGATCAGGTCTACAAAGACCCAACCAAGGTGGACAGAAGTGGTACATATATAGTCAGACAGCCTGCTAAAAGCATAGTTGCCAATGGGCTCGCTCTCAGGGCCATTGTTCAGGTCTCATTTGCCATTGGTGTCCCTAAGACTTTGTCCGTCTTGTTCTGATGCGAACTCCTATCAGAAAGAAGAGACTGAGTTGGCTTTCTTGCTTGCTTGGTTTCTAAGCAGCCGTTCTCAATCCCTCTTTCCATCTCTATCGCAGACTTTGAGAAAGAAGAAAGGCTCTTGATCAAAGCCCTTTCCTTAAACACGATCTACTAGCTGTACTAGCTGCTTGCTGTGTGAGCTAAGTCGTTATCAAGATGCTTCTTCAGCCATCAAATTATGTAGTCTTCTAGCTGCTTTTTTCAATCATCTTCTGTCAACAACTGGTATTTACTGTCAACAGAAATCCCAAATATGAGAGTATCTCTTTAAAACGGAAAATCAGAAAGTAAAGTCAAGGGAAAACAAAATAGTAATAATAAAAAAATCAGCAAAGAGCAAGAAAAAACGGAGGGGAGTTTTGAGAACAATAAGGTTGGTGCTTCTATGGCTTTTTTGCTCAACTATGCAAAAAAGAACAGCGGTTTCAGGTTAAAAGCAGTCACAACTTGCTGCAACGGGCGTTTACTCTAGTACTTGCTTGTCGCTTAAACAATGCACCCTGTATCCTCACTTCTTGCTAAATTATTTTTAAAAGAACTGCGGCAAAATGATATAGGAGCTATTCTTCCTTATTATTGGTGAATAGTACAGGAGAATAACAAGTGCACATAAAATTAGTGCAAGGCAAACTTATATAAAAGCCTATTTTTGGGAACTATTTTATGTTTGGGTTTTTTAAGGTAAAGAACAAGTCTAACATCATCGAGAATTTTTTCTGCTGTTGCGGGCATGAACAAGGAATAATATTTATAGACTTCTATTGCAAGATCCAACTTTTACAAACATTATTTCACATTTATAAAAAGCTTATGGACGGTTGAAGATGAAGTAATTTACATAACATTTCAAGCAGATAGTATAGGCGAAAAAAAAAGACTGAATGAGCGCGGATTTTGACCCTGCCAATAATTTCTGATAATAGGGATGTGTTCAAAACTTGATAGAAGGAAAAGAAATGAAAGGAAGCATAAAGAAGAAAGAAAAGATGCACATCATTATTCAAATTCTTACAGAAACCAGGCAAGATGGCCATGATTGTTCAAGTTGACAGCCCTAAGGATAAGAAAATTGTTCAAGAATAAATCACTTGTACAACTGCTTGAATCTGCTGCAGGCTTCCAGAATATTCTCCCTGTGACCAAAAGCACTAACCCGGACGAAACCTTCACCTCCAGGTCCAAACCCACTACCAGGTGTGGTGACCACATGAGTCTTTTCGAGAATCTCACTGAAAACATCCCATGAACTTCGGCCAGGAAAGTGCACCCAAACATATGGCGCGTTTGTTCCCCCATATACATTAAAGCCCAGGGATTTGAATGTATCCACTATTATGTTAGTATTCTCTTTGTAGAAACCAATTACCTGCTTCATCGCCTGCAACATGTTCAAACATTAATTAGTGGTTTTTGCAATGAAGTAAGAAGATATAGATGTAATTAAGCAATCAGAACAAATGCTGCACACATTAAATAGGTGGGCAGTGACCTTTCCCACAGACCATAGATACAATTTGAAGAAACATTAGTGAGGCACTTGTATAGATGTGTTACCAATGCCTACAAGATTACAAGAAGATCTAGGTTCACATTGTCTCCATTCTACTGTTGGTCCAACATCTAAATCAGGTGATTGCAGGTAGTACTATTATCTTTCATTTTTGTATTTGTTAATGCTTAAGAAAGTGAGTCATGAAGGGGAGAGAGTAGAGAGCAAAAGGGATTCTACCCATAGCAGTATTAGCAAAGAGCAACAATCTAAAGACGAGCTAACTTGCAAGATTGTTTACATGAACTACACTCAAGTATATAGAAGAACCAAAAGTCACCAGATCTATATCCATAATTTGCAGAATGAAAGCAGAGAAACTAACCTGGAAGCCTTCTGGAGAAAGGCAAGCTAGCGCACCTGCTTGGGATATGTTGGAAGCGCCATTGAAACAAGTACATACAATGCGATTAAAATCCTTCGCAACAGGAAATCCATCTGAAAATAAAAGCTCTTTCGGCACGACAGTCCAGCCAAGACGAACACCGGTGAATCCAGCATACTTAGAAAAGGAGGCGGTCTCAATAGCAACCTACACTTGCCATGACCACAATAGATTACAATTTGTATAAGCCTTCTGTGGTCCAATAAAGACATCTACTAGGACTAGACACAACGCAGGTATGAGAAGTCAATAGGTCAGATGGATAAGTTGTACACAAAAGGAAGACCTAGTTTATTCCAGCAGAACAAATTAGATGTAGGACAAATCTCAAGAGATATTATGCTCATCAAGCATTATTCTGGGAAACATAAAACAAAAGGATCTAGAACTGACTACTTCATACCATTAAAATACTTTAAAAGCAAGATAGTTTAGAAACCTACATCTAGATGGTCCAACAAGATATCATTTAAATATCATGGAAAGCGAACTGCTAAGGCGAAAAGGTGTTCACAACCAAAAGCATCAATAATGGGCAATCATAGAAATCAGGGAAAGCCCAAAAGAATTTACCAAAGCAGCAAGAACAACGAGAAGACATCATTGTTCCCTAAATCAAAGGTGCTTATTAACAATTATCCAAATTAGCCATGTTCCCTCCTACCTAGAAAGAAAATCGTTCTGAATATGGCAATGGAAAAGTGAGAAACTGACTGATATTTGGAGGGTAAGTTAAAGTTCAAATAAACCAGTTCACTATTGGAAAGAGTCAGAAGATGGTGACCAGAGAAGAATTAAGACACAAGGGTTGTTTTACATTACTTTTGAACTCAAGTGAATTTTTTTTTTTTGTGTGCTGATAAGCCTAGTCAAATCACAAGTTCGTACTTTTATACAGAAAGCAAAGAAGTCCAGAATACAAACAGAGGGTTAGGTACATACATATTCCTCCCCTCAACTTTGAAGAGTGACTGAAGCACTTTACTCCAACCTATGTTACTCGGACTTGGCCGACCAATTTATCAAACTTTTGCATGATTTTTGTACAAAAGGAGGTGTCTAAGTTTCATATCTACATTTGAATTTCAGTGTCCAACACGGATATTTGAGGTAAAATGAATAGTCAAAGCAACGTAGGCTCCAATTAAGCAAAATCATCAAAAGAACTTAGAGCATGTTTGGTTCTAACATTTTTGAGCACCAAGAAACAGAATCACTTACCTATTCTCTTTCTTCTTGTTTGGTTCAATCCCTCCTCAATCATTACCATTACTTGGTGGTAATGGATTCCCCTAGTTTGTCACCTTCCGCCTCAAGTAAAAAAAACCCATTTCTTGGTGGTAATGGTTGTCATTTCCTTTTTATTCCATACCTTGAACCAAACACCCAATAAAGGCAACAATCTTTTACCATTCCCTTCCTCTTTTATTCCATAACTTGAACCAAACACCCAATAAAGGTAACAATCTTATACCTTTCCATTCTATAGCTTGAACCAAACAAGCACTTAGGTTTATACCTTGAACAGTTATGCCCTCGAAAACTCCACCAATTTAATCATTCACTTGTTCATAAACCTACATTCGCAAGCAAGCTGGACATCTTTTCACACATCCTGGTTAAAGCCAGTCAACCCAACAAGCCTAGAAAAATAAGAAGCTAAGAAGCCACCGAGAAAACACCCAAGGGCAGTGAAGTAAGAAGTTGGTACCTACTTGCATACATGGGGAGCGGGGGGAGGGCTGACCACCCTGGCTTAAGTTTTGGCCCTTTATATTATAATTTATAGGCTATCTCTCATAAAGATTAAGTTGTAAACTTATAGTAGCATAACATACCTGAATGTTTAACTTGCTTCAGCACTAGCGTTGCAGTTGAGTTCTTTGCTTGTATGCAATGAGCCTCAGGTTCAAATCCTAGTAGCACACTGATCTTTTCTGTTCTAGAAATTATCCTTTTCTTGTCTTTTTCATTGATTGTTCCCCTTTCATCCATTTACAATCTAACCTTCTTTATATTATTTTTATTTACTTTTCATAATAGTATCACTAAATGTTTTCTTTTTGTACTCAATTCCAGAAGTGTTACTTTTTCTGTTAAAAATCAGATCGACACGCAGAAAAGATTTGATGTATTGATTGTATTCCAATTTTTGATAACAGTAAATCCTATAATAGTAAAGAACAAATAACCCACCTTCATGTACTCACCCAGCACTGTAACTGATTAAATACAGAGACTACATATTAGTGAAATCATTGTAACGCTACACTAGCAGCAGGAAATGAAGAGATCAAGCACCATTAAATCACATCAGCTTACCTCCTTGGCTCCAGGAATTTCAAATATTGAGCGCGGGCTGTCATCTGAAATATACATGGCATATGCAGAATCATAGACAATGATTGACCCATTGTCCTTAGCAAATTGCACCAGTTTTGTTAGTTGCTCTCTTGTTGCAGCAGCACCAGTAGGATTGTTTGGTGAACAAAAGAAAATAAGCTCCGTCTTGCCAACAGCAGACAAATCTGGAAAGAAGCCATTCTCAGGAATACACTTCATGTACTCAATCTTACCATACTTCTTTGAATCCTCCTGATATTGTCCTGTCTGTCCCATTATAACACTGGAGTCTACATAAGCCTGCAGCACAGAAAATACTGCCTTTGAACGAATAAAGTTTAATAAAAAAAATTATGAATCAAGAAAACATACTCCCTCTATCCCACAGAATTGGCCCACTTGTGGATGCCCTCTAGTTTAGTTGAAAAAGTCTTATGAGGCGGTACCCTGGGTTCAAATCATGTCTGCAATACTGCGCTTTAGTCGCTCTCTCACACCAAAGAATTGGCCAACCTTTGTATACTGGTTTGTCCCGTTTTATTCCCCCTTTGAGTGAATTCATCATTTCAACTTTTCTCTATTCCCACTATGGTTACTTCCACCCATTAATTATACTCTAAATCTCCAATATATTTCCGAAAATCAACATGGACAAGTACTTCGGAATGGAGATTAAATTAATTAATCATGTACTGGTGGTACATTTATAAATGATCTTGTTAGGCTTATATACTGTTGTCTATTTCATAGGTCACCATTCTATACATTTAACCAAAAGAATTGTTTATAAAGACAGAGACTCATCACGGAATATGAAGTTGTTTGACTGATTCTAAAAAGAAATCACAAAATAAAATTGAAGGTGAAATCTCATTTTGAAAAAGAAAAGTTGCCTATTATTTGGAAATGGGGGGATGTGATATTGTGATGTGCCTATGTAACTATATGAAAAATAGCCCACACAGAAGAATTATCATTCTCATCAGCATCATAAATAGAAAAAGATCCAAACAACTATATGAGAAAGGTAATGTTACACCAAAACAGCATACCGGATAAGATGGGTCTTGAACAGCTATTGAAACATCTGATCCAAAAAGCATCTGTCATAGAAGAAAAGAGTACAGAACGTTAGTGTCATAAACAAGAGAATGAGAGAGAATGAAATACTCAAAAAAATTCAACGCAATGTTGTTTGAACTACCCCCATGTAAACTCACACCATAGTTAACAATGAACGAATTATCCCCAATCTTTAGATCAATGTAGACTTAAAATATACACTCTCCATTCCCTTTCACTTCTACCACTTTGACTTCACATTTGTCAAAGCACAACTTTGAAATTACTAAAAGTTGTTATTTCGAAAATATACCATTGAGACAAAAGTAAATTATATGGTTAAAATAAGGTATGTGAATAGTACAAAAGTCAAAAAGTAAAAGTTAAAAAGAAAAAAAAAAATATACCTCCGTTCTTTTGATAGGAGCGTTTTGACTTTTGACACTGTAATTGACTTTCACCTGATTTTCTTACTAACATTTGGGAGTTCTTAAGAAAGGTAGAGAGAGAAAGTGGGGACCACGACCTTTTGAATAAAAAAACATTCGTTAAGGAAAAAAGTACAGGTATTTTAAAGGAGGAAGTGGGGAACCACCAACGTTTAAGGGTATTTTAGAAAGCTTAGGGGTAAAAAAAAAGTCGATTTATGGTATGTAGCAAGTATTGTAATATTTCCATTTTAAGAAAGTGTAGCAAGTATTTTGAAACAGAGGAAGTATATAAACAAATGTTGGTTTGTTAGATGTTTTATATACTTACCTTAATGTATATTTTTTCATAATATACAATTTTTGTATATCTAAACTGATAAAAAACAAAAGAATTTAATGGTCAAAGTTGTGTGTTGACAAATGTGCAAATCAAAACGTTGCAACTAAAAAAAATAGAGGAAGTGTATGTCACACTTAGCTCATCAATAATTCAAATCTCATGTTGCACAGATTAAAAACCAACCTGAAGCCGTGATATGTCACATTTAGCTCCGTCTGAGACAAATATATCGCCTTCTTCAATGCCGAGGCTTCCGTAAAACGATGAAGCAATTGCAGCTCTTACTTTCTATCATCATTGTTTATCATCTTTAGACACATGCAATATAATTATAACAAAGCGAACGAGCATATACGCAATATTGAAACATTTGAGAAATGATGTAATTTCAGGAAAAGATGCATAATAAATGTAATGCCTTCTTAGCAAGTCTACATAAAGAAACCCAGGTAATCCACTCACAAAGTACTCACATCATGTATATGGTATACCTGATTGTAAAGTTCCACATTGACTAGTAGACGCAGCAGTTCATCAACATGCACTTACAATTTGGAATATCCAATAACTTCGAACAATATATCATCTAGCATCATGGAAGTCTCACTAAATTTACATTCAGGAGATTTTGAAGAAAATGGGTGGGTGCGCAGCAAGAGCAAAGTCAAGACACCAAAGTGGTTTTCGAGAAGACAGAAATCACCGAACAATAAAAAAGAGTCCCCTTTCTCCCTAACTGCTGTCACATCTGTACCATCTCCCAAGTCCTAGAATTTATTTTTCCGGCAAGCCAACACTTATCCTCCCTGCCACAAAGGCTGCACCAAAGCAAGCAAAGAAGCAGCTGCCAAATTTGATAGATGCCCACAACCACAGACCCAACACCGGGAGCAGCTGACGCATTAAGCAATATGATTACGACTAATGGCCACAAACAAAATTTGTCGGCTTAAGGAAATGACCGAGGAAAGTAGCAAAATTATTTTATCAGAAGCTGAAATGATTGCAACTGATTGCCCTTTGGAAGTGCTAGTCCAAACAGAGCACATGAAAATGATACAAAGTCGTGAATGGAATGAGCACATAAGCATTAATTTCGAGATAGGAACCGAAGGACACCAGTCAATCCCCCAGCAAGGCTATATTTGATGCGTAAAGAAGAATTAGATTAGAAAGGCAACAAGGGAGTTGTCTCCCATGTACCAAAGGAGGGCCAAGGACAAAAAGGCTAACGCCTGAAGCTACGGGAAAGCAATTTATAGAGAAAAGTCAAGTGACACTGAAAAACTATAACTTGACTCCAGCTGTACAAAAACCTCAAGCAATGCAACTCGAAACCTTCACAACTGGACGCTAAACTCTCTGGAAACCGTCGGTATACTTTGTCCTCCTATACCCAACAACAAGAACAATTTTCACTAGACAAGGTTCAACCAAGCTCAACACAAAAAAAGGTTAAAGAAAAGAGCCAAAGAGAAAGAACCAAATTGCCAAATAAAGGGATGCCAGGGACAAAAGAAGAGGAGATGATTAACACCTACGTTCTACTTAAGGTACAAATGGCCAAGACTAGTAAAGAAGAAGTTCCCTCTCGTAAGAATATCTTGATGGACCTTCTCTTTGATTACCGGCCTATGTCATGCCAAAACAAAACTGTTGAGCAAACTTTGAATCCCATCTGAAATGGATTTTCATATGCCTAGGCCATAAGAAGAATAGAATTTCTTACTCCACCTGTCTGCCATCATAAGTTTTCAACTAAACACCCCCTTACTAGTTCTGTAGGAAGGTTGTCGTGTACATCCTGCAGGAGCCCTTCCCCTTACGAAGGCCAACTTCAGTACGAGCTGAATTATTACTAAGGTAAACTTAATGAGAGCTGAATTAGCTAATATTGCGATTCTCTCTTTTTTCAAAAGTTTTTTTTCTACGACGATAGACTAACAGAAATTGAAAAAAGATAGTAGGGTAATACAGAGCACAAAATTCGCTTCTTTTACGTATATGATGAATGACTTCAGATATAAACAAAAAAAAATATGTTGAGAGAACCTAAAACTTCTTTATTACATTTCACAAACTTATTGGAGCATATATCAATAATTATTTCAAATAATATGCCTATTCGTTTAAAATTCCAAAGGATTTACATCATTAATTAATGGAACCAATTTAATGTAGTGAGTTATAGGCTATGGACATTGGACACTTTCCATGATCACAAAGAAAGAAAGTCAAAAGCTCTACTCCGTACTTGATCCTCACATTACCATACTCAAATCTTCTAAGATGACTATAGAAATGATATTTATCAAAATGATGTAATGAATGAAAATTTTTCAGTATCTATATCTCATAGAATGAAAGATATGAGATGACCTTCAAAGAAAAATCTTCATTCAAAATAAATAAAGAAATATTTAACCCAACAAGTGCTCTTCAAACCATGGTATAAGATCTTGGCCGCATCACCACATTGTAAGGGTTTTGAGCTTACCACAACCAAGATACAAGACCCTGCAACAGTAGCAAACCATCCACATTTCCCACAAAAGTGGTTCCACGCCATCACTTTAATCGCGATCTCATCCGAGATTCAAAATCATGCTCCAAACCAAGCTAGATAGTCTCTTATCACTAGGCTCACGATCCACACTGGACTTCAATTCTTATTATTCCTAACAGATATAAAACCATAAGGATTGTATCGCCCCGGGTCGAGAGGTTCTATATAGAATTTAATAGCGGGTCACAAAGTATTTATGTTCCTTTCCATGAAAAGTCTAACCAGCCTATAGGCCCTATAGTCTATACAAAGGATAAGGCATGAAATCCCTCCTACTTAGTCCTCCAGAACTTCAAGCGGAATTGGTAATCGAATTTAAGATAGAATATCATGTCAAAATACTTCATGTAAACTAAATACAGCGCACATGGAACAACATACATAACGCACATTTAAAAAAAATAAGGAAACAAAAGACGAAAAGTGCCATACCTTTTCGCCTTGTTCAGCCCCATAACCACTATAACCTTCTAGCGTCGACAGATCATGTGCTCTCTACAAGTTTGGTACACAACAGTTCAAAGAAATGAAAATAAAAATCTGAAACAACGACAAGAACATAATACAGAGACAGATCATATTTTACTTTTTACACTAAATCGTAGTACGGGTCTCCACATAAATGCATTTAAACCATCCATCAAATTCTAAGGCAAGTAAAAGATAGCATAACCACTAGGCAGAATATAAGACACGAGCCAACTAGACAACTTTTTTATAAGCTTATCAACTAGACCACTTCTTTGTAAGCTTACAAGTTACAACTAGACAACAAGGCTTAGCTATTTCAAAATGTTTGTAAGTATGTCAGCAAGAGTAAAAGAGAAAACAGTAATTATTGAGCCATGAGCTAAATGATGAAGCAACAATAGATAAATGTCAAACTTGGTATCAATGAAAGAGAAGAACCATAAGCTTCTAGAGATGCGATTTCAAATAAAAACAAAAGTACCTTAGCCATAGCAGATGTTATAACGTCCGGAATAGGCTCAGTTGTGTCACCAATTCCAAGGCTTATCACTTGAGCATCTGGATATTTTACTAAGTGTGCTGCTCTTCTTTTGGCAATCTGACCCCCAACAACGGGATATACAAGATAAAAGAGCATAATTAAAGAAAGAGCGAGTAAAGAACAGACTAGATAAATGCAAAACCATAAAATTAAGTTATATCAGCAAAACTTTGCATAAATAAATTATGAATGACAGCAACAACATTAAAGGAAATAAAAATTCCAACAACAGGAATTTCATTAAATTTAGTAGCTTTAGGGGGGAAGGGGTGGGGGGTTGGTTCTCTGATTAATACTTCCTCCGTTCGTTTTTAGTTCTACAATTTCACTTTCTTGTGTTATTTATAAGTAAGGAATATAGTCATGTGGGATCTTGTTAAATTCGTCCCGATATATATTTTCAAAATGTCAACTTTTTTTTGTAATTTTTACTTATGGATAATTTAATATATTAATGATTAAAGTTTTGCTTTGGCAAACTTGCAAAATAGGAATGGTAGAACTAAAAAAAGGGAGGAAGTAATAGTTTAGACTCTGGATTGATACGATTGGTGGTATCAGGTATGGGGCTCGAACATGATTCCTAATACCTTGTGCTTGGTTCATTACAACAATGAACTTAATCCCCAACCGGATGTTAGGTTCACTTTTCGGAATCAGGTTTCGAACAATGTATATCTGATTAATCTTTCTTTTTTCATAGAAAGAAAAAGAAAGTGCAATCTAATTAGGTTGGATAGAACATATACTTGATACTTCCTCCGTGTTTAAATATTTTTTATTTTACGTGAGAGCTTTTTAAGAGAAGCATTCCATTTATTAATTTAGTATATACACGTGAACGAATTAAAAACAGACCTCGGGAAAGAGATAACCAGCTTGAAGCTTAGCCATATTCGAATTCCGAGAGACCTTAGTAGTGTAAGCTTCACCAAAAGTAGAAATTAACACCAAATAATAATAAAAATGAAGTCATTTATAATTATAATTATAAATTAAAATTGATATGATATGTACCAGTTTGTTCAGCAGATGAAGTAGCAACACATTTGCAAACCCCAGCATTTTTGACTCGAACATAAACTAGCTGAGCTCTGCAAACTCAGCATAATACTACAATGTTAATAAAAATAAAATAAGGAAAAAAAAAAAAAAAAAGGAAATGAATTGTGAGAGGAAAAATGTACCTGGAAGAAGAATTAAAATTGGAGGAGGAGGAGAATAAGGAAGATGAAGAAGAAGAAAGGGGGGTTGAAACAGTTAAGTGATGATTGAGTAACGCCATTGTTGCAAATTATGATAAAATAGAATCGACGGAAAAAGGAAGAATTTAAAAGTCTGATATGAACCACCGACCAGGGCTGAGGGCCCAATCAGCAGCAATATTTGCGAATCGGTGAGTGTGGAGACTGGAGAGTGGAGAGAGAAGAGAAGAAAACCTAAATCGAATTGCGAGTCAGGTGAGGGCGTGCGTGAGGCTGTCACTGACCAGTCAATTAAGATTGTATATGGGCCAGGCCCAGCAGGCAGTAGCTAGAGAGTGAAATTTTTTTTTAAAAAAAAATATATTTATGATACCTGGGTGACAAAAATGAGCGGCTCATTTTTTTTTTTTTTTTTTTAAACATGGCACTTCATTCATTAAATAATAATATTAAACATATTACAATCCGAGATAAGTTGGTCCAAACAAATACTAGGGGGAGTGGGGAATATCCTGGTTACAACACATTCACCCTCCATGACTCTAACAGCCTTGGCCATGCTATCCGCTACTTAATTATACTGCCTGCTACAATGCTTAATCAGAAGATCCAGCCTCTTGTTGATCCACAGCCTGCACATTTTTAACATGTTGGAAAATAACTCAGAATGCTCCATTGTGATGAGCTCAATAGCAGTCTTACAATCAGAGTAGATGATCGCCTTGGGGAGGTTATGAGCCTCCACAAAGTATAATGCCTCTAAAATCACTAGAATCTCTGCTGCAAGAGAGTTACTTGTATATAACTGCTTTCCAAACCCCCGAATCCAGTGACCATGTCCATCACGAACCAACCCCCCAATTCCCGTCAGCTCAAGTTTACCAACAAAAGAAGCATCAACATGAATCATTAAAAAGTCCTGAGAATGGGCAAAACACATGAGAACACCCTGATTGGGACTAATCCTAGCCGTGGTGGAGACGTACTCCCTAGCCCTGCCCGTAGCCTTAGAGCAGATCACCTGGACCGGCGAAGGATCACGAGCCTGGAAAACACAGCTATTCCTATCCTTGCAGATCTCATGACAGAGGTAGGGGAAGACACTTTTCCATGGTAACTCTCTAAATGTCTCCTGGGAGTGCATATTCTGCCTGAGCCATGTTCTGAAACCATTCGAGGGGTCAATAGGCATACCTGGGCAATCCAGATTTCTCTACTCTTAATACATTCTCTAAAGATATGCAACCCATGTTCAGGCTGACTCTGACATCTAGGACAGGAAGGGTCTTGGATCATACCTCTAATGGCAAGGAGATGTCTATGGGGGATACGATCATGCCATAACAGCCACATAAATAATTTGATTTTTGGTTCAACCGGGCTTTTCCAAATCCAAGACAAGTCGTTTTCGGCCAAGGGTAATGGAAGGAGAGCATCATAGGCCTTTTGGAGCATGAAGCCCTTATGATTCACAAAGTTTGAAATAAGGAGATCCTCCGAAGAGTTTTGGAAAGGGGGGATGGTACTAAGTATGCGGTTTACAAGGCAACTTGGAAGGGTAATAGTGAGATCTGTTAAATTCCATTGTCCACGGGACACTATACTAAACACTTTTCTAGCGTTTTCCTCGGGCCTGAGGGGCCCCTGGACCCAACTACGCAACGGACCTATCTCGAGCCAATCGTCATGCCAGAAGTCAATGGTTTTTCCGTCCCCTAGACTCCAGGAACTGTTTTCTCTCAGAAGATCCCATCCTTCACCAATGTTTTTCCAAATTACAGAGCCATTCTGGAATTTAGTGATTCGGCCCCTATGGAGGTACTTTGATCTAATGCACTGCTGAGCCAGATTAGGTTGATCCTGGGCAAGTTTCCAGCCTAGTTTGGCCATGCAAGCTTTGTTCATGAGTTTTTGGCTCCTAATCCCCAGACCCCCTTGATTTTTGGGCAAGAAAGTGGTTTGTTTACTAATGAGGTGGAGCTTTCTTTTTCCCCCTTCCTCCCCCCATAAGAAGTTATTGCAGATGGTGTCTAGATCATTGAGAGTGCTAGCCGGGAGGCAGGTTGCCTGCGTATAATATGCCAGGATCATTGTCAAAGTTGAGGATATTAGACACACCCGACCGGCTTTGGAGAGAAATTTTGTTTTCCAGTTAGCAAGTCTAGCTCTGACCTTATCGACAATGAATTGAACCTGAGGGCGGGTAGGACGTTTGTGTGAGATGGGTAGACCCAAATAGACACCTAGATTGGCATTCTCCTGGATATTAAGGGTCTCTTTAAACAAGTTCTTGTGTTCATCTGGGGTGTTAGGAGAGAAAATGAGTTTACTCTTTGCTTCATTAATTTTTTCCCCCGAGTCATTACAGAATTGCTCAAGCACTTGCCGAACCGCAAAGGCCGTAGTCTCATCAACTCTCCCAAACAGGAGGAGGTCATCAACAAAAAGAAGGTGAGAGACGGGAACCCTACCCCTTCCTACCCAGAAGGGTGTCCACTCCTTGCTAAGACAGGCCTCATTAATTCTACCCATTAAAGCTTCCAAACAAATATTGAACAGGTATGGGGACATAGGATCACACTGTCTAAGCCTCCTAGAGTGTCTAAACTCCTCAGATTTCCTCCCATTGATCAGGACCCGCGAAGAGGCTTTCGAAATACAATCCATGATGAGGTTAATCGCTGGAAGGTCTAATTGCAGATTTGTAAGACACTCCCTAACAAAGGACCATTCCACTCGGTCATAAGCTTTCTCGAGATCAATTTTAAGAGCAAACCAACCCCATTTCCCTTTCTTTTTCTGCATTGAATGAAACACCTCAGAGGCCACAACTAGGTTAATGTCAGGACCCCTACCCTTAATAAAGCTATTTTGATTTTGTGAAATCCAGGCCGGGATGATTGGTTTAAGGCGATTAACAAGAATTTTCGTAACAAGTTTATAGAGCGTGTTACACAAACTTATAGCCCTGAATTGTTTAATCGTTTCGGGAGATTTTTGTTTAGGAATTAGGCAAATCAAGGCCTGGCAAAGGTCTTCAGGAACCCATCCCTGGCAAAACCACTTCTTAACATCCCTACAGACATCCATTCCTATAGTATCCCATGTCTTTTGGAAAAACACAGGCTGGAAACCATCCGGACCCGGGGCTTTGAGAGGCTTCATGCTAAAGATTGCCGTTCTAATTTCTTCTAAGGAAGGATCATGACCGACACTAATGTCAGTTCTGGAGGTACTCAGGGCGTGACTTTGGCAGGAAGTTTTTTCTGTTGTGTACAGGTCTCTATAAAAAGACAAAATCAAGTTATGAATGCCAGGGTGGTCTGTAATCACATTACCCACATCATCCCTTAGGCTATTAATCCTAGAGGCATTACGCTTAATGAGAACACTTCTATGAAAAAACCCCGTGTTGTGGTCCCCCTCCCCTATCTGGTCCATTCTACTTTTAGTTCTCCAAAGAAGCTCTTCCTGATCTAAGGTCGCGATGAGGTCTTTTTGAATACTGATCTACAGGTCTTGGTGGAAAGTGGACATGGGGTGAGACTGAATGTATAACTGGGTCCCTTTCAGCCGAGCCAGAAGATGGCGCTTCCTACGATAGACGTTGCCAAACGTATTTTGGTTCCATTCAATCAGGATCTCCCTAAACACATTCAGACTTTCCTGTATCGATCTACAAGGTCTAGGCCACTCATGCAACATTTCCTCCCTAAACCTATTATCAAGAAGCCACATAGGTTCGAACCGAAACGGTTTCTCACCTTGGACAAAAGGATCATTTTGAAGGTTAAGAAGGATGGGACAATGATCAGACGTGACTCTCGGGAGATGCCACAGATTAGAATTAGGGTATAACTGGATCCATGCAGGATTTGCCCATCCTCTATCAAGTCTTTCAAAAATAAGGTTTCTTTTTCTTTTGTTGGTCCATGTGAATTTCGGCCCATTGAACCCTAGGTCTACAAGATTGCAGTTATCCATCTTACTAGCAAACAGATCCGCCCTCCGTCTAGAAATAGGACGGCCCCCCATTTTCTCACTTTGATTAATGACTTCATTAAAATCCCCTAATACTAACCAAGGTTTATCCAAATTCCATGCGAAGCTCTCAAGTTCATTCCATAAGTTCTGACGTATATGAAATTTAGGGCTAGCGTAAATTGAAGTAAGCACAAAAGAGAGATTAGAAGATAATACCTCAACCACGTCGTAGACTCCCTGACCACCTTCTCCTATGACATGAAAATCAAAGATGTGCGATTTCCAAAGCAGGAGGATGCCACCCACAAAACCATCCGGTTCAAGCAAATGCCAAGAATCAAAACCCAGTTCACCAACAATACTTTCCGTTTTTTCGCGCCCCACCCAGGTTTCCGCAAGCACAACAAGGGAAGGCACGTGTTGTTGCATGAGAAGACGGAAATTCGACTTGAAAGAAGGGCGAGCCAACCCCCTGACATTCCAGAACATAATGGTCATTCCTTTATGTAGCGGGGTTTTTTCGAGGAGCATCTTGAGGACCGCCTCGTTTCCGATTACCCATGGGTCGACTTCTGCTCCGGTTTGTGGGCAAGTCCACATCTTCCTGTGTGGCCACAGGACTTGCTCGGCTTCGCGAGGGTTTTTTCGCCCGTTTGCCTCGCCCCAAGTTGCCGTCACCCCCAACTATTTCATGGGCAAATGCAAGTGTGCCAATAGCAGTGCATTGGAGTTGCTTCTTGCAATCATGCGCACGTCTCTTTGTTTTACCCTCAGGTTTGTGCGCACCATCGGGAGTAACGGTGTTGGGTCTATCCATGGACCCAGACTTGCCAACATGGCTCTTTCTTCGCTCTCTACTTCGACCTCTTTCCCGAGAAACCATTTTAAAAACAACCTCATGGTTAGGGGAAGGTGACCGGCGTCTAGCACTTGGGGTACATGTGCTGGGCCGAACTGTGAGTTTGAGTACATCATCAAGAGATCGGCAGTTTCGGGGTTTAGGGACGGGTTGGCTATCAAGGCTTTTACCTCCTTGAAGGTAATCTCCGTGTGACATTCGGAGTGGTATTCGTCTGGGTCCTCCAGACAATCGGGGAGCCAGTAGCTCACGTCCTCCATGTTTAATTCCGGCTTGAGGGGCCGGACTGGTCGGGAGAACAAAATCGGGCTGAGTGGCGTGACTTTCATCACACGAGGCGAGGGAGGGGAGACCGGTGGAGACAAAGGAGGTGGTGGGGAGGAAGATCCTGACAGGTCCAGATATTCCGGCACACGTGGCATCATCATCTTGGCTAGGGGGTTTTTGGTTTGTGGAGAGAGGTGGAGCAGGCTGATTTTTTTGTAGGAAAAAATGATCAGTATGGGTTTTTTGTGAGAATGGAGAGCTGGGGTTGGGGTTGGGGTGTTTAAATATGGGCGACATTTGCGTGGCTGGGATTAAGGGAGCAGGGGTGGAGTGTTGAGACTTCGGGGAGCAGGGGGGCTGACACGGAGAGCAGGAAGGGGGGGGGGTTTGAAGTGACTGGATGGGGTTCTAGACTCCCACGTTTCGCACAACCAGAGGAGGTGGGGAATAGAGGCTTCTCCTGCAAATCCATCAGAGCCGAAAAACGATTTTCACAAAGATTTTCCACTGTATTCCTTTTCTCGGGACCACGCGAAATCTGGGAGGATTTTAATCTCACTGGATTTCGAATTTTTGTTTGGTCCGCCGTTTTTTCAGAGGTCTTGGGCCCCTTTTTCTTTGGAGTCCAACGTGGAATAGATGTGGCCCTGGCTCTATGACCCACCTTAAGGTCAACTTGGATTGACTTGCTTCGTTTAACATGGACCCACAATTTTTCTTCCTTTTGTTCACCTTTCTGCTTCGCCGGAGGAACCACACATCATTCTTCATCTGTTCTCTTTTCCGGGCACTTTTTCTAGTTATGCCCCACAACACGGCACGTGTTGCATACCCATGGAGATTCAAAGAACACAAGATCATGACACGTGGTACCAACCCATGCTTTTGCCGGAGTTTTTTGTCCAGCCTTCATAAGAACACAGACGGACGCATATCTCCGTTTATCACCTACCAAAGAGTGCGCGTCGATCTTTATGATACTACCCATGGAATTTCCTATTAGTTCAAGAATCTCTCTCCTAAAGAATTCAAGAGGCAACTCCAGGAGATTCACCCAAATTGGGTAATGGATGATGCAAGCTTTGGAAGGTTTAAACCTCGGTTGCCAAGCTTGAACCCACACCAAGGATCCCATGATAAACCATGGCCCTTCCGCCAAGATTCGGGAGCGCTCTTCCACTGAGTTGCACTTAATGCTATAAAACCCCCTCCCCAAAGAAACGAGATCCATGATACCTTTCCAACTCCAGATTTTTTGGAGTTCTTTTTTGAGGAACTCTTGCGAGAAAGACTTACCAACCATTTTGCAGATGATAGCTTCCCTCCAAGGTTTAACAAGGTCCAAATATTGCACTTCTGAGATTGGGATGAATATCTCATCTTCTACGCATAGGGGAGGTTGAGACACCGCATAAGGGACGCTCATCTCTCTCAACGGGATGACCTCCGAAATTTGCTGAACCTGGCCCGCTGGAGCCCGACTAGTCACGTCCTTAAAGGACTGGGTGAGAGGGCCTGGGGTTGGAGGTGGGTCTGGGGGGTCCGGTGCTGGTTCCGGGACGATGATCAGGTCGGCATTTGCTTGAACACGGGGACTCTGTGCAAGGAGACTTCGGCGGGCTTTCTCACTCTGGGCCGTGAGGGCGGGTTCTGGGTTTTCATTTTGTGGTGTTTGGAGAGGATTTTCGCCCTCCTCTGCCTCTCTCATCATTTCTCGATTGAGAGTATCTTTGATTAAAACTGAGCGGCTCATTACTCAACCCGTTTTTCCTTTCTTTTTCTAGGTCGAGTATTTCTGAACCCTCATTTTAGTTACTATTCGTTTACCTTCAACACAAAGATCACTAAGTTTTATACTAATATTTGGCATTTTCTCCCAAATAGGCTCATTAAAAAATAACAAGAGTCCTAATTTTGAATTATATTTTACTTTGTCTTTGTCTTCTATTAAGTGCATTATTTGATAAATTGATAGCTTTAGTTGCTAATATCTTTAATAAAGAGATTTTTATTCTCCTTTGAACAAGAAACATAACAATAATAATTGAGATAACTCATCATATTTGAAACCTTTCGAGTTTTATATCCTTCCTTCCTTAGTTGATCATTTATCTTATATTTTTCAAATACTCTTCAGTACTATCATTTGTTTGTGCCAATTAGTATTGTTCTCAACCCCTTCATGTTTCTTCTTTAATCCCATTGTTATCCATCAAAAATATGTACTCTTACTACCTTCGAAAATACAATTAATCGAAGAACAATTAGTCTACAAATCATGCACATGTTCTTTTTAAAGTTACCTTCATTAAAAATTGAACACCTCAGCCATATAAAGCAAAATGTGCTCTATTAGTTAATTCAACTCCAAAGCAGAGTAATATTGTAACTAGCTATTAAGCCCAGGCTATGTCCCGGATAAGGAAAAATTTTCATTTATTAATATTATACTTTAAGATAATAACACTAAATATCACTTGGTCTAATAGTTAAGACTTTGATATATAAACTTGAAGTCACGGGACCTTAAAAACGCCCTTAAAAAGAGTTCCACATGCTACCGTTCCTTGTTTAGGAACGCCTATATTAGTATAGATTTGTACCCCTACACTTGTAGTGAAGTCCGAGTGTGGCGGGTACTGGTAGATAAGGTCATAAGGACCAACTCACCCTTCAAGTTGAATGGTCCTAAGTCCTAACCTTCTTGAATTTTAATTGCTGCCTCTGCCAATTTTTATTCTCCCATCGCTTACACACTAAGCTATTCCCTCGCTCTTTCTGGATACTTTTTCCTTTTTTTTTTTCTGGTGGGGGTGGGAAGAGGATATCATATCCGGTCAACCAATATTCCAATAGAAAGAAACACAATCATATCCCTCTTCAACAAATTATAGACCATGTTATTTTCTACTGTCATTTATTTACAGATAATGAGATGATACAATAAGAACTAAAAACCTTCCTGTTTAACTGTTAAACTGTCGAGAGAAAGTTTTGCCATTGCTGCATGACAGACATTTTTACTGCTTAAAGAGCTCGAAATTTACAGGAGTAATCTTGACGCATTTTGACATGCATCACAAATTCACAACAGATCCACAACTCGTGAACCACACATAGCTCTCACCACGTGCTCCATATAGCGTCTCCCAATGTACATTCTTCATTTTATCCATTTATCCTTGTCTTCTAACTTCTAAGCTATGTTCTTCCTCGTCCTTTGACAGTGCTAGCTACAAAACAGTAGCCTGTGGTTAAGAGAAAACATCATTTCAACCACAATTAGCAACACAAAAATTGTGCCATTGGGATTGAGCAAAAGATTTAACTGTGTTCAGTGGTTGTCATCCTAGTCCCATGACATCAGTGATCAACAAACTAAATCTAAATACATATATTTTGTCCGATTTGCTGACTACCTTGCTATAGACATCCCAAGGAGTCACGACAAGGCAGGAGATCATAAATAAGATACAAACTAACCTGCATATGGACATCGGAAAGACCAATGACAACGCGACATATTGACGTATAAAATTAGACCCTATACAGTTTTTTATTAAGCTACCATAACAGAGGTCTGTAACTTAGGAATGTGCAAAACTCTCACTATAGTTATTCTTCGTTTGTATAAGTGGCCAGAATGTTTTAAGGTTAAGTGTGACCAGCCGTAGTAGTCATGGAAAGCCAAAGCTTTAGCTAAAAAAAACAATAAGATAAAGAGGAAAGCCACAAAATCACTCATAAATAACACATAAAATTAGAAGGGAAAAAAATCACAATTGCCACTTGTGATACATCTCTAAGATGTATTCAACAATCAGCCTAGCTTAGATGTTCCTTTACCTACAAGTTTCTCAGGTAGATGACATTTCAATGATGAATGCCTTTCACCAAGAGTTTCAGCGGGTTTTTTTTTTTTTTAAGAAGCGAACAAGGCAGCGAAGTTTTGTGCAAATAGAGGTCACTTATATTCACTGTTCACCTATCGTTTTAATGCTTATAATAGTGATTTGTTGTTCATCATGTGAAAGGACGAGTTAGGTTGCTCCCACTTTTTGAAGTTCTAGACTACAAAGATTCTCCTCCAATATAACCAGTATTTCAGTTTCTTCAATTAGTCAAGCTTAAAAATTAGAGTGAAGTGCTAACTTGTCAGCTTTTGCGACTTTATATCAAGCTCCAAATCAGGATGCCACTAAAAGCAACCAAGTATCGCTACGCACATAGCAAATAGATGATGAATCGTCTTTTTACATGCCATCTCAGACAAAGTTGAGGATGGGTGCAGGACTGCAAGTTATGGAAGTTCTGAAGGTACCTTTTCAGCTGGCATATTGACTCCCTGCTCATCCATAGAGGCAAAGCTTTTCCTTCTCCGTCATAAAACATCAGCGAACAACATTAGAACTAATTCTGCACAGCAATAAGCACCAAGACTTAATACATTCATCAGATACTAAACTACAAACATGGATCATAACCTCAAAAAGACATGAGAACATATTGATGAAGTATTAATTTAAATCAAAGACCAGGGTCAACAGAAATTTCCAGATTTTCAATATGAGCAAAAAAAATATGTTTGTCTGGATGGGAACTTCTTCCTTTTTTTCCCGTCATGTGAAGGACTGAGGGGTGCGCAATAGTGTTAGATGAAGGATTAAGTTCAAGAACAGATGAAATAGAAACGAGAAAGGTGGATACTATATAAAAAGAGATAGCAGAAGTTCAAAAATTGTCAGTAATTTACTAGTCTTAGTCTTATAATTACAGTCTGGATAAAGATGATAGATCAGAGCATAAATGCAGAAGGGATTTAGAATGCGAAAGAAAGTAGATGCCATCATAAGCAATATAATACCTGATATTCTTCACGAAGCGTCTAGAGCTTACAAATTTTATCACTAATTAACAATAGGTTTTATGTTAATTCTGAATCTGATTATGGAAGGTATTCTGTAATTTCCATCAGTAATTAGAAGGGAAAAAAATTCACATCACAGGTTTCTATTTTGCATCCAATGAATGTAATTTACCCGCACACATATGAAGTGCAACTATCAGGAAAAGCAAAATCAACTGTTTTGATGTTAGAAAGCAAGATCTTAAACTCCATGTGATTTATGATAGCATATGTTCATCCACTTTATAGCATTATTAGTTAAAACTTGATCGAGAGATGAACATAATTAACCTTCTCTTACCATATAAGTAGATGCATAGGAATATCTTCATCCATCCAACTGCTACTTTCCAGTCCTCTCCTTTATTCCATTCTTTCATGGTGAAGAACAGAAAAAAATAATAGTAAATAACGTACAAAACAAAAAGACCCTTCCCCTGCTTTACATTCCAGCAAAATTGGCCAAGGCATTCAAACCTCTGAGCTCTAATCATCTAATTCTAACGTTTTTCTTATTGATCATATAACGAGCTGAATGGCACCAAAGACGCAGCACAAAATAGATTTGACAATGGCATATGCAACCTCTTTACTCTCCTTGCCTACGTATTCCCGTGCACGTTGATCATGAGCTGGTATGAGTTCACAACCATGCTTAGTAGCAAAGTTAGGATTTCTGATCTGAATATTTACTTTTTAGCTCGTTTAAGACCCTTTGATACTTCTCCAACATAGTGACTGAACATGTTTTAAGTAACTCTAGAGCACGTTGTTCAGCATCAGCGATCTTTCCTCTTGCGCATAATCCCTCTATAAACACAGCAAAACTGTCAAGATTAATCACGCATCCATCCCTCAAAGCATCACAGACAACTCGAGATGCCTTTTCCAGTTCACCATTTATAGTATACATCCTTGTTAAGCAACTGTATATAGAAGAGTCAACTTTATGACCGTCTTGAAGCATAGAAGTCATAAGTTCCTCAACTTGTTGAACCCCTCTTTCCGACCTACTTAGACTAGATATAACAGTAAAATACGAAACGAAGTTGGGAGCACGCCCAATTGCGGGAATCCATTTCAAGAAAAGTACAGCTTCATTAAGTTCTCCTCTTACTACAAGAGCTTTCAACACAGCATTGCAACTACTAATACATGGATACACGCCCCGTGCTACCATTTCCCTAATAAGAACAATTGCCTCACTAGCCTTCCCCAACTTGCAGAATTCATTCACAAGAAGTCCATATGTTTGAACATCAGGTTTAATCCCTAAACAAATCATATCCTTCAAATGTTGACAAGCTTCATCTAATCTCCCAACAACACAAAACCCCCTTAACAAGCTTGTATGCGTAACAACATCATCCTTTACACCATCCAATCTCATCTTAGTCATCATCCTCTTAGCCTCATCAACCTTACCAATCAAACAATACCCATTAACAACCGCATTATAAATAATCAAATTCGGCTCAAAACCTTGCACAACCATCTCATCAAAACACAACAATGCCGCCTCCATCTCCCCCTTCTTACAATACCCATCAATCAACGTCGAATAAGTAACCAAATCGGGCATACAGTTCCCTCCCATAATCATCCTATCAACCATTTGTCTTGCCTCAACCATCATTCCCTTCCTACAAAACCCACTCAACAAAACCCCATAAGTAACCGAATTCGGCCTACACCGCATTTCATCAAACACCTTCAATGCATCCTCCATCTTCCCCACTTTACAATACCCTCGAATCATCGTCGTATATGTAACAACATCAATTCTAATCACACCCTCCTCAACAACTCGATCAAATACAGCACGACACAATCTAATCCGACATGTTTTAACCAACACACCCAGCAAATTATTGCACGAACTTATACAATTACCATCTTTCTCCACCATTTTAGCACGGTTAAACCAATCTATGGCACCTCGAATATCGCGCTCAACGCCAAAAGCTTTGATAAGCTTCGCAATAAGGAAGTCACATAGCTTATTATGGGATTCAAGGAACTGTGTAGCAGTGGAGAAAAGTCGATGAGATAGAAGAAGATCAAACATGGCATTGTAACAATTGAAAGTATGGAAGTAATTTCTGGGGTTAGGAGAAGGTCTGCAAGCCCAATCAAAGAAGACGAGAGCATGGTAAGGGTTTGTTTGGTTGTTGATAACTTGGATGACTAAATTAGGGTTTAAATGGGGGGTAAATTGGGTAAGAATAGGGATTTCTTTGGATGCTTTTGGTGCGGTGTTGCTGAGGAATTGGGGTTTGAAGGAATGGAGAGCTTTGGTTATGGAGGTTACTAATGAAGTGGAGGAATTTGAGGAGAGAGAATGGTTGGTTAGAGCTTTGGAAGCCATAACTGATTGTTGCCTCTTAAACGAGGACAATTCAGTATTACTCTACAGAACAACGAAACTGTTTTTAAATTTTCTTTATTCCTTTTATATAACTGAGTTGCTAAACAAAAATCATTAAATTGTAATGTTAAATCTGAACTGTTAGGGCCTTAGGAGTTAGGGGGAAATGGAGGAGGGGGAGAGGCCATCGGGGCTGTCCGGCTGGGTATATAGCCTTAATATCAATGTTGATTGTGTCATTTTTAAAGGGTTTTGCTAAATGCCGCACTCAGTTTTTCAAGAGGTTGGAGACTTGGGTAGGATTGGAGTGGTAATTAGGGACCATGAAGGTGTTGTTCATAATGCGTGCCAACAAATTTGGGCACACTAAGAGGTGAATATAACAGAAGCAAAAGCTATTGTGCTCAATTGGAACCAAGGTGATGATTTGTGCTTAGGTACGAATTATGATTGTTCGTGAGATTCTAGTTATTTTTAATTGGTTGATTTTATTAAATTAAATCATGTTTGTAGGGAGGTTAGTTTAGTAGCTCATACTATGACTCACCTTAGCCCTTTTGAGTTTAATTACTTTAATACGAAGTGTGGATAATATGGTTGATGATGATGGGATCTTGACCACTTTTCTTTAGGGGGGGCGAATTAAAACATAAAATAGTAGTTTGTAAAATTCAAATTGATGCAAATAGAAAAATTACTAGTGTCCCTAATTATTTGTTTCATTTATTTTTTTGAGATGTTTGATTATATAAACTAGTCATTTAGCTCGGGCTACTCGTGTAAAGAAAATTTTCATTTATTAATATTATACATTAATATGATAACAATATATCTAGTGGTTAAGACTTTAGTATATAAATTTGAAGTCATGGGATCAAACTTTATACAATGCAATTTCTAACTTTTTTTACAATGTGAGTCCGGCAAATTCTAGCCAAAAGACATATCATCCCCTTTAATAAATGGTGTTTTTTTAACATGATGGAGGAATCAGTTGACCATCTCTTTGCCTCTTGTCAGTGCTTGACCCCTCTATGGGATTTACAAGAATTTAGAGAGTGGTTCCCCCACAACCTCGCCTCTAAAACTGTCCTAACCACTCTGTCAGTTTTAAGGAAATCTAAAAACGCAATTACAAAATACATTTTTATCCTTTGGAGTATTTGAAAGGAAAGAAATAATGTTATTTTCAACAAAGTTAACCTTAATATACACAGAATGAACCATTAGGGAAACAGTTGATAAATGTTTCTCTACTGGTTCCCCTTTTTCAAGTTTTCATCAAAATCATCCCACTACCACTCCTCATCACAACACCATCCTCGTAGCTTGGGAGCCACCTCCCCTTCATTCCATCAAACTCAACTTCGACGGCTCCGTTCGTGGTTCTTCAGCGGCAGCAGGTATCATCTTACGGGATTCAGCTGGGGATCTCATTAAAGCCTTCAGGTCCTCTCCGGTCTTCATTGCCGAGGCCATGGCACTTCATCATGGTATCATCTTAGCGCTCTAAAATAATATTCAGCACATCATCATCGAAGGCGACAACCTCATGGTCACCAATTCAATCATTGGAAAATGAGCTCCCCCATGGTTGATTGCCCACATCATCCGAGACATCCACACACTCCTACAAGACTTCTCAACATGGAAAATCCGTCACATCTACCAGAAAGCAAATAGAGCAGCAGACTGAATAGCTAATGTTGGCCATCTCGTCGGAAATCAGTTCTCCATAGAAGATTGTAATCATTCTACTTTCCATAATATACTTGTTTCAGATAAGGTAGGAGCTCCCCTCATGCGGAGGGTCTACTAACCTTCTTTTTCCTTACCTTTATAAAAAAAATGTGGATTACATGCAGTAGAACGCCATTAGAGAAATAGACACAGAAGAGATGAAAGACAATTACAGAGTTCCTAAGGCTTTATAATAGACGAAAGAGAAGGGTGTTGACACTCATAATGATCAACTTTACGAAGATCACATTCTATTCCCGAAGCTCGTAGCATTGGCCCTGATAAACCCCAGTTTAGTGCTTCTTCTCCACCAATAATGCCTACGTTCTCGACTCGTTCTAAAAAAATAGGATTTTGCGTAATAAATTTTTGGTATTCAGTAATGTCTTTACTTTGTTCCCACCTTTATTTATTCCGATTCCATCTTTTTCTGGTGTGTATCTAGTTCACTGCCTTAACTCCCATGATAGCATGCCTCACCTTAGAGTCTAACCCCAGCTCTCGTTCCGACACATCTCTCTTAGTTCCTAAACCATGGGTAGAACAGATGGAGCTCACGAGCTAAGGACAGGTATTGTACTAAGGTTCTCCTAACAAGATTCACCCCTATAGATTCTTTTTCTCCTGCTAACGTTGGAACTTCTTTCACATACACCAAGACAGGAAATAGCTACATTCATTCCAAAAAGCGAAATCCTTCAAGAGACCACGGGCATGTTCAAGGATGGCTCTAAATGTCGTCAAGATTATTGCTTATCTTTGACAAGGAAATGTTTGAATTGCGGGTGTTAAGAGTAAAAAAGCATTTTATCATTAATTTCATTTTTTAACAAGAGAATAAATATTTAAAAAAGATTTATGTTTGCTCATTCTAATCCATTTCATCATTAATTTCAGTTTTTCAAATCATACATTACAAATTCAATATATTAATTTTTTGGATAAAATAATATAAAGGGTTATGTGGGTCAAATTTGCACAAGGTCGAGTCTACCTACGCTAAAAAAATGTTTACTCACATCCTTATTTATAAATTAGCATTTACTGGTAAGATCAACTCAATGTAGTTTGAATGTAGTTTAGGTGCTGTAACTAGCGTCACGTTCAAGTTAACCCATTTGGGTCATTTTTAAGTTGAGTCAACTCAAGTCGTCATCATTTTGAATTCGAGTCAGGTTAAAATTAATTCATTTGAATCCATATATGTTAAATAAGTTAAGATAAATTTAAATTAGCAAAAAATAAGTTCAAGAAAAAACTCTATGATTCGTACGTATTTCATTAGATGCCTATTTGCCTATTTCATCATAAGCCTCAGAATTCCAGGTCAAACATGATTTCTCCAGTCAAAACTTAATTCCACCTAGGGTTGGCAATGGGTCGGGTTGGGTCAATATCAGGTTGGGTTGGCGGGTTAACGGGTTGAAAACCCCTTGACCCAACCCGACTTGTTAACTTAAACGGGTTGGAAATTACAACCCAACCTTATGATAAACGGGTCAACCTTCAGGTCGACCCGTTTAATTTTTTTTCGTGACAAATAACAGTAGGCAACAACTTAACATTAAGCCATTACATAACCATATGCTACATATTGTTCAAAAGCAACCTAACTTTTGTTCAAAATCAACCCAAATGTTGTTCAAAATCAACATCATTACAACTCCGTAAGCAATTGTTCAACATTAAGTGTAATGACTAAATCATAATAAGCAATAGCACTCCAAAGTCTAACTAACAAATGTATCAGAATTTTGTGTTCCTGGAGAAAGTTCAGGGCTTTCACTCTCTAAAGGACTTTCAATTAACTAAAGATGTTGAATATTTGATTTTGTGAAGAAGACTAGAAGAGCATATTACTAGAAGAGCAAAAGACTCACGAGTGAATAAAGAGAGAAGAAAGGTAGAATACTGCAGAATTTTTAGGCGTCGTTTCTCACTTTCTCTATGGGTTTGTTATTTGAGTCTTAAGAAGAGTTGGGGTTTTTACTGTATTATTTTATGAACCAGCCCAATTTTTTTGCTTTGATTTGAGTTAGGGATTTTAGGTTGTTTTTTTAATAAATGGGTTAAAATCAAGTCGAAATTTTCAACCTGACCCAACCCATTTAAACGGGTTGGGTCAGGTCGACCCATTTAATTAAACGGGTTAAAATTTTCGACCCAACCCATTATTGATGGGTTGGGTTCGGGTCGGGTTGCGGGTTGGGTAATATTTTGCCAACTCTAATTCCACCCCCATGACACTTTCAAGGAGCATCTCACCCTACCAGTTACCACCAGAAGAGTTGAAAAGATTCACCGACAAGGTGCTTAAACACCAGAGGAAACCAAGCATCTCTGTGACGCATATCCCTGACCAGTGGAAGCCAGTAATGTGCAAAACATCAATATATATAGAAGAAACTAAGAAAGACACTTTAGGCAGTAAAATACAGTTTGTTGGAGGAAACAGAACATACTTGAGAGAGAGAGAGATGCTAAGAAACTTGGACAGTTTTACACCCCCTTGATTCACTACACAACACTTGCACGTTGCAACATCACACACTTTAATAACCTTTGTCTGCCTCAGTCAAAAATAGGTCAAACCATTCAAGTAGAATGTTAACCGAACAAGGCTAAGAGATACAACAACAGAATACTAAACTTCACTCCTTCAGTAGAATATTGAACAAACAAGGCAAATACATACAACAAAAAACTGACACCATCAAACCCAAGAAACAACCTTAACAAGTTATATCCAGTAATACTGCAAAAAATAATCTGAAAACTAAAAGCCAACAAAATCCAATCAAATATCACAACAGTTGACATCAACGTGAACTGAAGCAAGGACAAAGTCCATTCGTCTCAGACAATAAGCAGTTCAGGTCCATAGATCATACTGGAGTATTGAACAGAATTTCAAGTATTTTTCTTTTCATAAAAAAACACTTAGCCAGACAAGGAAAAAACAATAACAAAGAATCGCACTGCTTAAACAAGAAGACATCAGGCGCACAGAATAAACCTTAAATCTAAAACGGAACGCCAAAAGCAGAAGGTCTACAATAAGCATAGTTCAGAAAACTTAAACCAGCATACCACTTAACAAAAAGGGATGCAATATGCACAAAATATGTTGTACATAAACCGCGCAGCATATTACCTCTACACAAGATCCAACATAAAATCTATTACCTCAACAGAAGATCCAACATAGAATCTGAAGAAGAGCTTCAAAGCAGAATCCAGGTGCAAGGATCTAAAATCAACATGTACCTGGAATGTATCCCATATATTCCATAACCTTGTGAGATAATACAAGTAATTCTAAAAGGAGGAGTTGACGAGAAACACAGAGCACCCCACTTCAAGTAGTCAAATATCAGTCAATAGCTACTACACCAAGAGCAAGACCAAAAACAGAAGAGACTACAAGGAGGCTCACAACATGCACCGAAAGCCAAGTGTCAGATCACAGAATCTAGTAGATTGACCAAAACAAGCGAAAGTCCACAAATAAATACCATATTAGTAGAGGGTTCGAAACAAAAAAAATTAGATGCCAACCCCATCACAACAAGAACATAAAAAAAGATGTCAATGAGAACTCTAGAGACAGCCATAATTCATGTGATCAACGCAAGGAAAATGCACAAGACAAAGCGCAGAAACCAACCAATATTCGACATCACAATCAGCACGAGTTAAGACAGAAAGACAATGTCCACATTCCTGAGGACACATGAGAACATCATAAACTGATATCCAGGTAGCAATCCTTAGGAATAGTGACAGATCCAGGGGATCGGGACACAAGTACAAGATCAGATAGACTCGTCAAAAAACATAATGTAACTTTCCAAGTCATAGTTCAATACAAGACTTAATTACTTACCGCCACTCTTATGCCAATAAATCCTAGGTGATACCTAAGGATTACCACAATGACAATGGATAGAGACCCAAAAAAAAAAAATTTACTCTTAAGGAAATTTTAGATATGGAAGATGTAGGAATATGATATGAATCATAAGATGATAGCTTTAACCTGAGGCACATTTGTACACCCCAAGTGGGAAAAAATGGAACTTCAAAGCCTAAAACCCATTTAAAGCTAGATAAATGCAGAAAGACGGATCTTTGAAGACCAAAAAGAATGGATGAACAACCTACCAATAATAACTCAACATTCATCATCTCTATCATGCCACCAGTAACAAACAGACATCCCTGTCGCGAAATATCTGGTGGATCCCACCTAACAGTGAGACTAACCACCACAAATCATAACTACTGTATGTACCTTCCATGGCCCCAAAATCCATAACTAACAAAATGAAGTAAAATAAAGGAGGCGTACCATGTGCCCAGTAAAAGTCCCATTCTAAAAGCAGCAGCAAATTTGTGAAAGAACAATTTGAGCTGTATACTCCCACCATAGAAATCAGAAACAAATACGCTCTCGCAAAAACGGATACATCAGAGCCCATTAATTGTATAGCTCAGTCGTTGATGACAATGCTACAAATCCAGACACAATAAGCATCCATAATGCTAAGATCGATATAACCTTTAGAAGGTCTAAAATCCACGAACCTATAATGCAGGTCAATTAGACTGCAACAGGAAGCCCCAAGCACTGTCCCTATGCCGGAGTACAAGTTTAAAACAATCAAAAGAACATAACATACAAATACCATATACTTCATTGGTGACACAAATTAGACCCATAAGAATCCATGAAAACACCATGTATAAGATCAACACCAAAAATCTGAGGAAGGAGCATGTGCATCAGCTATGCAATCAGATATCAAAAGAAACCTAACATGAATAGAAGAAAAAAATACCAGCATCATGAACCTACCTAACATTGATGATTGATCTAATGGAGTAATACAAGTGCAAGCAGTGAAGTCAACATGAAGCACAGACAACGATCACGAGATGATAACACAATCAACTTACAACATACGTAAATGCAAATTCCTGAATCAATGTAGACCCATAAGAGATACCATATACTTCCTTGATGACACCATTAGACCCATAAGAATCCATGAAGACACCAATTATGAAATCAATACCAAAATCTGAGGAGGAAGGAGCATGTGCATCAGCCATGCAAAAGCAAAACAACTAAAATCAGATATCATAAGAAACCTAGCATGAATAGAAGAAAAAAATCCAACATCATGAACTTATCTAACACAGATATCAATGTAGATGAGCGAAGAAAGACTTAACGACTTGATGCCCCAAAAAGACCATTTATTTCGCAGTCGCCCTTTAAGTTGAGAACAAACCAAGTACATATACTACTAACAACTCAATATATCACAAGTGTAGAACCAAACCTGATATGTGCTAAGAAAAGACTCCCAATCATGATCCCCAAGGTTTAAGGTCAACATATGTCTGAAGCAAAAAAGAAAAAGAAAAGGAACGCAAGGCAAGGCAAGGCCAGGTGAAAGCACCGGAACAAGTACATCCACACAATAAGAAAGAAAATTAACCTATTCATACCCACAACAAACATTTGATAGAATGTGCGAATATATAAACCAGTCAGGACACCTAACCTTAAGATCGACGTGCAGCACAAACAAGAAATGAGGTCAGATGACGTTAAATTAAGGTTCAATTTCTGTCATTCTTCTCATTCATCAATAGCATATATTTATACATCCTAAGTAGAGTCCTACTTCATCACTAATTAGGAATAACAAACCTATTCCTTACATAACCTAAATAGAGTCCTAACACCCTCCCTCAAGTTGGAGCGTGCAAATCGCGAATGCCCAACTTGGACAACAAAAATTCAAATTGAGTCCTACCAAGTGCTTTTGTAAAAATATCTGTCAACTGAAACTTAGTAGAAACATATGACAGACTCACAAGACCTTCAGTCACGGCATCACGAACAAAATGACAATCAACCTCAATGTGTTTAGTACGTTCATGAAACACCGGATTCTTGACAGCATATAACGCAGATTGGCTATCACAATATAATCTCATCCCTGCAGGATGTTGAACTCCAAGATCACCTAGTAGCTGTTTTAACCACTTTAATTTACAAACTATAACAGCCATAGATAGATATTCTGCCTCTGCAAACGACCTAGACACTGTATGCTGCTTCTTAGTCTTCCAGCAAACAGGAGAATATCCCAATAATACAAACCACCCACTCAGGGATCTCCGAGTAATAGGACAACTAGCGCAATCAGAATCACACCACCCTTCAAGGCGGAGATCACTATCAGAACGAAATAATATTCCCTGAATTTTTCTTCAAATATCTAACCACTCTCAAAGCAGCCTCCCAATGAACCATCTTAGGAGCCTGCATAAACTGTGACAAAATGTGAACAGAATATGCCAAATCAGGTCAGTAACAGCAAGGTAAATCAACCCATTAATCTGCAATACTTCTCTGGATCATCAAACAAAGGACCATCAGCCAAAGCGAGCTGATGGTGCTGCTCGATAGGAAACTCGGCAGGTTTGGCACCGAGCAACCCGGCCTCAGAAATAATATCCAAGGCAAACTTTCGTTGACTCATAAAAATTCGACCCCCTGGCAATCTCAAGGCCTGGAAATATTTCAGAGCACCTAAGTCCTTCATTTTGAAACATTTTTCAAGGTAAGCTTTGAAGTTCAGTAAAGCTTCCTGATCATTCCCTGCAATAATCATATCATCCACATAGATAAACGTTCAACTGAATATTTTTCCTCGCCAAGGTAAACAAGGAATAGTCAGAATAAGACTGCTTAAACCCAAACCCATAGGCATTCAAATCAATGGCCAATTTGGCAAACCAACACATAGGTATTTGATTCAAACCATACAATGATTTTTTCATCCTGCACACTAGATTAGTATTTCCTCCCTGAAAACCAGGAGGAATTTTCATATACACTTCTTCCTCCAAATCACCATGCAAAAATACATTGTGGACATCCATCTGATGAATATCCATTTCTTCACTGCTGCAATTGCCAGGAAGGTACGTACGGTTGTCATTTTTGCTACAGGGGCAAAAGTTTCAATATAATCTAAGTTACCTGGACTCGGCTAGGAGTGTCAGATATGGGTACGGATCCGAGTGTCGGGTACGACACTTCCAAAAAATCAGGACACGGGGACTCTGTCTGGTTTTTCGACACGGGTACGCGTATGGCGAAATTAATATTTTATAATATAAAATTTAATAATTAATCCGGTAATTTAGATTTTATAATTGTCTATTTTTAAATACTAATAAAATTAAGGTATTTGTTTAAAAAGAATAACAACCTAGCCATAGGCTAAGAAGAACAAAAATGATTTTTTTAAAAAAAAACAGAGCACAAGAAGGAAAAGAGAGGAGGAAAAAAGAAAAGAAAAAAGAAAAGGAGTCACGTGAAAGGAGAACAGAAGAAGGAGAGAAGGAAAAAGAAAAGAAAAGAAAAAGAAAAAGAAAGAAAGAGAGAGTCATGTGGACTCATAAAGGCAAAAAAAAAAAAAAAAAAAAAAAGATGAGAAGGTGAAGAGGCGACAGAAGATCGAAGAGAGAGAAGAAGAGGAGAAGAGAAGTGAAGAAAGATGAAACATACCGGTGATAAGTCATATTTATATATAATGTTAAGGTGCATTTAGGTTGCATTTTAGAGCATTTAGATTCATATTTAGGTTCATTATTGCATCATATTCTTAAGTTATGTTATTCTACTCCTATTCGGTATGTTTTCTTGTTTTTGATGAATTTCAGGTAATGAGAACGTATTTGGAGTATATTTAGCTGAGCTTGAGGATTAGGAGCACTTGGAAATAAGCTACGATGCATAAGGATAGTATGGATACGTCTTAGTACGAGTTTGAGCGAAAACGAAGCGGAAAATCATTAGAAGAAATGTGAAAAAGGAGTCATGTATACTCTTCTGATTATAACTTTTGATGTGCTTCTTAGAATCAAGAAATTCCAGTTGGGTTGGAAACTAGACTTGAAGGGCTTTCCAACGATAGGTCACACGCCCCAAATGGACTTCTGGTTTGAGAGATACAGCCTTCACAAGTTGACGAAAAATCGCAGTTTTTCCGCCCGGTCGACCGGGCGGTTTTGCCCGACCGGGCAAAATGAAATTTTCAGAGGATGCATGGCATGTTAGCCCGGTCAACCGGGCGAGAAAGGAGCCAAAATCGCTTGCGCACCCGACCGGGCGGATTTGCTTTTCTGTCGTAGTTCCTCAATCACCGTCGCGCGACCGGGCGGATTTCGCCCGGTTGGTCAACCGGGCGGTTTCTCGAGACGGGTTTATTTGCCTTTTTTAGCCGGTTTTGTAAAAACTATAAATAGGTCTTCTCTCTCTCCCCCTTATGACGTTATATTTGGTATTCTTAGGTTTAGCTTTAGTTTCCTTCTTCCTTTTCTCTCTAGTTTTTCATGGCAAACCCTAGTTTCTCTTTTCTTCATTAATTCATGAGTTTATAATTTTCATCTCTTTTCTTTCATTGATTTCTTTGATCACGCTTTTCTTTGTAGATTTAAATTTCTTTATTTATTTCATGATTGAGTAGTTTATTTTCTAGGGTTTGGGAATCCATGTTTATATGCTATGATTCTTGATTGATATTTATTAATGGTTTGATTAGTTATTGATATCTCTAATTGATTAGCGTTTTTATTGTTAATCTTGCAATCTGATCAATTGTCTGGTTAAATGTTGCTAATATCGAGTCATAGATCGAGAGATAGTACTCTTTAAAGGCTTACCTACAATTAGCAAATCTAATTATGTTGAGCGACCGTACTAGCATATGTTGATTTGAGAGCGTTAAGGCCCGACCGTAGGATTAACATGTGCTCTAGATATCTGATTAATTGAATCATTGATGATATTTTGATAGATTATAGTTATGAACATGGTGAACCATTGCCCTAGATCCTTTTTAGCTTGATTTTCGTACTTTGATTAGTTTAGAACTTTAATTCATTAAACCTGATCTTGTTTAGTTTATCCATGCATTAGAAGCTAGATTAAAACAACCATCTCTCTGTGGATTCGACCCTACTTACCCTACTACATTGTTAGAAGGTTTTGCAGGAATTATTTTTGACAGGTGTACGACACCCTATCAACCGGCGAGTTTGAAGCTCCGGCGGAAGCTCCTGTCGGCGAGTCGAGGCAAATTATCCTCTTCTTCTCCTCTTCTTCTCTTCTTCACATTCGAATTCTAGGGTTTGCGCCGCCGTGTCCGAGTGAAAGTTGCCGGATCTGACACATATTTCGTACCGGTGTCGGCGTCGCGTCGTACCGACACCGGTATATGGCAAAATTTGCCGAGTCCGGGTAACAGAGATTATAATCAATTCCTTCCACCTGATGATGACCAAATATAACTTATCTGGCCTTCAACATCTGTAGTTTTCCTTTCTCATCATATTTTTCTGTATACACCCACTTGCTCCCCAAGGCCATGCCTGGAGGAAGAGGTTGCGATTCCCATGTGCATTGATCTCCAGAGCTTTTATCTCAGCTCCCATGGCTTCACGCCACCCTTCATGCTTCATAGCTTCTTTAAATGACTTGGGAGGGTGCCCTGCAGTTATAGCCATGGAATTAAAACTCTCCGTTCCGTTACAAAACGGCCGTTCTGTAACGGATTTTGGATTTGTCGTTCCGCGAAATACCGTTACAGAACGCCATAATAAAAATCACATACTTCTAGCCGCGTTGTCCGTTCCGTAACGCAAACTCGCCGCGTTAAAACGCTTTATCCACGTTACATCCGTTCTTGTCAAATATTAGCCAAAAATATTTTATAATTTAATTATATAGCTAATATAACATGATATTTGATAGATTTAATTATATTATGTTGTAATAATGCTTCATAAACTAAAATAAAGTAAATAAAGTTAGAACATGTTAATGTGAATTTTTTTAAAAAAATTCACGCCACTTCGGCCTCGAAACGTTCTATTTCCCCGTTACAAGCCATTCCCACGACAAGGCGAACCGTTCCCGCGACCGCGTTTTTTCTATGGTTATAGCTGCCAGAAATCTGCGATGTTTATCAGAAAACTTTTCACAACTAACATAATGTGTAATAGGATAGGGAGTACCCGAGGACGATGCTGAAACAGGTGTCTGAGTTGATGAACTTTTCTTTTTCACTACAATGAGTCACATAATCCTGCAACTTTTTATCTGGAATATTGGTTCTTTAACCCCTTCCCAACACCTCAACATGCTCCTCTCGACTCCTTCCCGGCATCTGAGCCCCATGAGACGTCTCACCACTCGGCGCCCCAGGACTCGGACTCGCTCCTAGCATCCGTCGAGGCTCTCTAGGCTTGGCCTCCCCTGCGTCTAAGTGTTGCGGATCAGGAGCAAGACGCGCGGCGTCCTCCACATTGAGCGCCTCACCCCCTGTTGCATCTAGTCTTCCTTCAACCGGGATGGGAACTTCAACAAAGGGCATAGGTATATCCTCCGTACAATCCTCCAATTCCACCATATTAGTGGCATCAGTGGGAATGGGGCAGACACACTAAAAGGAAATTGGTTTTTCATAATCTTCACATCCCGGGAAACAAAATAGTCATATAGTTTCCATCCTTTCCGAGTATACGAATATCCAACAAAAACACACCTACGACTCCGACTTGCAAATTTATCACCCCCATGAGAAATATTATAGGCATAACATAGACAACCAAAAATCTTGATATATGTCATCGTAGGTGGCTTACCAAACAAACACTCATATGGGGTCTTATAATCAAGAACAACAGAGGGAGTTCTATTTATCAAATGGCAAGCTGCCAGCACACAATCCCTCCAAAATTTTAAAGGTAGATTAGCCTGAAACCTCAATGCACGTGCAACATTTAAAATATGTCCATATTTTCGCTCAAATCTATGATAGGTTGTCGTACACCTTTCAAAAATAATTCCTGCAAAACCTTCTAACAATGTAGTAGGGTAAGTAGGGTCGAATCCACAGAGAGATGGTTGTTTTAATCTAGCTTCTAATGCATGGAGAAACTAAACAAGATCAAGAATAATATATATTTCTAAACTAAACAAACTACGAAAATCAAGCTAAAAAGGATCTAGGGCAATGGTTCACCATGTTCATAACTATAATCTATCAAAGTATCATCAATGATTCAATTAATCAGATATCTAGAGCACATGTTAATCCTACGGTCGGGCCTTAACGCTCTCAAATCAACATATGCTAGTACGGTCGCTCAACATAATCAGATTTGCTAATTGTAGGTAAGCCTCTAAAGAGTACTATCTCTCGATCTATGACTCGATATTAGCAATATTTAATCAGACAATTGATCAGATTGCAAGATTAACAATAAAAACACTAATCAATTAGAGATATCAATAACTAATCAAACCATTAATAAATATCAATCAAGAATCATAGCATATAAACATGGATTCCCAAACCCTAGAATATAAACTACTCAATCATGAAATAAATAAAGAAATTTAAATCTACAAAGAAAAGCATGATCAAAGAAATCAATGAAAGAAAAGAGATGAAAATTATAAACTCATGAATTAATGAAGAAAAGAGAAACTAGGGTTTGCCATGAAAAACTAGAGAGAAAATGAAGAAGGAAACTAAAGCTAAACCTAAGAATACAAAATATATTGTCAGAAAAGAGAGATTCTCTTGGGGAGAGAGAGAAGACCTATTTATAGTTTTTACAAAACCGGCTAAAAAAAGCAAATAAACCCGTCTCGAGAAACCGCCCGGTTGACCGGGCGAAATCCGCCCGGTCGGGCGACGGTGATTGAGGAACTTCGACAGAAAAGCAAATCCGCCCGGTTAACCGGGCGAGCCCGCCCGGTCGGGCGCGCAAGCGATTTTGGCTCCTTTCTCGCCCGGTTGACCGGGCTAACATGCTTTGCATCCTCTGAAATTTTCATTTCGCCCGGTCGGGCAAAACCGCCCGGTCGACCGGGCGGGAAAACAGTGATTTTTGCGTCAACTTGCGAAGGCTGTATCTCTCGAACCAGAAGTCCATTTGGGGCGTGTGACCTATCGTTGGAAAGCCCTTCAAGTCTAGTTTCCAACCCAACTGCAATTTCTTGATTCGGAGAAGCACATCAAAAGTTATGATCAAAAGAGTATACATGACTCCTTTTTCACATTTCTTCTAATGATTTTCCGCTTCGTTTTCACTCAAACTCGTACTAAGACGTATCCATACTATCCTTATGCATCGTAGCTTATTTCCAAGTGCTCCTATCCTCAAGCTCAGCTAAATATACTCCAAATACGTTCTCATTACCTGAAATTCATCAAAAACAAGAAAACATACCGAATAGGAGTAGAATAACATAACTTAAGAATATGATGCAATAATGAACCTAAATATGAACCTAAATGCTCTAAAATGCAACCTAAATGCACCTTAAAACTATATGTAAATATGATTTATCAATCTACCATTCTGTTGTGGGGTTTTAACACAAGAAGTTTCAAAAATAATTCCCTGTTGCACAAAATATGGTTTCAAGCAATTAAATTCAGTTCCATTATCACTGCGCACACGTTTAATTTTCTGTTCAAATTGGCAATCAATCAAAGCCACAAAATACAGGAACATAAACTGAACTTTCAATTTATTATATACTAAATATGTCCAAACAGTACGAGAAAAACCATCCACTACAGATAAAAAATATGAAGCACCACAGCTGGACTTAGTCCGATATGGCCCTCATAAATCACAATGAATTAACTCAAAAATCCTACTAGCTCTACTATTACTCTTAGGGAAATTAGTTCTAGGTTGATGAGCACGAAAATAGACATCGCACCCATCGTTATTGCAACTACTAATGCTAGAAGGACTCACACAGGGGGTAAATGACGTAAAACTTTCTCCGAAGGGTGACCCAATCGTTAATGCCAAAATAGATGCCATGCCATCCACCGCATTGATCTTCACCTTGGGAACACCCCGGAAAAAGAAAAGTCCATTTTCCCACTCACCCGCTCCAATCAGCGTCCTCGTCCTGCGGTCCTGTAATACACATAATGTTTTAGTGAACTGAACTATACAATTCGCAGAATCTAATAAATGCGGAATAGAAATCAGATTACAATCAAGATGAGGCACAAATAAAACATTATGGAGTTTGAGATTTCTAGGAAGAATGACATCTCCCTCATGAGTAGCTTCGGAAGAACTACCATCCGGCAAACCCACCGGACATCTTGTTATTTTCCGTGCATAACAGCGAAAACGTTCTTGTCACATGATGTGTAGCACCCGTATCAATAATCCATAAAGACTCACCGTTCAAACGATCTTTTGATTTTGGCAAGTTCAGTAAATCCAAGAGATTCTGCCATTATTTAGTAGTGATGCCGGCGAGTCCTGCGCTCACTGCATCACGTGGTAGGGAAGCCGTAGCCCCCCCCCCCTCGATCGGTCGGTCGAACCACCACCACCACCAGCCACGGCTTTGTTAGCGCGTGCTGGTGGAGCCCCCCTACCGCCGCGGCCTGATGTGCCACCGCGGGTTGCCGTGCCACCACGCCGACCACGAGGTTGGTCCCCCGTAAATTCATGACCTTCAAAATTACAATTAGTGCAAACCACAGATTCAGTAAAATTTCGAGTTTTTGGTTTAGATTCTACCTTAAACGCCAAGGTCTCACCCAGCGAAGGCAAGGAAGAGGTGCTAGGGCCCCTTAGACGCTCCTCTTGAGATATAATCTAATAAGCACGAGCCACATTAGGCAAGGGAGTCTGCGCGAGAAGATGAGAGCGAAGCGGGGCATAGCAATCATCAAGACCAATCATGAATCGATGCAAACGATCATCGGGATCGTTGTTGTTCAAGGAAACGAATAACAGCGCAAGAAGCTCCCCCGGTCTCACAAATAGGCACCACCTCCTGTGATGCCAACTCATCCCATAGTCGAGTCAAACGGCCAAAATACTTGGCCAAAGATTCACCTTTTTGCTTCTTGCAGTCACTAATCTGTGATTTGATTTGACAAATCCGGGTTCCGTCAAAAACACAATACCGCTCCTTCAGATGCGACCATAACTCATTAGCGTTTTCGAAATACGACATCGAACCACGCACAGTGGGTGAAATCGTGTTCAATAGCCATGAACACAACATCTAATGAATCGTGCTCCAATCTGCTAATTCTTCTGCCGTAGTAGGCTTAGCGATAGTTCCATCCAAGAATCCAAGTTTCCGTTTTGCATTCAACGACATGCGAATAGCGCGTGCCCATTCATCAAAATTATCCTCCTTTAATTGAATTGGAGTGATAATGTTTCAAGGTTTGTCGTTCGAGCCTAAGTAATAGGCTGGGTCGGTTTTTGGTGGTGTTTTATCTGAGTTTTCTACCATGATCACTTGACGAGATCCACAACAATAGGTTCTAAGAGGCGAAGCAATGGTGATCGGCCAAAGAGAAGATCGGAAAAACAAAGCTCTGAAGGTTTCGGATGGATTGAGTGATCCAATTCAAGGCTCGAAAAAAAATCGAGGCTAGGTTCGAGTATTCAGGGTTCGGTTTTTCGAGTTTGGATGGAGAGAAAATTTTCAATGTTTGGCTCTTGATACCATGTTAAATTAAGGTTCAATTTCTATCATCCTTCTCATTCATCAATAGCATATATTTATACATCCTAAGTAGAGTCCTACTTCATCACTAATTAGGAATAACAAACCTATTCCTTATACATAACCTAAATAGAGTCCTAACAGATGACCTTTAAGACAAACCCAAAATCCAAAGCGTCTACTCTTCACATTCTCGAGCAACTTCAGATCACCACAAAAGAAGTAAAGCAGAATGAGTAACATCAGAAGTGTTCCCATAAAATAAGGATGCTGTCAAGTAACAACTAACCAATTAAACCAACAAAAATAAATGCCAAAAAAACATAGGCCAACATACAAAAATACCACTCAGGCGTGACTGGAACTTGAAAGCATAGAATAATAGGATGAAACCATACACCTGAAGCATGTTCATCTAACGCAGTAAGAATTCAGAAGTCCACAACCAGAATCACAAAGGAAATCAGAGTTGTATATTCAATACAGAAAAATATAAATATGAAGGCAGGAAGAGATGTAGGTAGAGATATTAATAAAAAAGTAACCAACACAACAAGGAATGAAGACAAAAAGAAAGGAATGAATGACATCCTTTCCCAAAACATTTTCATCATCAGTCGAGCTGTACTACAGTGGGGTGTCAAAGCAACAAAACCAAAAAATAAATAAGTAGAACCACAGAAACAACCCTCAAACATAAGACTATCAAGAGCATGTGGAAAGTCAAGAACTATTAACGAATAAAGAGAACAGCGCGTTAGCAGAATTTCCTATAGCTTAAACCAAAAAATCTTCTTCCCTCGCCCCTGTAATAACCCCAACTCATAGCAAACGCCACTGGCAACAATCAAACGAAGGCTAGCATAAGAATGAACCTAAGGCAGAGAAAAGGTCCAAAATCCGGACTTATATTAGACACGTGGCAAACCTGCATTTTTTTTTTTTTGGAAAGACCGATTCAGGATAGACCTCCAAAACTGAAAAACAGATAAGCAAATCCCAATTAAGCATACGCCATCGAAACCTTATTATGTTTCCAGTAATCTGCTGAAGCAAAAACCTAAAAGGGGAACCATATATGTAGAAAACAAGAGAAAATATTAGTGTTGTCACGAAATCATAACATGCGTAGACTAACCAATGAGCTCAACCATACGATGAACACAGAGCTAGAAGCGGGAAAGAAAGACTCCAGCACCATATACTTGAAAAACATTCAGTAACTTAAGATCAACACAGGCCTGAAGCAGAAGGATGCACAATAAATAAATACTCAAGATGCAAACAAGCTAATTAAAGTCATATATACCCAAGAAGTCAAACGAATAATCTAATCCATAAGCACTGAAGCTCTGTATAAGTTATTCAAATTTAAGGATATAAGATATTGCACGACGCATATAGCTCAAAAGACTATGGTGAACAAACCAGCTCGCAACAAAGACCACCCAAAGTCCAGCATCAACTGAAATATCAAAAAAGTTGAGTTTCCATACAAGATACTATAGCAGATCCCCAGAAAAACTGATAATATACTAGAGCAAATCTCCAAAATCCACCATCGTGCAGCCAAAAATTGATGACACAACAAAGAATAGACCGCTGCAGCGAGGAGCTTAGGATAGAACCCATTAGCACCAGTACAAATCCCCTCACAACCTATGACCAACATGACATGATGACATGAGAGTAAGCCTTAATTTTTGAAGCAATGTATAATATAACGTTCCTTTTAGTCAACAGGAAACCTCCATTTTCCTGACAGAGCATTCGTGGCAATGAGAAGATATCAGCTGGATCAGCCAATAAAAAACACCAACAAAAAAGATGTCATGCATGCATGCATGAGAAGCTAAAAGCCAATAGATAAACAATTATGATCAGAATGCTGAATGCACCAAGAGCATATCTAGAATCAGTGGCGGATCCAGGAATTCGTCAATAGTTGGTCACACTAACGCAAATCCTCAATACAACCAATGACCAATATATTAAAAAAATCATAAAATTTCCAAAAGTAATAAATATTCATTCTTTTAGAAAAAAACATAAAATATCCCAATTAAATTAATACATAATTTGGATGAGATTAAACAAGTCAATTGAAAAGGCCATCCAATACGTACATCATACAACATATACCATCATTCAAAATAATGAAATCCTAAATAGCTAAATCAAAGAATTACTAATTATTAAATCACAATACAATGACTACATCACTCGAAACAACAACAAATCAGCAATAAGTTCCAAATGACGGAATTAAATCATGGGATTATATCAGATAAAAAACAAACAAATAAATTCAGATCTAGTCCAAGAAGAAATTGGAAAAAGAACACAAAAAATTAGAGTTTGGTGTAAAAGAGATTGGGGAACAGAGAGACTTGAATATAGTCACATTGCTAAAATTCTCCTTGAATTTCATCTCCCACAAGGCCACAAATATTGACATTTCAACTAAAAACTTACAAAATCACAATACTGGTATGAATATCTCACTAAGTAGGCAGTAGTAGTTAGGCAACCTCTTTTTTTTCCCTTGCTCATCTTCTTCTTGTCAAGTCTGCGGAAAATACTACTGACTACTCTAATTTTGGTGCTTCAACAAACAACAATGGTAGACAGAGACGAATCAGCAATGGTTGCCGCCGTTAATTGCTATTTTTTCTCTCGCTCTGTTTTTCCTTCTCACCTTGAATCTCGTTACCAACGCCTTAGAAACCTTTCCTTCTTCTTCTCACCCATCAAAACCCATTTCTGATGATTTTGTGAAAATCCCATAAAAGGCGAGGAATTCTAGAGGAAAATCTCGATCCGGGTATCTATCTTCTCCATTGGTGTCTTCGAATTCTTCATATGGGTACTTAAATTCCCCCAAATTTAGGGTTAAACAAGGAGGTAAAAAGGGTAAAAATAAGAATCCCCCCATATCTAGTTCACCGTCTTCAGATTCTTCTACAAAAATTCTAGGGTTTTGAATCACCAACACAATTTTTCAGTTTGAATCACAAACACGCGATTTTTCCCCCAAATTCTAGGGTTTTGAATGATAATTTTTTATCTCTAAAAAAGGTAAAATGGGTATCATTTGGTAGATCAAGGCGACATGATCATTTTAGTTGAAGATTTGAAAGAAAAAGGAGATTCATGTAAAAATTATTCAAGAATTTTAGTTGAGGACTTAGAGGAGAGAGGAACAGACGTGGGAGAGAGGAAGAGATGGGGTTTGTTTTGTCAGTGAGAGAGAGAGAGAGTGTGTTGAATTTTTTTTCCCAAATTAATAGTTGGTCACGTGACCAACTGGGACTAAACATAGATCCGCCACTGTCTAGAATTTCCACATAAAATTCAAAACAGTAGCGGCATGGAATTAAAACTCCCCCGTTCCGTTACAGAATGACCGTTCTGTAATGGATTTTGGATTTACCGTTCCGCGGAATCCCATTACGGAACGCCATAAAAAAAATCACATACTTCTCGCTGCGTCCGTTCCGTAACGCGAACTCGCCGCGTTAGAACGCTTTTATCCTTGTTACATCCGTTCTTTTCAAATATTGGCCAAAAATATTTTACGATTTAATTATATAGCTAATGAAACATGATATTATGATAGATTTGATTATATTATGTTGTAATAATGCTTCATAAACTAAAACAAAGCAAATAAGGTTAGAACACATTTATGTGAATTTTTTTAAAAAAAATCACGCAGCGTTGGCATGGAAACGTTCTATTTTCTCGTTACAAACCGTTCCCGCGACAATGCGACCGTTCCCGCGACCGCGTTTTTTTTGCCTGGTGAGAGGTCCCACTAGGAGAAGAAAAAAAAAAGCTTACTATGTTATGTACCACCATGCTGAAATGTGTAACCATAATACTTGTAATGAAATGCATGAAGCCTCTACAATCAGCATCAGGATTCGATAACAAAGTGAGTCCAATATTGATAAAGTATTTTTCGCAGAGTAAGCCTAAGCCATCAAAGCAGAGCTGGGAATACGTAATAACTGCATTAAGTGTTAGTTCAGTTGGTAGGCCTTAGAGCGAAATAAAAACAAAAATAAAAATTAATAAAACATAAATTAAAAAAATCACAACAACCTCTTTCAAAAATAAATTACGCATACGAAACAACCTGGTCATACAACAACATGTGCTAATGGACCCGGGCGAAATTCAAATGAAAAACTATAACACACACCCGGAACTTCATGTACAAAGTAGCCAACAGAAATCTGGAACATGCGACTTCAAACGGACTACACAGTATATGCTGTAAGACCATAGTTTATTACAGCTTGTTCATATACTCTTAAGTCATAACAGCACCAAAGACCTACCTCAAATCATGAGAATGCAGATCAAATAACCAACCTAGTCCTAAAAGAAGTTGAGAACTTGAGATAGAGTGAGAAACTCCTTATTGCAGAGAGGGATTTTTCCTTTTAAGTGACCAACAACCACGAGACAGACTACACATACATTTCTTCTAGCAAAGCAAGAATAACATAGTATATATAAGGCATAAGCCATTTGTGAATACAAAAAAGTCAAAAGCCAATAACCATGACCCAAGATTGACCTATGATTTTAATTACACCTACTTTCTATAAAAAACATTCCAAAGCCATATAAAAGGAAGCATCTAGACAAATGTGAAATACAAATGAAAGAACAGGGAAGACCCAGATTTGGAAGTGTAGGATGAAAGCACACACCGCCACACCGGAAGCAAGTATATCTAATATTATAATACGAACTCAAGCATCCATAAACAATACATGAAAAACAATATGCAAGTAATTACATTAGCAAGTAAAACAAACAAACAAGCACACACAAGAAAAAAGAACGAGAAACTCCACCTTCCAAATCTGCAGAAGACAATAAGATACACACAAATTCTCCAACCAAAAAGAACTACCGATAACTGACAAAAATAGTGCATTAAAATTCAGCTACAGTTCTTCATCCAATATCTTTCTCAAACATCTACAATAAAAAGCAACCATCAAAATCCAATCTTACTGTGTGTAAACTAAAAGACTCCTCTGCACTTATGTAACACGAAGCACAAGCAGGTGGGGGTTTAGGCAATGAAACAACGTTTCTGAAACAGGAAAACCTACTGATCCAGCCAACTAGGCTTCAGTAGCACAATAATGATTGGGTTCTCGATCCTCGGAAATAGGGAAAAAGTCCAATCCCATAACTCTGCATGTGCCTACACAAACCAATTCAGGACAAAACCAAGAGCGAGAAATGGATAAGCAAAAGGTCAGTTTGTAACACCACAATCATAGCATCACTTACAAATATTTTTTTTCAAGAAGGAACTTGCTCAAGTAAAACTGAAAAGGTGAAATATGTATGCAAAGAAAAAAAGAAATATTCACGTCGCAAAATCACAGCAGGTGAGAAGACTGACCAATGACCTCAACCATAAGATAAGCACAAAGCCTGGAGTGGAAAGAAATATGGCAGCACCAAAACACCAGTAAACATCCAGTAACGTCAAAATCAACACACATCTAAAGCAGGAAATCCTTGGAATATGCATGAGATATTCAAACACTAATATAGTTATATACCCAAGAAGCAAAATAACGTTAGATGTGTGTGGATATAACAGTGAGTAACAGGATATTAGATCTTCCAAGCACGTATTAGATACGCTTTCCTATAAGTTATTTACCGACCCACTAGGAACAACAGAGTATCACGGTTATACTTATGAGATACGAAGAAGAAACATTGAATCTTGGTTGTTAACAAGAAACAATTACAACAAGAGTTTGTAGTTTGATTTTGTTTAGAGAAAACACAAGAGAATATCATTCTCTAAGCAAGTACCATGGAATGATTTCACACTTTAAGCAAACATGAATAATCTCTATCTAACTCATTCCACATGTGATATGTCCCTATATATACTAGGGAAGTCTTACAGAAGAAAAGACGCAACCATACACGAAAAGACATGCACCATTTCGCAAAAGAAATGCATCGTCAGAAAAACTGACGAACTAGGAGCCGGCGCTCCACGCAGGAGCCGGCGCTCCTCAGCCCTGTCAAGGAAATTGGTTCAAACTCCAATTCCCTGACAATTCTGAGCGTGCGCTCTACTTGGAGCGAGGGCTCTATTGACTTGCCTTTTCGTTATTCCTCCTTTCTCATCACATAACATCAACGGACACATTTAAACTATAAATGTTCCAACAAATAACACCAGTACTCAACCTAAGAATCACCACTCTCTTGTCGATGAATCCAAGGATATAATATGACAAACACACAGCTCATAAAACTAAAAATGAACAAGTAACAGTGAAGACTACTCAGAGTTAAAAGAAAACCAAAACACCAGCGGACAAAGTATTGACCCACAAACAAAGATTATAACATGAACCTGTCCGATTCACATAATACTATGTGCCAAGAAAAAAACAGGGGAAGAGATGAACTTGAAGCAGACATCTACTTGACAATCAAAATTTTTTGAGTTCCCATACAAGTATATACTAGAACAGATATCTAGAACAAAAGATGGACGAACAACTCCCTCTTCGATTGGCACAAGACGTCTCAATCATTAGAACACTAGAGTAATGACACTACAAAGAATATATGTACTACAAAGTTAACCAACTACGGAGCATACAACAGAATTCCACTAACACCATATTAAATCTCACAAACTTCAGCATATGACTGTAACATCATGTCAGAAGTGGAGAAACCATGACATGGAAGATTAGAAACGAAACAGAGAGCCTGAATCCAAGGTGTTCCTCTACACAATACGCAAATCTGTTCTCATATGACTAACACCAAGAGACGCACTAATGCTATATTGCGCCAAAACATATATTGCAATAAGCCACTAACAGCTCAATTCGACCAAAACAAGGACGCGGATAAGAGAACATTACACATGCACGCATAAGAAGCCAAGGCCAACCAATGACAGAAAAAATTTCATCCATGTAATGTACCAAGAAAATATTCAAAGAGATCAACATCAACATGAAGCTAAAGCAGAAAATTATACACCAATATTCTACCACATTGAAACATTAAACCTGATAATGAAAAAGAATGATTCCTCCAGAATCAGCATCAGGCTCTCAATAACAAAGTGAGGCTGATGTGAACACGATATTTGCTGCAATAACTAGTAAAAGCTTATTCCCATCAAAATCAGAACTTAAAACGAACTACAATGTTGTAAGCAACCCACTTAGGATCTCCTACAATATTGAAACATTAAACCTGATAATGAAAATGGATGAACCCTCCAGACTCAGCATCAGGCTCTCAATAACCAAATGAGGCAGATGTGCACACGATATTTGCTGCAGTAACTAGTAAAAGCTTATTCCCATCAAAATCGGAACTTAGAACAAGCTACAATGTTGTAAGCACCCACTCACTATTTCCACATTATGATATAAACAAAAAGCAGGAAGACAATGTCCAATTATCTCATGGACAAACAAGCACCTCTATAATTTGTCAAGGAACCTATGGAAAAGGTGAACCAGCTAGAGACTGCCACCAGTCCACTCTCTCATGACAACTCCAAATAAGCCTCACAGAAACAGTCAAAATCTTGTACCGCATGGTTACACTCCACAAGAAATTCATATATACCGGCTCATCCCAAAACAACCTGCTCTCACCACAATGCTAGAAACATGTACATGGGTTAGAACAAGATGAGAAACTAATTCACCAATACACAAGGATTCGCGTTCAAAATAGCAAAGATCAAGAAACATAGGATTTTAAACTCATACCACAAGTCCCCACAACTACCCAGTATATGCGGTAAAAGTACATTCTATCACAGCTTAGACATATTTCAAGTCCAGCTAGTTTCAAGTCGTGAAAGCATCAAGACCATCATTAACCATAATATATGAGAAACTGAAACAGAACGAGAAACTCAATCTTTCAAAGAGGGTGACATGACATCCCTTCCAGCAAGCACAAGACAAACGTACGCTCCTTAGCTATGAGAGATCAATCCAACAAGACGAGAATACCATAATGGACATTGACGCTGTGCACACAGGAAGTCGAGCCTGTAAGGCCGTAACTTTGACCCAACCGACCAATATCCATATGATTTTCCTAAAACCTGCATCTCTTAAAGAAATCCAGCAAAAACAAAACAAAAAACCTCGATCCTCTTGCTACTTCGTCATTTCTACTACCAGAGAGAACCCCATCAAAGAAGGCGATAATTACCAACAACCAATTTCATGATCCAAGAACATCAATATCCAAGAAAATCTAGTCTGAAGGAAGGGAAATAAACAGAGAAAATAACGTCAAGAAGGATCTGAGGTGCACTTACATTATATCCTATACTAACACATGATCCCCTGGTAGAAGTAAACAACAGAGTTTAAAGCTATACTTTTACATATATTCCAGAAACGGTAAGGTAAAAGAAGGAAAAGAATTATTTGTTCACCCACAAAATAGTACTATACCACTATATCATAGGATCAAAGAATGCATACTACAGGAAGTCTGAAGAGAGACGCAAGCGGTACTAGATTATTACAAAGATGCAGCATAAGGGAACATAAATTTTCTGATTGCTAACCAAAATATCCAGCTCCTACTAAGATAGGATACAAGGCACCACAATCACTTCTTCAGCAAAATTGGAATCAATTGCCAAAATGCTCATAAACTATTTAATACCAAGACCAGATATGAGTACTACCACAAATTCCAAAGCGTTAAATACCTTAAGATGACTGAAAGACTATGCAAAAGTACCAGAACTGAAGCCTCATTGACAAATGAACACCATCATAGCAAAATCAATTTGCAACAAGAAAATTTCAATAATCCCACGGAGCATATTTTGTATGGAGTACACCAAAATTAAAATGGAGGCTAACAGGACAAAAAAAACTCTTACAACACCTACAGACCCCTCTTACCAACAATATATCCCCGAGCAACCGAATTCAGCAGCAACTAAATGCTTCATTTACAACAAGAGCTAATTCACACAAAAACAAGAACAAAAAAAAATTCAAATAAGAGTAACAGGATACAACTTTGTCAACGAATGAAACTCCTGATGCAACACAAGCCTTTGGAGGAAAGAAAAAAACTGACACGATATGACAATTGAATAGTAACGAATCGTTATTATTAATCAATCATCCCAGTTCCCAGCCAACGTCGAAAATAATGATTTGTTACCATTCAAAAATCGTATTGGCTGCAATAATTTCCCAGCGGAAAACAAAACAACTACAAGCTTAATCAAGGACTTCCAAGGCACAATGCAGGATCACGTACAACATAAGAAAAATCGACAAAATGATCACGAAGCTGCAAAACAAATGCAGCAGATAGAATTAATAGGTAATAGTCCACGTCACAGAAAAGACTCAAAGGAATAACTAATTGCGTGCATCATCATAAAACGAATCACAAAAATATGCCAGAAATTTCCGAGCATTAATCACAAGTTGATCATCAACATTTATTTCCCAGTAGCCTACAAGGCAAGAACCAAACCAAGTAAAACTACTAACAACTTATAAAAATGATCAACTAACCAGTAAACCAATAAATATAAAACCAGGGCCTTTTCATACTCAACATAGATCAAAATACAAAAATACCACAAGTGCCCCAAAACTGAGAGCATAGGATCAGAGTATGAAAGCATGCACCTGTAGTATGTTCATCTAATATGCTGAAATAAGAAAAACGTCAACAACGAATCACACAAGAAATGCAAGTTGTATATTCAATACAGAAAAATATAAATATTAAGGAAAGACGAAATGTAGGTATATTAGCAACTAACACAAAAAGGAATAGGAACAAACAGAAAGGAATGAACAAACGTCCTCTCCAAACCTCTTCCTTATTAACCAAGCTGTATTATAATGGCGTCAACTGTCAAGTATCAACCAAGAGCTTGTGCAAAAGGAAGTGGAATTAATGAAGTAAACAACACGTCAGAAGGAGCTAGATTATTGTTCTGCATCGAACCTCCCTCAAATATCAAGGAACACATCATCTGCAACCAGAACAAAACCACAAAAAAAAAAAAAAAAAAAAACAGTCCCTCTGTAAGTAAAGGCTCCTGTTTTCTAGTCCCTCACTAATAACATATGCAAAGAATCATATAAAAATGAACCTGAGCAGAGAGATACAGTCCAAACTCCAGAACTGTATTAGACACAAGGCGAACTTAGATGTTTCTGCAAAGAACCAGGACGGACCACCAAAACTGAGACATAGATAAGCGAAGCCCAATTAAGCAGTACACCACGAAGCAAAACCTAAAAGGGGAACCAAATATGTAGATACAATTGTTTCGTCACAAAATCATAACCTATATTGCTCGGACTCGGGTACCTATGTCCGACATGGGTACGTGTCGGAGTGTACGACTAGGCTATTTTTTGGAACTTCTTTCAATTTTTTGGCCCAAAACGAAATATGTCCAAGCGTCCCACCCATGTCCAAGTGTCGAGGTTCCGCACAGGTACTTGATGTGAAATGAAGAGTTCGAGCAACATAGATCATAACCTCGCCACATGGGTGTAGGCTAATCAATGAGATCAGCCATAAGATGAACACAGAGCTAGAAACGGGAAAGAAAGATGCCAGCACCATATACTCAATTAAACATTCAGTAACACCAAGATGAACATGGGCCCGAAGCGGAAGACTGAACTTAGTGCACAATAAAAAAAATTAAATCAAAAGGCATACAAACTAATATAAATATACTTCAAAAGTTGAGCAAAATTTCCTAATCCATCAACATTGAAGCTCGATGTCACGAATCTCATGTCAACAAATTCAAGGATAATATACGGCACATATAACTCAAACGACTATGGTGAACAAACCAGCTGGCAGCAAAGTCCAAAGCCAAAACATCATTCGAATAGTCATGCACACAACCGTAAGATTATGACACATATCTGAGAGACATTCACATGGAACTATGTGTGAGAAATCTAGAACTAAAATCATCTGAGATGAACATGAAGCACAAAGCAAAGTCCAGAATCAACAGAAATATAAAAAAAAAAGATCGAGTTTCCATATAAGATACTACAACAGACCTCCACAAGACCTCCAAAAGAACTGATAATATACTAGATCATCTCCAAAGGAAACGATAGACAGAGAAACTCCCTCTTAAATCAGCACAAGACCTCTCAATATCCATCATTGTGCAGCCAAAAGTTCATGAAACTACAAAGACCATATCGCTACAGTGAGGTCCACAAAATAGAACCCATCAGCAACCGTACAAATCCTTCGCAACCTATGACCAATGTAACATCTAAAGTGGTCTTTTATGAGATATGACATGAAAGTAAACCTAATTTTTAAAGCCAAGTAATACAAAAACTTCCTTTTAGCCAGCACGACAACCTCCAATTGTCCCGACAGAGAACCACCAAAAAAAAAGTCATGAGAAGCCAAAAGCCAATAGATAAAAAATTATAATCGAAATGTACCAAGAGCATATCTGAAATTGCCGCTGAAAATTCAAGAGAATAGCATCAATGCAGAATGTATAAGACGTCCCACTAGACAAGAAAACATAGTAACGTTAATGCGACAATGTCCTACCAACGCTAAAATGTGTAACCATAGCCCTCAGAGCACGAGCTGGGAATATGTTATAGCTGCATAACTGCATTATGTTTTGCTCAAGTTGGTAAGCCTCAAAACGAAATATAGAGCCTAAAATCATGCATCCAATAGTATATGCAACCACTTAAATCCTTGACAAGTTAACATAACAATATGAATTGAAGCAGGAGGACAAATCTGATGATCTAGGAGATGAACAAAAGTCCATTTTCTTCAAACTCACAATCATTTGCTGCCAACTAAAGATAAAATGACACTTTGCAGATGCCCAAAGTACTCTCACCTAATTTAGACAGAAAAACATGAGACCCTCAAAACATCAACCTCTTAGATATTCCAAAAGTATTCTAAGAAGTATCTAGAAAATCATCAACCTGAGACATGACCCAAACACCGCATCATAGATAGCAAACCCTGGTCTTTAATTAGAGAGGGGTAAATCTACAGAATCTAAATGACTTAGCTTTTTCAAATAACCCTCACTTGAAGCGTCCAGCATGATTACACTCCACAAGAACTCTGGTCATACAAGTGAATACAACACTGGAGACATATACTAATATACCATTTTGGTAATTATGTAAATGAAAAACTATAACAGACCAACCTAAAAAGATCTTCATATTCAAAGTAGCCAACGGAAATCTAGAACATGAGACTCCAAAGTACAAACCTACCATAAGTTCCCTGACTACCCAGCATATGTTGTAAGAACATAGTCTATAACAGCTTGTTCATATATGCAGATCAAACAACTAAAGAGTGAGAAACTATTTATTGCAGAGTAAAGTGCCTGCATTTAAGCAACCACGGCTAACAACCCCTGAGACAAATTACACATACACGCTTGCTATAAGAGCTCGATCTAGCAAGGCAATAATAACATAATGTATTGTGCATACTTTACATTACACATTTTATTCACACAGACTTCCTATAATTTTAACTACACAGACTTCCTATAAAAAAAATTCCAAAGCCATCCTGCAACTATGAAATCCAATATAATCCAACACCCCAATCCTTTCGCCACTCCCATCATTACTGCTGCGACCTCCAATCCTAAAGATATAATAATATCTGAAAGACAATCTTATATTCCAAAATGCACCAATGTCTAATAAAATCTCACAGCCATTAGTCCAAAGAATCACCAGAAGGAAAGTCATCCAGATAAATGGATCCTCACAATGCATATGCTTACACAATGTCCTGTAGAATGTGAATACCTGGAAAAAAAAAAAAAGTTAAAGGTCTGAAAGATGTAAATCAAGCTGCATCTACAGACTTTCCTAGTTGAAGATGCCATCTCCTGGAGGGAACAAGGGCAGGAAACCTTGTTCAGCTACAAATTATTAACATATATACCTCTACATGAATCGAATGAACTCCAACACATCAGACAGAAACACACAAAGTACGTACTGAACAGCAAGATCATAGCAGAGACTAACTCACCAACGCCCCCAACTAAAGCTAACACTATCAGAGAAAATGCATTACAGAAATGGGCCAAATAATTAGTTTTTCAATCAAATCATATAACAAATAGTTTTTCAATCAAATCATATAACAAATGCACCTCGAACATAGCATTAAAAGGCATGTAGCCAAGTCGAATCAAAGGTCTGAAAGATGTAAATCAAGCTGCATCTACAGACTTTCCTAGTTGAAGATGCCATCTCCTGGCGGGAACAAGGGCAGGAAACCTTGTTCAGCAAATCCCCGACTATGAATGTCAGATCTAGACACCCAGGCCCAACTTAAATAGTCTTTAGAGAAACTAGAGCTATGAAGACCCATCCTCACAGATATACATTCGACAAAAAGATATGGTGTCTGTACAGAATCAAAATCAATAATTTTCGACTTCTTAGCTTCCATGTGAGCTTCATACAAGCCATGCAAAATCCAATAACACCTGGGAATTAAAATGTAAAGAAAGAAAGCGGTATCAGTGTTGGACTAAGGAACTGCAATAAAACCATATAGGAAAGAATGAACAGCCCAAATCTATCACATAAAACATCTCACGGCATATATCTCCACATTCATCATAAGGAGAAGCAGTAACTGTCGTAGCCAGAGAATATTAATCAGCGAAAGGAAGCAAAATTTCAAACACTAGAACAATGAAATTCAAGAATCAATGTCCAATACAAGCCCCCAACAAATGCTTAACACAAAAATTTCTCATCATTTCCCAAAACCAAAGACAAAATCCACACATCTAGAGGCAAGCAAAATCAATTGGCCAAACAATGAAAAGATTCACTCATCACTTCTCGAAACCAAAGACAAAATCCACATATCTAGAGGCCAGCCAAATCAATTGGCCAAACAATGACAAGATTCAGCAAATCCCCCAATACACAAATCACATCTGGAGACGAGCAAAATCATATAGCCAAACAAAGACAAGATTCAGCAAACCCAATATAACAAAAAAAATTAAAATTGTAAAAGCCAAAGTGGTGATCTTAACCATAACATCAGCTAAAATGCCAATTAGACCCCCCATAAGAATCATTGATAACACCTATTATGAGATCAAGATCAAGATCAAAATTTGTGAAACATGCATCTACCATGTAAAAGCAAAATCACATATATAACCAATTTGACATGGATTAAAGCAAGATACAAGTGCAATTCGGTCATGAAGCACAGAAAAACATCACAAGTAACAACAGAATCAACATAACCACGTAGAAATTTTCACAGACCAATATCCCCTCCCCCAAACAGAATACAGAGAACAGAGACACATTCCTGATGAACTAAGATGAGCATCCATACTAAGCACGATTTAATCACCACCATGAAACCATATCAACATTTGATGTGCAGTTCGGTAATAACAAACCCCTTAATCATCACTATTAGACCTTACGCGAGTTCATGGCAAAGACATTAACACTTGTGTCATGGGCTCATGGCACAAGGCTACAAACACATGGAAGATCTCAACTTCTTAAAAATGGAAGTTCAACAATGAACCCAACTGCCAAAGAGACGCTTTATAGTGATCCCTAATGTTAAAGATCAACATGCGCCTAAAGCAAAAAAAATAACAGGCAAGCCCGACATTAACAATAACATAGAACAGCAACTTGTTTATATACCTAATATTGAGGTCAACATGCACCAAACACAAGATCCATAATCTGTAAGACAAATATAACTAAATAAAGCAAAGAAGTAAACAGCTTCTTCCTCGCCTCAGCAGCTTCCTATCACGAAAAAAGAAGTAAATCCAAAAGGAAGCACTAGACAAAGGTCAAAACTACAAAAGCCACTTAGGATGACCGAGACCTGGAAGCGTAGGATAAAAGCACACACCATAAGGGAAATCATCTAATATAAGAACTCGAGCATCCATAAATGTTACATGAAAAAGAACATACGAGTAAATAAATTAGTAAGTTAACAAGCAGCCACAAGAAAAACAGAATGAGTAACTCCACTTCTCAGATCTGCAGAAGACCTTAAAATGAACACAAGCTTTCCAACCAAAAAAAAAGAGTTTCAGGGTAACCTTTTATTCCAGCAATTTTCAGGCTTCAGTGCTTCACTATCATAAAATAGACACCCACAACCGTAAATCAAAGTATCAAACAGAAGGAGATAAAAGAATAAACCTGAAGCAAAGAAAAAAGTCCAACCCCATAACTCTGAATGTTTCTGCACAGACCAATTCAAGACAGAGCCAAAAGTGAGAAATGGATGAGCAAAGCCCGATCACTGGAATAAGTATTTTTCACGCAAGAATCTGCTGAAGTAAAAACTGAAAAGATGAACTATGTATGTAGACTAACCAAACCTTACCCATGTGTAGAATAACCAATTATTCAACCACAAGATAAATACAGAGCTGGGAATGGAGAGAAAGATACCAGCAATGGACAACCGTAAACATCCAGTAACATAAAAATCTTTAAACATAAAAAAACCCTACACCTGAAGCAGAAGGATAAACTTGGAATATGCATGCGATGTTCAAATAGTTATATATCCAAAGAAGCTGAGCAAAAGAATCCTGTAATCCACCAGCACTGAACCTTAGAATCACCATTATCATGTCAATGAATGCAAGGATACACAATATGACACATAAAACTCATAAAACTAAAAATGAGGAAGACAACGAAGACTAGCTGGAGTTGAAAGGAAACCAAGACACCAGTTGAGATAATATTGACCCATAACCACAAGACCAAGACACGAACCTGATTCGGTGCACATAATACTATGCGCCAAGAAAATAGAACCAAAAGGATCAAGACGAACCTAAAGCATGTCATTATCTTGTTGCGAACACCAAAATGACACCATAAAGAATATATATCCGCACTACAAAGCTGACCAACTACAGAGCATGAAGCAGAAATCCATTAGCACCATATAGATGTACTTGCAAACTTCAGCATAAGACCAATCGGATATCAGAAGCGGAAAACAGACCATTAACATGGAATAAAAGAAGAACAAGCACTCTACAATTTGTCCAATCGCTATCCAACTAAAACAGTAGGAAGGATGAGCTGGCTAAAGACTGCCACCACTCTCACATGACAACTTCGAGGGGATCCCACATAACACATTTGCTTCCAGCCACAAAACAGATGATAATTTACACTTAATCACACTTAGGCTCCGTTTGGTAGGGCGTAGAACATTTTCTTGGAAAACTGTTTTCCTCTATTTCCAATTTTACATTGTTTGGTGTGCAAAGGAGTGTAAAACCATTTTCCCTAAGAGTAAAATTGCTCTTCCAATGATGGAAAACCATTTTCCCTTCAAAATGGATGGAAAACCATTTTCCTTCCTTTTCCTTATCTCTCTTGTACACTCCTCTCACTACCTCCTTACTTTCCCTTTCATTTTCCTTTCTTTTCATCATTTTTCTTACATGGAACTAAACAACGGAAAACTAATTTTAAAATTGTGTTTTCCATTGTAAATTGTTTTCCATGAAAATCATTTTACACTGAAAATGTTTTACACCCAACCAAACGGAGCCTTACTTCACTTTGCTACTAAACATAACAATTTACACATAACCAGAGACTTCAGTGCATACATAGAAAACACTAGAACCTCAAACAACAACCTCCCACCTAATGGGACACATCAAACATAGATTCCCATAAACAGACCAAGTATAAGATAATCATAAACCTGAGGCATGACCCAAACACCATACGTTATTTTGTTAGATAGCAAACTTAAATGAAGACAACAAACTTCAAGCTTAGAGAACATTTCTGCCAAAAAATACATGCCACTCTTTGAGACTAAACGATTCAAAGACTTAGCTTATCCATATAAAACAGGCCAAATTTTGTACATGATAACAGAATTCTTAGCTTATCCATATAAGTAACCGGCTCGTCCTATAACCACCTGGTGACACTTAAATACTGGAAACATGTACATAGAATAGAAAAAATTGAGAAACTAAATCACCAATCTGAAAGGATCCATGTTCGACATAGCAAACGATGAAACACATAGGATTCCAAACCTTGTACCACAAATCCCCACAACTTCACCATTATATACGGTAAGAGCGTGGTCTATGCAACTTGTTCAAACTTCAAGTGCAGCCTTCATATACCTCTCAAGCTATGAAAGCACCAAGACCATCATCACAATCAATACGAATCAAACAATTATCCTGACCTTGCGAGAAAATGAAGCAAAATGAGAAACTCAATCTTGCAATGAAGAATAACATCCCTTCAAGTGAGGGCAACCAACAACTATAAAACAAATGTGCACCTTTTTGATATGAGAGCTCAATCCAGCAAGGCTAGAATAACATAACAGACATCGACTCTACGCATACAAGAAGTCGATCCTGTAATGCTGTAAACCTGCAACTGTGAAGGAACTGAATAATAGTGTTTGATTACACTCACTTCTTAACTACATGTAAGTTTTCTAAAGCCACTCAAAACTTACAGAAGAACTCCCGCAGCTCGAAATCCAACACACCATTTCTCTTACTGCGTCATCATTTCTACTGCTAGAGAGAACAACCCATCACAGAAAGATAACAATTTCCAACAGGCAATTTCACATTCCAAAATACAAAATTGTCCAAGAGAAACTTAAGAAAAAACATGAATCTGAAAGGGAAATGAACAGAGAGACAAACATCAAGAGACATCTGAAAACTTACAATGCGCTTAGACTGACACATGAACCCTGAACACACTGGTAGAAATTAACAACAAAGTTTAAAGCATGACATATATTAAGGGCAAAAGAAAGGAAAAGAATCATTTCCCACCCACACTATACCACAATGTCGGAGACAATGCATCCACACACTGCATAAATATGAATGCTAAAGCATTTATTCTTTTTTGCAAGACAAGACAACAGAAGTCCAACTCGCCTATACTATGGATTCCCCCGATAATTATGGAGTATTTGGAGGCAGTCAAAACTCTTAGTGTCCTAGAACATATAATTTTGTCAAGAGTTTGCAGCTAGGTTCGAACTAGTAGCTCACCCAAAACCTGAGGCATGACATAGTAGACAGCAAGCTCAACTTCAGCCAGCAGAATTCAAATTAAGAGAACCTGTGCCAAAATACTGGCCATTGAAAAAAGAAAAGATTGTTATCGGCTCATCAAAAACAACCTAGTCACAATAATCATAGACGCATGAATGTGGGCTGTAGAAGAAACATTCACGGCTTGTAAAGTTGTACCCCAAATCCCTGCAACTACCAAGTATATGCTGCAAGAACAGAGTCAATCGCAGTCTATTCGCAGATTGTTAACACTTCAAGTCCAAGTGTACAATATGCTTCAAGTCATGACACTATGCCGTCATTGACCAAAAAATTTGAGAAACTACAAGCCGATCAAATTATTAAACCTAATCTTGCAGGAAATTGAAACAAATAGAGAAACTCAATCTTGCCATAGAGGGGTTCCCTCCCTTCAAGTGACAAGGGAGTACATTGAGACAGACGTACATTTCTTACTATGAAACTTCTTCAATCCAGCAAGACAAAAATAACATAATGGACATCAACATTCAATATTACGCATACAAGAAATCGAGACTGTAATTGTGACCCAAATGATCAATAGTATTTAATTACACTAAATTCCTAAGTCCATATAAATTCAAAGCCATAGAAATCTTACATAAATTGTCCAGCAGATTTAAGACCCCAATCCTCTTGCTACTTTATCATTTCTACCAACTTAACTCACCATACACAAACCAAACAGAACACAAAATATCATCAATACAATAATATGACAGGACACGTACTACAGGAAGTTAAAAGAGACAGCAACAAGTGATTCTAGATTATTAGAAGAAACAAAAGCAATGCATCAACAGAAGGGAAAAGAAATATCCTGATAGGTAGGGTAGAAGGCGCCACAACCACTCCTTCAGGCATCAGCATTAGGAATCAACTGTCAAAGTGCTCATAACTAATCAGAACCAAGACCACATATGAACATCAACCACGAATTTCGAAACGCCGTCGACCAATCATATCAAAATTAATCTGTAACAAAAAGAAAATATGTACCCAACACGACACAAAACAGCTTTGTCAATTAATGGAAAGCCTACCATGAGCCCTTAGAGAAAAATAACAAAAATCTAACACGATATGAGTATCAAATAGTAACATATCATCATTATCGACCAATCATCCAAATAATGATTTATTACTATCATATTGTGTTATAAATTTCTAACGGCAAACAAAACAACTACATTATTAATCGAATTTATGGCTTTCCAGGCTGCAACGCAGAATCACGTAGAGCAGAAGAGAAATCGACGACATAATGAAATTAACGCAACACCATAAAATGAATCACGAACATATCCCGATTGGTAGGATAGAAGGCGCCACAGACACTCCTTCAGGCTTCAGCATTAGGATTTAGGAATCAAATGCCAAAGTGCTCATTACTATTCAGAACCAAGACCACATATAAACATCAACCACGAATTCCGAATCATCAAACTACCTTGGAGACACATTAGCAGACATGAAACGTGTGCAAAAGTAGCAAAACGGTAGACTCGTAAGAAATACGTTACCATATCAAAATCAATCTGTAGCGAAAAGATGAGTATGAAAGGAGCTAAACAGATAGAAAAAAATCAAGAGGAACCTGAAGACCTTACAATGCGCTTAGACGGACACATGAACCCTGAAAAGCCACCGGCATAAGCCAACAACAGAATTAAAAGCATATGACGTACCTTATGGAAATGCGAAAGACAAAAGAAAGGAAATAAAATTCATTTGCCCACCCACACTATACCACGATGTCAAATATAATACATCCATACACAGCATGAATATAAATGCTAGAGCAATTATTCTTTTTCGCAAGATAAACAGGACAAAAGTCCAACAAAGTACCCATACCACGAAAGCACGGGCCAAAAAACCAAATATAGTCTTCAAGCAATTATAATTTTCAGGAACGTCAAGGAAAAATGTACCTTGACATAAAAAAGGAGGAAATGTTCCTGCCGAGTAAAATCAAGGAGCCTACAGTTTAAAATCATATAATTTAGTAGTTGAAGACAACCATCTCCAGGAGGGACAGGAAGAAAAAGATTCCGAGCATGTATTCCAAACAAATGAACCCCACATCTCCTCAACTAAAAAAATGACACATCAACACTAAGACGAACTAAGCTGGTAAAGCTCAAGAATCAAGACCTGTCCTGCAAGGTATACCAGAGTCCACACATCTGTCAGCCTAAGACAGTACCAATACGTATATTTCCATTTCTAGCTTTGCTAAATCCAACACCTAAATTTTTGAAGGCGAGAAAGGAAGTGCGTACTGCGGCCACCTGCCAAGTAGCCAAACCAATATATAAAACATCTCACACCTTAAATATTCACTCTATGAGGAAAATTCGTAGACAACAGTACACGTACAAACTATGGTACCCACAGCATGAGTATATGACTTGATAACCTTTAGCAAAAGGATGAATCAAGTCCAAACTAGGAATTATATGCTGCAAGAGCAGAGTCTATCGCAGCTTGTTAACACTTCAAGTCCAACTCTATCATATATTCATATGCTTCAAGTCATGACACTGTGACAGCAACAAGACCATCATTAACCAAAAAATATGAGAAACTACAAGCAGATCAAACAATTAAACCTAATCTTGCACGAAATTGAAACAAAAGGAGAAAATCTTGCCGTAGAGGGGTGACCTCCCTTCAAGTGACAGCAACACAAGAATAACTTAATGGACACCAAAATTGTGCATACAGGAAATCAAGCCTGTAATTGTGACCCCAAATGATCAATAGTGTTTAATTACACTCATGTCCCAACTCCATATAAATTCAAAGCCATATAAATCTTACATAAATAGTCCAGCAGATCCTGACCCCAATCCTCTTGCTACTTTATCATTTCTACCAACTGAACTCACAATACACAAACCAAACAGAACAAATAATATTATCAATACAATAGGATAACAGGACGCGTACTACAGGAAGTTAAAAGAGATAGCTACAAGTGATTCTAGATTATTAGAAGAAACAAAAGCGACGCAACAAAAGAAGGGAAAAAACATATCCTGGGGTAGAACTTCAGCAATAAGAATCAACTGCTAAAGTGCACATAGCTATTCAGAAGTCAGAATCAAGACCACATATGAACATCAATCACGAATTCCAAAACATTAAACTACCTTTAAGAAAAATTAGAAGATATGAAACATGGAATGTGCAAAAGTAGCAGAACTAAAGCCTCATTCACAAAATATGATACCATATCAAAATCAATCTGCAATAGTAAATATATATCCAACACTGCACAACACAAAACAGCTTAGTCAATTAAAGAAAAACCTAAAACGATACAAGTCTGAAAGATGGACATGAAGACTCAGAAACAAAATATACCATATCAAAATCAATAATACAAGTCTGAAAGAAGGGAGATAAACAGAGAAAAAAAAATCAAGAGGAATCTGAAGACCTTACAATGCGCTGAGACAGATACATGAGCCCTGAAAAACACTGGTACAAGCCAACAACATAATTTAAAGCATATAAGATACCTTATGGAAATGCAAAAGGCGAAAGAAACACTATAACACGATGTCAGAGATAATACATCCATACACTACATAGATATAAATGCTAGAACAATTATTCTTTTTTGCAAGACAAACAGGACAAAAGCCCAACATAGCACACGCTACAAAAGCACAGGCCAAAAACCACAATATAGTCTTCAAGCAATTAGAATTTTCAGGAAAATCAAGGAAAATTGCACCTCGACATAAAAGAAAGGAACGTTCCTGCCGAGTAAAATCAAGGACGCTACAATCTGAAATCACATAACTTAGTAGTATCTCCAGGAGGAACAGGAAGATAAAGATTCCAAGCTCAAGAATCAAGACCCATCCTGCCAGGTATACCATGGCCCACAGATCTGTCAGTCTAGGACAGTACCAATACGAATATTTCAGCTTCCAGCTTGCATGTGAATTCCATAGCCTTGCAAAATCCAACACCTGAATTTTTGAAGGCGAGAGAGAAAGTCCACACTGCTGCCAAGCACCCCAAACCCATATATAAAACAACTCATACCTAATATTCACACTCTACGAGGATTATTAATAGACAATAGTATACATACAAACTATGATGGTACCCATGGCATGAGTAAATGACTTTATAACTTTTCGCGAAAGGATGAATATCAAGTCCAAAATTGAAAATTTTAGAGCATTTAATTTCAAAATCAAATGCCCAATACAAGCCCCCAAAAACATGATTTACTTATAGATTTCCTATCATACCTGAAGTCGATGAATCCATACATCTAGAGGCGAGCAAGTATATATGGCCAGGCCAAACAGTAAAAGAATTAAGAAAATGTTTGAAATCACAACTCTTGAAACTGTAGAATCCAAAGTGGTGATCCTAACCATAGTATCAACTATCAACTCAAGAGTCAAGACCACTAAATATGCCACAAGCAAATTCTAAGCAAAAGATATGTAATCATAAGATCAACTTCACCCATTATCAAATGGACAAATATCATAACATTAAAATATGCAAGACAAGAAGTCCCAACAAGTACTCTAAATAATAAATGATTGGCTCATCCAAAACAACCTAGTCGCACAACAATCCAAGAAACATGAACGTGGGCAGTGGGAGAAACATTCACAGCTTATACCACACATCCTTGCAACTACAAATTATATGTTGCAAGAGCAGAGTCAATCGCAGCTTGTTAACACTTCCAAGTCTAACTCTCTCATATATTCATATGATTCAAGTCATGACACTGACAGCACCAAGACCATCATTAACCAAAAAATATGAGAAACTGCAAGTAGATCAAAGTCATCAAACAATTAAACCTAATCTTGCAAGAAACTGAAACAAAAGGAGAAGCTCAATCTTGCCATAGAGGGGTGACCTCCCTTCAAGTGACAGCAGGTACCATGAGTCATACGCACAAATCCAACTGTGCAGCCTCGATCCAGCAAGACAAGAATAACAAATGGACATCAACATTGTGCATACAAGACATAGCCTGTAATTGTGACCTAAATAATCAATAATATTTAATTACATTAATATCCTAAGTCCATATAAATTCAAAGACATAGATTCTTACATAAATAGTCCAGTAGATCCAAGACCCCAATCCTCTTGCTAATTTATCATTTCTACCAACTGAACTCACCATACACAACCCAAACAGAACAAATAGTATTATCAATACAATAGGATGAGAGGACGCGTACTACAGGATGTTAAAAGAAACAAAAGCGACCCAACAAAAGAAGGGAAAAGACATATCTTGATTGGTAGGGTAAAATTTCAGTAATAAGAATCAACTGCCAAAGTGCTCATAGCTATTCAGAAGTCAGAACCAAGACCACATATGAACATCAATCAAGAATTTCAAAACATTAAACTAACACGATATCAAAATCAATCTGCAACAGTAAATATATATCCAACACTGCCCAACACAATACAACGATATGAGCGCTTACAGAAAAATAACAACCTAACACGATATGAGAATCAAATAGTAATAGATCACCATTATCGATCACAATCATCCAAATAATGATTTATTACTATCCAAGAGTCGTATTGTGTAAATGTGTTATAATGATTTCCCGCGGCAAACAAAACAACTACATCCTTAATCGATCGAGTTTATGGTTTTCCAAACTGCAAAGCAGAATCGCGTAGAACAGGAGAAATCGATGACATTATCAAATAACTACAACATCATAAAACGAATTACGAACATACGCCAAAATCTCCAGTAAGAGGAAAAAAAACTTGATCATCAGCAAATCGAAGAGAAATCTGCAGAATCTCGAACCATGAAAAACAAAATTCACTTGAAATTGCGAGAGAAAAACTTGCCGATTTCCCGATCGCAAATCATGCGAGAATACAATATAACAATTAATCGAAAACGTAAATTGAAGGAGCGATGCAAGAACAGAGATCGGAAATTGAGAAATCGAGATGAAATTAATTATGACACAAAAGAGTCAAACCCTAACTTATTAGGGCATAAAAGTTGGTGTGGGAAGAAAGAGGGAGGGGATTATTTATAGTAGCGCTAGGCCGCTAGCCGCTAAGTATGTCGGTTATGATGAGGCGGTTTACAACGGTACTAAATTTGACGCGGTTTCGGAAAGTGGGTAAGCGTGGGCCGGGCCGGACCTGTTCATGGGCTCGGCCCGCGGACTTGAGGAAATGGTGGGCCGGGCCGGGCTAATAGCGGGCCGTGCCGTATCGGGCCTAAAATTTCTAGATTTTGTCCACGGGCCAACGGGCCGAGCTCGTGCCTCCTGCGGGCCTGGCCCGTGTTTTATGTTGTTTTTTAGGATTCTTGGCAGTTTTAGGCTTAAAAACAAAAAAAAAGGCGTTCGACCCGCGGGCCATATAGGCGGGCTCGTGCCGGTGCGGGCCTAAAATAAAATTTCTTGACTGGAGCGGACAACGGGCCGGGCCCAAACCGAGTCGGGCCAGGCCGGCCCGCGTGCTGGCCCGGCCCATGCCCACCTCTAGCGTGAGAGTCTTTTTGTTGACTTTGAGGTTTTATTTAAGGTCTAAGCGCGAAAGAATTTAAGCTTTGGGGCTAATGGATTTGTTCCACATCATTTAAACATAAACTAGTTTTTTAGGCTCGGGTTGTACCCAGGTAATTATAGTTTTCATTTATTAATATTTTACATTAAAATTATAACACCAAACATCTGTTGCTTTGGTGGTTAAGACTTTAATATACTGAATATTAGTAGAGATTAGGGAATATAAATTTTTTTTTGTTGAGCTGTAATTATAACTCATTTTGTTTATCATGGTGGATAGCAAAAACGCTTGCGTGTTTTGGCCCACTTTAATATGTACTATAAGAGCACCATTACTTATGATCTTAAACAAAGATCATCCCACTCTCTTTCTAACTTTCTTTCTCTAAAAAATAACATTCCACAATCTTTTCCTACATATCCTCTTAACCATGAACAAAAAAAAAAAAAAATTGTTTATCATGGTGGATAGCCCATTTTTCCTCTTTCTCTCTTATTTTTTGACCCCATCCAACTACTTTTCTCTCTCTTACTCTTTACTTTTTATATTTTTGAAGTGTAAAAATGAAAGATATTTCATATAAAATAAGCAAAATTAGAGAAAATAAGTAAATAGCTGAATTTTTTTTTTTATCCAAAATATAGCAAAATGGGTCTCTATTTATAGAGCTCGGAAAAATAGAGCTATTGGTATTTTTTTCACTTTGTATTTTTTAAAATAAAACCGTTGGAAATTTTATAACAATTACTATTTTTTAAAATCCAGTCAGAATGTGACATTTGGCATCACTCATCCCACAATCTTATTCACCATTTCACTCACCCCATATAAAATTTTCATCCCAATCAACCCATGATCTTATTTTCATTCATTATTATGGGCATTTTTTGTAAGATCATCCACTTGATCTTTGTTTTCAATCACCACTAAGGGTGCTATAAATCTTGTCTAGCCTTTCAAGTATAGTTATCCTTTACTTTCAAATAATGACTATTTTTAACCTATAGTTACTCATCTTTATACATGTTATTTTCTAATATAATGATCATTTTTTTATATTAACTTAGCACGTAAAAAATTTTCATTTTTAAATAGTAACATTTTTTCTCATATAGTCATTCTATACAAACTACAATTACTCCTATTTTATATTTGTTATTTTCTAAGTTAGTGCCCTTATTCATATAGACACCATTTTCCACCAATAATTATATGTGTATTGCATTAGGTCCACTAAATTTAGTGTGGATTAAGTCTATTTGAGTTTCTTTTACTAGATAAATCTCGAGCAATCTTCGCCATTTTAATTCATTGATAGTAAAATGGGAACTTTTATTTAAATATATACTAATATATTAAAAGATGTTCCTAAACAAGGAACTGTGTCACGCGGCACTCTCCTTTAGAGTATTTGTTTCATGTACTTCACATATAATAAAAATTTAGAAAATGCATACTATAAGATTTGATCCCATTACTTCAAGCTTATATATAAAGTTTTAACCATTAAACCAAGTGAGGTTTGGCTATTAATTTTAAATTAAAACATTAATATATGAAAATTATAATTACCAGTGGCATAGCCTGGGTCTAAAAACTAGTTACTTTTAAAAAACAACTTATTAAACCCCCTTATTTACATTTTTTATTTACTCATTTATTAATGACTTCATTTATGAGGGATTTTAGGAGGACAAATTTAGGAGGGAAGTTTGAGAGCTAAAAATAACTTTAATGGCTTTTGTTTTAGTTTATAATAGACTGATATTGATGTTTTAACAACTTTGACTTTTAAGAGTTCTAATCACCCGTTAGTGTATTGTTGAAAGGTTTGTATATTGTAAATATATATACTGAGAGTAAGTTCAATAATTTTTTTAATACTGCATCTGATTCTAAATAATGGCTACACTTTGACTTTTGACACTATTCTTTTTTAATTCATAATTAGAAGAAGAAAAAAAAGGAAACTTTTATTCGAATTATTTTTAAAAACAAAGTTTGTAACTTTATGAGCCACACATTCTCAGTCAAAGTTAATAAAATGAATAGTGTAAAAGTCAAAATATTACCACTGATTATATATATATATATATATATATATATATATATATATATATATATATATATATATATATATGTGTGTAAACATTAAGCAATAGACAATAATAAATAAATATATTTTTAATAAATATACTTTTGTATTTACATCTAATGATAATAAATCTACCACAATCACCATTTTACGTGCTTATCACGTGCTAGAAGACTAGTTTTAAGCATTAGTCTACAATTTAAGGTATTGATCAAACCAAGTGCCTTTTAAGGCTTCAACCTTCCACTAAGAATGTCATCTAGTTGTCGTTGCAGCATTTGGAGCTCCATCTCACTCTGATAATCCGCTCCTGTGCAGTTGGCCCCTAAACTTTCTTTCAACAAGGATATTTTCCTTTGTATACTTTTCACCTGCATTAGTAACAAGAATTAAGCATACGTTTGGGACCCAAACTATTGGAATTTTCACCGTTTGAGACCTAAAACTTTTTTTTTTACCGTTTAGGACCCAAAAACATATTTAGATGGTAAATTTTAACCTTAGTTAAGCAATGGGACCCTTGCATATTATATTAACACCTTTTACTCTACAATACTCTATGTGATTATTCTCCCAAAACAAAACAAAAAAAACGCTGCACTTCAATCAACTTCATTAACTTCTCTTCCTCCTTCATCATATCAATTCAATGGCTCCATTGAAGGTTAATATATTTGCACATACAGACAAAAAAAAAAGAAACCTGACTCCTTTAAAGCTTCTTGATCGACATCACAAAGGCTGGAATTGTTATTGGTTTGTATGGAATTGATTTTCGCCAGTGACAATATCACTACTAGCAAAGCCAATTGCTGACAATCTCATTGGTTATCACCCTCCTCTTCACCTTCATATATGACCCGAATCCCAACCCGAACCCAAACCCAAATCCCCAAACCCAGACGCAGACCCAGACCCAAACCGAGCAAAATGGCAGTGGGTCAGGGCAGGAGTTTCATATGGTGGCTCCATGGGTTGGATGATTTAGGACCCGCCAATAAACCCATCTAGAATTTCTTCGATTCTTTTCAGTTTAACTACTCTAAATGGTCCTTCCCTTCTGCCCCCAAACCCAGTACCTGCAATTGTAAGTTATTTTTTCAAAAATTTTTTTGTGTTTATAAGAAGAATTATTAGCAGCCATTTTTTTTTTTTAGTTTTGTTTATAATTTTGGTAATTTTGTATGTGGGTTTTGGATATTGGTGATTAATTGTTGAAACAATTTTGTTTTCTAAGTGCATGACTTTTTAGATTTGGTGTTTTATTCTAAATTGCAGTGCATAACATTTATTTATTTATTTCCAATTGATCAAGTTTCTGAATTTGTTGCAAAGTTGGTATTTTTATTCAAGGTTGATGAACTCTGGTAACTAATTGTTGATTTACCCTAATATAAATTGTGTTTTGGGTATCTCTCATCTTTTTTTTTTTTTCAGGGGGGTATCTCTCATCTTTACCTATTCTAAAATGTAAGAAATCAGGGAGATTGATTAATTAGTAAGGAAAATTCTTTGTGGGTTGATTTATGCTGCTTGGGAGGTGGGTTAATTGACTTAAAATTTTAGAAGAAGAGGAAAATTTATTTAAGGAGTTGCAATAGTGAGCTAGCAGAGAAAGAAAGATGGGAGAAGGTTGTGTGAAAAAATAAGAATAATTAAAATTGGTTGATACAAATAAAAAATACAAAAAAAAAAAAATCTCTACCTCAAGTGAGTTAAAGTGAGGTTAGTTAGCCGGATTCCTAACCTTAGGTCCTTATATGTGAAAAAAAAAGTTGTAGGTCCTAAAGGGTGAAAAATCATGAAAGTTGAGGTCCTAGTTGTATGCTTAACTCTTAGTAACAATAATAATGTGTTAATTTACCTGACAAATTATTATAAAAATATAGTGTCTGATCAACATTATTATATGGTCCCAATGGCAATACTAATTACGATTCACATTAACTTAGAATTAACAACTTAATAATTTCCCTCGATCTTTAACAGACAATTAAGATTAAGTTCTATTCCAAGATATTTTTAAATGACGGAACACATTTTGTATATATAGAGTTACACGTAAAGATTTGCACAAAAGTTGATTTTATGGCTTTGCACTGTTGCACATACCAAAAATTATATTGAAAAATAAACAAAATTTAAAGAGAATAAGAGACCAACCTTTCTATAAGGCCACCGAGGAATTTTGAAAGAACGAATTTTCTTCTTTATGACAGTGGCACATAAACACAATTGTTTACTTGCAGCATCAATGGGAAGATCAAAATATTTGGCAAAATCTTCAAGAGTCATCTTCTTTATCCTCTCCCTCTGTTTTACTTGCAGGGTGCAACAATCACAAATTGAATAATTAGATAAAACTATATATAGTGTAAATACATTGATTTTTGTTGAAATCACTAAATTAAGAGAAGACCATAAAAATAAACAAAAATGTGCATATAGATTTTGATAGTTGAAAAATAAAATTAAAAAAATCGTGTGTATAATAATGCAAAAAATGGAATAATGCAACCTGGATAGAAAGTTCAGTCCTGAACATTGGTGGCAATTCTTCGGAGTCCATTATGAAAGGGTTGATTGCTTGATTTGAAGTCTCTCCTTGTTCAAATGATCCTGCTATTAGTTTCAAAGAATTTTAAAACTAGTGCTACAAACATATTAGTAATAAAATAATATTAAAATTTGAACACATTACTCAAAGTAATAACTCAAAAAGGAAAAAGCATACATTACTCAAAGTAGATACATGAGCAACATATTTGATGTTGTCATATTATTTCTAAATGAATACTATTTCATGATTTTGGCATAGATTTCTAACTACTAAATAATAATTTTTGAATTTTTTAAGATTATGTTTTCTTTATATACTTTTCTTTAATTAAGGAAGGCGTTATTAAAATGAAGCCTACAATACTTTAGCCGCGTAAAACTTAATTAACAATTAAGTGACTGACCAATATTGTTCATTTGAAGATCTTGACCATGATGAGCAGAATTTATCCAATCATAACCAATACATAAGGCCTCATAAAATAGTGAAAGACGATCTTGCAACAAAATGTATCCATCTGTTTTATACTCCTCGAGATAGTCTTTAAGGTAGTCTCTGATGTCCTCTAAGTTTTGCCTACAAAAACTGATCCAAATACATGCATGATAATCGAATTAAAATAATACAATAAAAAGCTGACAAATCTAATTAAACCATTAATTGATAGAGCATTTAAGTAACCATACATTAACAAAAGTTTATGAGGAATTAATATTTCGAAAATTACATGAAAACAAGTCAACTAAAAATATCACACATGACATTGTTTATGTATATAGCAATAAAAAAACAAGGGAGCGCATTATTAAGTATAATTTTTGGACATAGTTTGTATTTAAATTTGTTTACTTACTTGAGCATATGATGAACACGAAAGTCAGAAGTATCTAACCCTTGATTAGATTTGTAGACAGCATGAGACACATTACCGACTTCTCCATGAACTTCAAGCTTGGTAGTATGTGTGCCTTGCAACACAAGTGCCGAATTAAATTAACAAGATAACAATGAACATAAATTAGAGAACCTAATTAAAGTGAATAAAACATACTCAATGATAAATTTAAAATCACAATAATTTGAATAATTTAAATTCAATTTATCTCCAAATTAGTACATCTCGCCGTTTTTATTTTTATTTAGTGGGATAGGAAAGTAATTTATTAAGAGAAACTTTAGATAAAAAGTGGTGATTCTTTTAAGAAACCTACAAAAAAAGGTGGATGTTAACAAATTCTTCCTTAACAATATCATTAATTCCTTCTCTTTCTAATAGTTACAATATTCTGATTTTCACATTACACAAAGTACAATTTAATCATTCAATGAAAAGTTTTCTATTTTATAAAAATTATTAAGATAAATCAAATTACATCTTACATACGCAAATTTATTTATGAGTCCACATATTTCGATCATCAATATGGTGACAATATACAACAATCCAAAATCACTTTCTCCACCAATTTGGAATTTCCACCCAAAATCACAATTTTCAAATACATACCACTATTTCACTCTCAAATTAAAAACAAAATGCTACAAATTTAAGCACTTCTCCTTCACCATCAAAAACTTCAAAACAAATAATTAATCAACCAGTTCCAATTTTAATAATATAATTAATACCATTTGTATGAGTAATTTCTCTAAACACTTGACAAGAAGAACAGGAATTAGGAACCGGTGCACTAGGCCACACTACTTGCAACGGCAATTGATCATCATCTTCTTCATCATGGTCATGAAACTGATGGTCCTCTATGTCATGTCCATTTCTCATCCTATTATCACTACTACTACTCCTAACATCACCACCGTTGATTACATCAACACTACCAAATTCTTGTTGATTTTGATGATTGTTATGATGATCTTCTTGTGGGTCAATGACCCAAGAATCAACAAGATCCCAAACACTGTTACTTGATACCGGGGTCGAATTCAACGGGACGACGGAAACATCAGGACCGTCCATCATAATATGATCATCAACATTCATGGGTGCATAAGCGTGATGATTAATATCATGATCTTCCATGTATAGTATGTTAATGTAAGTGTGGTTGCAGTGGAGTCAATCTCTGTTGACGGCGTAATTAGGACGGTGAAGGTGTTTGTTAAGGGAAAGAGAAGGGTTGTTAATTAGGGAAGAAAAATTTGGAGGGAAGTGAGGAGTGGGAGATTTATAATAATTGATGGCAGAAGGTAGTTTATTCTGTTGATGTATAAAATAACCGCCATGTTAACTAAATAAACTACTTCACGCACGCGGGCAAGAGGAGAAAATCATTGAAACCGGTTCATTTGTGTCCGTAGAAGTGATTGGGGGGTGGGGTTGCCGGTTGGGTCATGCTTTTCTATATTAGCCTCTAAAAGGATCGGGTCGAGCTTACTTTCGAGCCACAATTTCGTGCCCAAACTCATAAAAAATTAGACCGGGTTAGTTTATACTTTTAGAGTTGTATCTGGTCAAAGGCTAAATTAGACTAAATTTATATTTTGGCTTACAAAATCATTCCCCAATTAGCTTGAAAAACGTTTCCAAAAATTCTTCCTGAATTGACTTTTTTTGTCCAAACTCGACTATTTTTTTAGGAAGTTAGGTTTTATAAATTTTTTTTTTTGGTTAATTAATAATAAAATTTTATTTATTTTATATTAGTTTAATTAATGATTTTAAATAAACTTAAAAATTTGGTAAATCTGTATTTCAAGAGGACTTAACTTGACCAGCACTAAAATATGGTTTCTCTCTAATTCATCGCTGTCGAATAGCCCTTGTCTTTTGATGTACTTGTGTACTTCGTCTGTTTTGAAATCAGTGAAACACTTTCATCAAAACACTCTTAAGTAAAAGAGAGAAGTGTTTCATTATTAACTTAGATAAATTTATTTTATATTAGTTTAATTAAATTTTAAATAAACTTTTTTCAAAAAATTTAAATTCTATCCCGTCAACTTTAGCAGTTTCTGGGCATTTTTAGAAAAATACTATTTCACAAATTTTCTATCGAATTTTACCCAAAAAACCCAAAAACGCTTGATTTGGTTCAATAGAAGTTATTCCATTTTAATTCTCTAAATTATAAAATATATATTTCAATTTTTAATTTCAATGCTTTCTTATAAGTTTAATTAATGACTTTATTTCTAAAGTATAACAATATTAATTTGATTTATATAAACAAAGAATTTAGTATTGTTATATTATTATTATATCATTTAATAACTCATATTTATAAAACTAAATTACTTAAAACTCATACTAGAGAGTATTTCTTTGGTTTGCTGCATGCTTTTTTCTTTGAATCAAAATAAAGTCGAATTGCTACAATGGCCAGGACATCAAAGGGTCACGGTCCTGCAAGGTGGTTAATTATCATTATTTTTTATCTACTATTGCCTAATTTAGTTGGACTTATTTGTCCTCCGTCATTCTCCCTCCTTCCACTTATAATCACAAATTTGGCTATTATTTGCCTCGACCATGTATAATCACAAATTTGTCCTCCGTCATTCTCCCTCCTTCCACTTATAATCACAAATTTGGCTATTATGTGCCTCGACCATGTATGATTGGACAGACTTTGATGACGCCAATTTGGTTTTAGCTAACAAGGAATGATATATAAAAAGTGAGATTGGATAGGACAAAGTACGACATTCTTTCTAAAGAAAGCTACTATAATGAAAATTATTCTTTTAAGCGTTCTAGTACTCAAATTCTTACTCCCTCCGTTTCTTTTTAATCTACACACTTTCCTTTTTGGTCTATTTCTTTTTAATCTACACACGGTTGCTTTTTCTATTTTAGGTAACATGTCACATCTACTTTCTCCTCTTTTTCCACCCATGCCCACTTTTTTACTTTCTCTCTCTCACTTTTCAGTTTCTCTCTCCACCTTTTCAGTTTCTCTCTCATACTTTTGTACTTCCTCCTTGGTTCTCTCCCAAAGTGAAGTGAGTAAATTAAAATGAAACGGAGGGAGTATAATTTATAGGAAAAATTGATAGAAATAGTCTCAATTATAGGCGTTCCGCTATTTTCAGTCCCAACTTTTGATTATTTCTCAGTGGTCCCAACTTTGGGGTATGTTTTCCAAAAACAGTCCCAGTTGACCTGTCACCTGTTTAACAGGTTAATTTTTTTAAAAAAAATTCTTTCACTAGTTTTGCCTCCTCTATCACCCTTCTTTCTCTCTCCTCCATCCTGCCACCCCGAAACCCCCTCCCCCCCCTTGTATCACTCCTCCATCCTGCTACCCCCTTCCCTGCCACCCCGAAACCCCCTCCCCCTCCCTTGTATCATCATCATCTTCACAAGAAAAGCTTGATGTTTCAACAATGGCGACAACCTTGCCACCCCGAAACCATTATTAACGCCCCTAAGATCTTCCTCCAACTAAAATGAATCCCAACACAGTGGAATGCTCAAATCATCATCATCATTCAAATTATCAACCCCAAAGTCATGATACTCCTGTTGTTGTAGCCTAAAAATCTACGACTCCTTTAGAGACACTTGGGCTCAACAGAGCCGTACACGTGTCCTCTCCTAATAAATAGAAAGGATTTAACCCTTGGGTTGTATTCATTTGGGAGAAAAGGCTTACTTTTCTGGCCAAACAGTTAGTCAAAGCCCAGCCCCTTGAAGGTGGCTGCAAGTGATTGGTTGATAAACTCTCACAAATCATGGCCTGCCATGTGTCATGATCTGATTACTTAGCCAATCAGATGCCAGTATTCTAGGACAGTTTTTAAGGATAGTTGTCATACTACAATCACTATAAATACCCCTGAAATCAGGAGAAAGGTCATTCAATGCAAACAGTGTAAATTTACTCTGAAGAAATACTCTATCACTTTCTCTCTCAATGTCTATTTTCTCTTACAACTCCTGATATTTGACTTAAGCTTCGGAGGGGGAACCACCACCCAAACCTCCAGGGTGGGTCCCTTTTTGCAGGTTCGGGAACGAAGCTTGGGTTCGGACCAGGCAGATTCAGACATTGTTGCACAAGTCTCCAAGTGAAGAACATCTAAGGAATACTAGTTTACTTGCGGGACAAGAAAGCTAAATCTGTAGCTTACTTGTTGGACAAGCATACTAAACATTTGGCGTCGTCTGTGGGGAGACGCAACGATGACTGACTGTCAATCCTCCAATGTGGCTAGAAACCGAAGTTTTCAGGCCAATGTCGAAGACACAATAGAACATGAGAGATCGCCTCTAGGAAGGGATAGACCTCCGTCCATCGTCCATGTCCCTGGACCAAGCCAGCAACCTGTCATTCAGGAAAATCTTGAACGTCCAGTGACTGCTGCCCATATAGAGAACGTCCTTAATGACTTTCAGACTAAGATGGCAGCAGTCGTCCAGGAACAGATTAAGAGCAACATGCTGTTTTTCCATCATAATCCGGAGCCAGCCACTAATCCAGCCTCTCCTAGGGGACGTTCCCAAGAGAATCGTCCGGGTCCTAGTCGACTTGTTCGTCAAGAACCCTCTAGGAAGACGGCCAAGGGAAAGCAGCCAGAAGGCAGTGAACAGCGAAGGAAGATGGACTGGAATCTGGTGGTAAGGACCCAAGATCAAGCTCGTCCGAATGGACACCGAATGGAAACAGATGCCAGGGAATACCTAGAGGCAAAGAGGGCTGCGACACTGCAACAGTCGGCCACTGGCTCTACCCCATACTTAAGAGATCCTTCTTTAAGGATACCTTCCAGAACAGAAGGAAGGAGTCTGGGTCCCTCGCTTGTTCGTCCAAGACAAGAGAAGATAGTGGTTCAACCCATGGTCTATAGGCGTCCGGTACCAGTAAACACTTCATCTAATCCTGTGTTAAAAGAATATCGAAAGGAGTTCATACCCATTGAGGGACAGCTGGGAGCCATCCGGATCAATTGGCCTACTCCATTGTCGGCCAGGATCATGGAGGCGCCCCCCTTCCCAAAGGTAAAACTCCCAACAATAGAACCTTTTGATGGAACAACCGATCCAGATGATCACATGTCCGCTTACAAGCATCAGATGTACGTCCATGGAGTAGATGATGCTACTTGGTGTAAGAATTTCCCTGCTACCCTGAAGGGTGTAGCTCAGAAGTGGTTCAATAATCTTCCCCCTAATTCAGTCAATAATTTCACCGAACTCAGTTTCTTATTTACTAGTCATTTCGTTGCTAATCGTCAAGAACAAAAGATAAGCATGCACTTGGGCAAGGTCGTCCAAGGACCAAAAGAAGCTCTTAGAAGTTTTGTCAAGAGATTCACTCTAGAAGCCCTTCAAATTCAAGATCTCAATGCTAGAGTGGCCTTTGACGCCTTCATCAGGGGTCTGAGGCCAAGAAGTTTTAAGTTTGACCTTGTGAAGAAGAAAATCAATACTCTTTCCGAAGCTTTAAAGGAAGCCGAAGCTTTTATACATGCCACTGAAGTATGCGCTGAGGCAAAGCATCCCGAGTCCAATAAGCCTGAAGAGGTTGCTCAGCCAAAGAAAAACAACCCCAAAAAGGCTGAGACTTGGGCCATAACCTCCACCACTACTTCATCCAGAAGAAGCAAGAGGAAAGAATCTGAGCCTACTTCATCCAACCCCATCGAATTCAGCAAGGACCAATACTCCATTCTCATGGAGATAAAGGACCAATATGAGTTGAAGGCTCCATCTGAGATGAAGACTCCTTACAGAAATAGGGACAAGAGTAAATACTGTCACTTTCACAAGGACTACAGTCACGAGACTAATGAGTGTAAGCACCTTAAGAGGGATCTAGCTCGAAAAAGAAAGATGAACTCCTATTTGCCTCAAGGGGGAAGGAAGTTTCAGAGGAATGATGATCGGCAGCCCAAGAAGAAGGAGAGTGAAAGCACGGATGAGGATGTCGTCCTCGTTATTTCAGGAGGATTTGCTGTCGGAGGACCAACCAATTAAACTACCTCAGGGAGTTCAACCAAGTCCTATTGACTGATCAGACAAAGGCCGAGCCTTCCCAAAAGTGGTGGTTAGCGAACAAGATCGGGGGAAGTTGAGAACCCCCCATGATGACCCTTTGATTGTGGAAATGAAGATAACAAATTTGAGAGTACGAAGAATTCTGATTGACACCGGAAGCTCTACTGACATCATTAGTGCAGATTGCTTGTCTAGATTGAAGTTTGATGAGAAGAACTTGGTTCCCGTCCACCATCCCATCATAGGGTTTGGGGGATGAGTCATCCATCCTATGGGAACAGTCACGTTGCCCGTCCGAGTTGGAGAGAAGGACACCTCGCGAACTTTGTTTGTCAAGTTCTTGGTTGTCCGAGATTTGACAGCCTATAATGTCATACTTGGACGGCCAACTCTGAATCATGTTAAGGCAGTAATAGTAGCTCACTTGATGCTCATGAAGTTTGAATGTGATGGAGGCCAGATCGGCTCCTTGTATGGAGATCAGCAGGCGGACAGGGAATGCTACCTAAGTACTTTAAAGCCTTCATCCTGGAAAGCAAACCATGAAATCCAGACGAAGATCGCTGGCGGAAGGAACCCGTCTGAAGTCGGGAATGGCCAGGGATAAGACGAAGGTTGCTGAAGAAAGGAAGGCGTCCGAAAATGTAAGGGAGCATAGAATGGCAATTGAGAGTCTTCAGACGTTGATTGCTCCCTCAAGGAAAACGTATGAACATCTCCCCAGCAAGAAAAGAAAGTTTGAGCCCATCAAGGAAGAACCTCCGTCGTCCGAAGAAGTGATGGCCATCATGGGACTAGCAATAGAACGTCTAGAGCCGGTGGAAGTCCCAGAAGATGTCTGTTTGGATAAGGCTCATCCAGAATGAACTTTGAAGATTGGTTCTTCGCTCTCTCCTAGTTTGAGGGGTTTTTTAATCAGCTTGCTGAAAAAATTTCAAGACGTGTTTGCTTATTGTGTTGAAGAAATGCCTGGAATTGATCCAGAGATAGCCGTCCACCGGCTGAATGTTGATCCAAATTTAAAACCTGTTCCTCAGAAGAAAAGACATTTAGGACCAGCCAGGAATCAGGCGGTCGACCAGGAAGTTCAAAAGTTGTTGGAGTCGAAATTCATCAGAGAAACCTATTATCCAGAATGGATAGCAAATGTGGTCTTGGTGCCAAAGCCTAATGGCACTTGGAGGATGTGTGGACTACACTTATCTCAATAAGGCTTCCCGAGGACAGTTTCCCTTTGCCTAAGTTGGATCGTCTAGTGGACTCCACAGCTGGCCATGCTTTGCTAAGCTTCATGGACGCCTATTCAGGTTTTCATCAAATCCCCATGTGGTTAGAGGATCAGGACAAAACATCCTTCATTACTGAAAAAGGGCTATATGGCTGGCTGAGGATGCCTTTTGGCCTCTGTAATGCGCCGGCCACCTTTCAAAGATTGATCAATACTGTCTTTCAGCCACAATTGGGAAGAAACGTTGAAGCATATATCGATGATATGATAGTCAAGAGCCGGCAAGAGGAAGGTCATGTTGGTGATTTGAGAGAAATTTTCGAAACTCTCAGAAAATTCAAGCTAAACTTGAACCCCAGCAAATGTGTCTTTGGAGTCTTGTCCGGGAAGTTCTTAGGCTTCTTAGTAGATCAGAGGGGAATAGAAGCCAACCCTAAAAAGATCCAAGCTATTCTAGACATGAAATCCCCGTCAAAGATAAAGGAAGTTCAACGACTGACGGGTTGCTTAGCTGCCCTTGGACGATTCCTGTCTAAGTCGGGAGACAAGTGCCATCACTTTTTCGCTACTATAAAAAAGAAGGCCAAGTTTGAGTGGACAGCAGAAGCTGAGCAAGTTAAGGCAGTAGTAGTAACTCACTTGATACTTACTTGATGCTCCTCTTCAAAGATCACCTTCGTCAGTTACCTAGGTTAGTCAGTCCAGCCGAGGGGGAGAAACTGTTTGTATACTTGGCTGTGTCCACTCAGGATGTGAGTGCAGTTCTGCTGGCTGAAAGAGAAAGAGTGCAAGTTCCAATATACTTTGTGAATCATGTGCTCAAGGATGCGGAAAATAGGTACACACCAGTCGAGAAGTTTGGATTGGCCCTTGTAATGGCCAGCAGAAAGTTAAGGCCCTATTTCTTGGCTCACAATATACTCGTCTACACTGACCAACCCTTGAAGCAAATTTTGCAAAAGATGGAAGCCGCCGGACAGATGTAAAAATGGGCTGTTGAGCTTAACATGTTCGATATATCATTTGAACCAAGGAAAGCCATTAAGGGGCAAGCCTTGGCAGATTTTATAGATGAGCTTACTCGGCCAATTATAGAACCAATACTTGATCCAGTTGAAAGAAGGAAGCATTGGACGCTCATGGTTGATGGATCGTCCACTGCCATTGGGTGTGGGGCAAGAATCATTTGCCAATCTCCAGAAGGAGACAAGTTTGAATATGTCCTAAGATTCCAATTCCAAGCGTCCAATAACGAAGCTGAATATGAAACACTTTTAGCTGGAATCAAAATGTGTAATGCGGCAGGAGCTCTGGAAATTGAGGCCAAATCGGACTCTCTCTTGGTTGTCAGTCAAGTTAATGGAGATTTTGAATGTAAAGAAGCATCAATGGGCAAATATATGCGTCTGATCAAAGATGAGATTGAGCCTTTGAAACGATTTGTTCTCGACCAAGTACCAAGGTCAGAAAATCATCAAGCGGACGCTCTCTCAAAATTGGCAAGCTCGGCTGAAGGTGATGCGCCAAGAACAGTGTTTTGGGAAGTTAAACCCAAAAAGAGTATTGACCAAGAACAAGTCATGTTTCTTAGCCGAGGGGCAGTTTGGATGGAGCCTATAATAGAATACAAGAAGACAGGACGGCTGCCTTCAGACCCTATAAAGGCCAAGTATGTGAAGGCTTGAGATAAGTGGTTTGAACTGTGGGATGAGACTCTTTACAAGAAGTCATTCAATCGTCCTCTCCTCAAGTGCATCACCAGGGAAGATGGTATAGAGCATCTGAAAGAACTCCATAAAGGAGCTTGTGCATCTCACATTGGGGGAAGAGCTTTGGGGAAAAAGACTTTAAGGACGGGGTATTATTGGCCAACCTTAAAGGAAGATGCTCTCGTCTATGCAAAGAAGTGCGACAGTTGTCAGAAGCATGGAAATCTGCATCAGAAGCCGTCCAACTACCTAACTCCTATCTTGTTCCCTCTGCCTTTTGCCAAATGGGGCATGGATATCCTAGGACCCTTCCCTGTGGCCACTGGGCAAAAGAAGTTTGTAGTCGTAGCAGTGGACTACTTCACTAAATGGATAGAGGTTGAAGCCATGCGAGGTATAACAACGAATGACGTCAAAGGCTTTATTTGGAAAAACATTATAACTCATTTTGGCATGCCGTAGTCTATCGTCTTTGACAATGGCCCACAATTTGAAACACCCAAGCTGAAAGATTGGTTGGCAGAAAGGGAAATCAAAGCCCACATTGCTGCAGTCGCCCACCCACAAGCCAATGGGCAAGTAGAGTCCTTTAACAAGATTCTATCCAATGGAATTAAAAGGAAGTTGGATAATGCTAAGGGACAATGGGTTGAAGAACTGCAGCTGGTGTTATGGTCCATCAGAACCACTGTCAAAAATTCTACATGGGAGACACCCTTCATGTTGGTTTATGGCACTGAAGCCGTCTTGCGTATTGAGATTGAAGAACCCACCCTACGAGTCATGCTGTACACGGAAGGCGCCAATTGGGCTGCATTGTGCACGGCTTTGGATCAAGTACCAGAAGTCAGGGGCAATGCCTTGTTAAGAATGCAATTGTACAAGCTGCGAATGGCTCGAGACTTTAACAAGAGAGTCGCTCGACGACCACTCAAGGTGGGGGATCTGGTTCTAAGGAAAATGGAGTCAGTTGGACGAGCTAAAGAGCTAGGGAAACTTACACCAAATTGGGAAGGACCATATCTGATTGTCCAAGAGGTGTGCAGCGGAACTTTTCGTCTCCAAGATCTGGATGGACGACCAATACAACGCACTTGGAACTCAGACACTCTAAAGAAGTACCACGTCTGACTCAGTTAATCGCCAAGACACTAGCCAGTAGTTTGTAACCACTCCAAATTGTCATGGCACAAGCAAAAGAAAGAATTGTATACATGTATCTTGGCACTTAGTCAAGCAAAATTCATATAATACAATTCCTACTTCTTATCTTTGATTATTTTTTACTAAGTTCTTCACTGTGGGGCATTCTATCAATTAAGTCTAGTCGTCTAAAAGTGACTATAACTTGGACAAAATTACAAAGAAAAATAAAATGTGAAAAATGCTCTGTCCTCAGACGTACATCACTCCCTCGAAGAGACCGGCCAAAGTGTAACAACCTAAAGGTTATAACACAAATGGTTAACAAATTGACAAAAATCTCTAGTAAGAGAAACGTCAAAGTCTCTAAGAGAAAGCTGACCTGAAATAAGCCCTTAGTAAAGGATACTTACTTTCGAATACACGGTCAGCTAAGTTGTAAAGACCCTACTAAGGGATCTCTACTTCATGACAAGTGTTGTTCCCTCAAGGGAACCGGCCAAGACATGATTTGCCCATAGATCGAAAGCTCGTCCTTAGAAATTTCAACGGGCTTGGCCAATGTTGGCCGCTCTCCTTCTTGAATCATGGCTCGTCTATCAAATACAGATGAGCTAAGCCCAAGAAGGGGGGGACAAGACAAGCCTGTAGGACGAGCTACAGCTGCACTTGGCCTCGATTGAGGGAAGTCAAAGGTCAAAGACCAGGACGAACTAGGCAATAGATGCCCTTGTAATGGTCCGCTACTTCAAGACGAGTGTTGCTAACTCGAGAAAAACGGCTAAAGCATGGCTCATCCATAAACAGTAATGTAGTGACCACTTTCTCTCTTGGGGCAAGACTCGTCTGAGTTTGTAGACCATCCAAATGTCCAGAACGAGTCTCTTTTTGTACTTGGCTAGATTTTGGAAAGATTCACGATCGTCGAAGGACAAGGATCAGGGATGACAAACTGACTTTAACTAAATTTTGCAGACCGTCCAAATGTCCAGGACAAGTCTTTTTTGTACTTAGCTACATTTTGGAAAGATTGACGATCGTCCAAAGATAAGGACGATGCTCTTTCCTTAAACATGTGTGTAGATCATCTAAAATTCAGGACGAGTCTCATTGTATACTTAATAAAAATTAAAGTGCAATAAAAGAAAGGACAAGCAATTGGCAAAAAGTCTTTTCATATATACTTGGCAAAAAATTTACAACTTAGAGCTAGAAGAGACAAAGCTACGATGGCAAACAAGCCAAGAAACTTAGAAAATAAACCTAAAGCTAGGCATTTCATTCAGCAGGAGTTTCTTGGCCGTCCTCAGGAGTTTCATCCTCGCCTACACCTTCCTCGTCCGACTCAGTGAATTCAAGAGGTTCTTCACCGGACACCAATGCACGGTGAACACTCTCCTGATATTCCAGACACCAGACAAAGCTGGGAACCTCACTAGGCTCAGCCAGCATCTCAAAAGCCTTGATGGCCCAGTCTTTGGACGTCGTAATAACCTAGAGCCAAGGCTTCTTTGGTATCATCAAAGGATTGGGCCGCTTCTTTTTGCAGACGGGCATTCTTCGCCCTTAGGATGATATTCTCCTTCCTCAGTTGGACCGCGGCCAGAAGAGCAGTATCCATTTCACCCTTCAACTCAGCTGAGAGGGCGTCTAAGACCATTTTCAGCCGGTCTTGTTCCTTGTACAGCTGGTTGATGGTAACAAGATAGTTCTTATTTTTGGATTCCAGGACTGTTGATCTCTTCTTCAAGGCCTCCAGTGATTGGCGATGGAGAGTGTTGGCCATCTCAATATCATGGATAGCCTTGTCACCAGCCGTCGTAGCAAGGTGGACGAGTTGCTTATTTTCTTTCCTAAGCTCCCTCGCCCACTACTCAGTCAGCATACTGCGAGCAAAAAGCTGGAACAATGAAAACAAAGCAAGTCATTAGACGAGTTATAAAAGCAGGGAATTTTGTACAAGTATAAAACAAAAGCGGCAACAAGTTATACCTCAACAGCCAGTTGTGACATGTAGCCCACATGCCCAGCCGATGCTCCCCTTAGCCCCTTAATATAGGATTCAGGGTAACATTTGAAGAGCTCCTGCTTGAGCCGATCTCGTTCTACTTTTGACATTTTGGCAAAAGCAGCAGAAGACTCCTCGTCCGAGTCTAGGGAGGGAGTAGCTGTGGGTAAAGCGGGGCCTTTGCCCTTATCTGAAAGAGGGGGGAGTCAGTTATCTTGATGGAAAAGACAATGGCTTGTCTATTAGACAGACTCATGGACCGTCCACCGACCCGCACTGTCCTAACTCTATTTGGATAATACGACTCACCAGACGAGATGGAGGCCGTCCTAACGGATAGTGGCATCTGCGAAACCAACTTCGCTACCGAGTCGCTGAAGCCCGGGTAGTTCTCTGTAGCCTTCTCCGGCTCCGGAATAACCAAAGCCAAGGCTGACTCTGTTTTGATTTCAGCAGAGCCCGCAGGTAAAGCGTCCAACTGACCAGCAGGGTCAGAACTCTTCTCCCCCTCGGCAGGGACAGCAGCGGAAGGCTCCTCTTTCAGGACCTTGTCCTTCGGGGGAGGCATGGCCTTCTCTCCAACTCCTCCACCAGCTGGAGTAGTCTTCTCCGTCTTCTTCCTTGTAAAGCCCTTAGGCTTTTTTGCTGGAGGCTGGTCCGCGACCGCTGTAGGCCTCTTCTTGGACGAGGATGACTTCCCAGGCGGAAGTTTGTCGGTTGGGGCAATTTTCTGCAAAAATGAACAAGTCATCATACTGGTCGTCCAAAGAGCAAAAGCTACAAACTATTTATAAGGCTTCAGACGAGAACCACCCAAAGAAGGAAGGCGTCCTAGAATGGACACCCCCTTTCCTAAGGGAACCTCGTCCAAAGTAGTTTCCACACGCAGACGAAAGTGATGCAAAGAAGGAAGCCGTCCAAAAGTGGACGGACCAAAATGATTATCGTCTAAGGACTGGAAATCAACTTTTCGTCCGGTATTGGAACTCAGAGTCACTCAGATGAGAAGGGCCCAAAGAAGGTTGGAACTCAAAATCAACTCTTCCTTCTTCGGGTGATTCTCGTCCAAAGAATGGAAATCGACTTTGAAGAACCCAAACGGTACTCGTCCAAGGTCGATCAGCATCTCAGACGAGAAGGGCCCGAAGAAGGTGGCCGTCCAAGCATGGGCGCCTTCCTTCTTCGGGTGATTCTCGTCCAAAGAATGGAAACCAACTTGGACTAACCCAAACGGTACTCGTCCAAAGCTGTTCAGTATCTCAGACGAAAATGGCCCAAAGAAGGTGATCGTCCAAGCATGGACGCCTTCCTTTTTTGGGTGATTCTCGTCCAAAGGTTGGAAGTCAATTCTTGACAAGTCAGAATAATCCTCGTCCAAAAAAAAAAAAAAAATATATATATTTACCAGTGTTTCAGCCCTCTTCTCAGCACTGCTCTTGGCGTACTCCTTCCATAAGTCAGAAAACTTCGACATACTTATATCCCCCGTCCAAGAATGCTTGAGACGTGCTCTTGCCGAGTCTGCAAAAAAGAAATGAAAAGGGTTAATCCGATATGGGCTATGGACGAGGCACTTTACTTTGGGGATTTGAATGTATACCTTTATCTTCGGCCAACCGCAAGCCTGCTGCGACCAAGAAGTCATCACTATAAAACATTTCTTTAAAAAGTATCCAGTTAGCTGGCCCTTTAAAGGATGACTGACCGGGCCTGGAGTACTCTTTTATCCTAAAGTACTCCACTACCTCTTCGTCGAAATGGTCCTCCAGCTCCAGCCAGGACTGCTTTCGCCCACGTGACGGCTCGACTATAAAACCGATAGCCGTCAGTGGTGTAGTTGTTGGCCGCCTGTAAGAAGATGAAGTCGGCTTTCCATTCGTGCATCTTCGACGGCTTGCCCCAAGCAGTGAGAAAGCCGGGGTGGTTGCAGATGCTGAGCCATGCCCCGTCCACGGCCCCGGGTACCTTAGCCGCATAGTGAATATGGGTAAAGGCTTGGAGAGAGAGAGCCAGGCCGCGCAGCTCGCAGACGGCTATGAAAGTTAGAACATTGTACCAAGCGTTAGGCGCCATCTGATTATGGCCAATGTTGTAGTACTGCAGCATTTGTTCTATAAAGTCGTGGAGGGGGAACCTTAATCCCGCGTCCAAGGACAACTTGTAGACGGCGAAGTGGTTCTTTGGAGCACACTCAGAATCGTGGCGTCCTTATGTGGGATGACGAAGGAGAAGCCCGGCATGGGCATGTAAGAGGACAAATAGCTAGGATCTGGTCCTATCTTCTCTAACCATTTACGATTGACCAAAATAAAGGCGGGGTCAGAAAGGGGACCTAAGCGTCTCCTAATCTCAGAAGAGGTAGTGGAGGCTTCGTCCGACTCATCGGCAGCGCCAGATTCACTGCCGTTATTGTCTTCGCCGGTTTCCTCCCACTAGTGGAAAAAAGCTCATCTGATGCGGTCAAAATTGGGCTTACTGATCCGGTTTTGGACCGCATCGGGTGGGCTCGAAGCAGATTTAAAATATTTACTGATCCGGTTTTGGGTGAAAACCGGATCAGTTAACCCCCCCCCCAAAAAACCAAGAAAAAAAAAATTTTTTTTTGCATTATTTCATTATTAATCAATTCAAAATCAATAATATATATATAAATACTCATTTTATTAAGCATATTATGCTCAATTGAAGCATAAATAATTAGATACATAAATTTCACACTTCTTTATTAAATTTACGACAAGTCTTCAAAGCATCAAAAGTGTAACCCATCTGCTCCCGAGAAGCTGAGGCTATCACATTTCCTTCTTGCGACTTCCACTTCACGCACAATGCGCAAATGGCTACGGTTTATTGTGCTTTTGAATGCACCACATGAGTATGGTGTCTTATAAATCGACCCAGAATCAACATACAGACCAATAGAGGCTGAACTACGTCGTATCCTTCCTGAAACATAACCTAGAATCAGATGTTCATTATCTAAACGAACCCAGAACATCAGCATAATTGAATAAATTCACTGAGAGGAGGATGGTAGTGAAGAGGGAGGATGGCTTGTGCGCCGGGGGGGGACAATGCAAGGGGGTGGGCAACAAGGGGGGGTCTCGCAGGGGTGGGGCATCAAGGGGGGGGTCTACAGGGTGGGGCAACAATGGGAGCGGGGGTCTGCGGGCGTGGGCATCAAGGGGATGGGGTCTGCAGGGGGGCAACAAGGGGGGTGGGGGCAGCAAGGGGGGTGAGGCACAGCAGGGGGATTGAATAATCCGAAGCAAATGATGTCTAACCCCCCCCAAAAAAAACCAAGAAAAAGAAAATACATAATCACAGAACATAATAGACTAAAATATTGGGGCACAAAGATTACAATAATTAAAATAAATGCTACGCATCAAAAGAACTATATGTCAAAAATGGCTCTGTACCAATATCTTAACGAAGGTCTTTGACTATTTATGAAAGCACACAACCTCTACTAGCTAAAAACAAACTAACCAAAGTATCATCAAATCCAATGAACATAACACTTTCATCATATGATTTCTTAAGGGGTTTTTCCTTTTTTATATTAATTTATGATGAGCAGCTATAGGCTTAAGACATGCAAATCGGTTATTTCGTCTTATTTCAGATAGCAAAACATGGGTTCTCTTCCAACATGTCTAAAATAAAGCAAAATTTTAAAAATGCCCAGACAGGCACATACCTATGGAGGCACAAGATGGGAAAGTGCAAAGAATGTGTTGAATCAACTTCACTGCAGGTATTCAATGAACCAACATCCACAGAAATACCAGTGCCAAGAGCAAACCTTTAATACATAAAGCAGAGCAAGTTAAACTGTCCTATACCAGCCAATAAGCATACAACACATCTATGACAATATATAAGAAAGATCATGAGCCTATTAAAAGTCAGCGATTTGATGGCCTCGCAAGAAAGACTAATTGTTGACATACACCCGACATACCATCATTAGAGCTATCAAGTGGGAGGATCAAGTACACTAGTGCACCCAACATTAAAAATGTGAAGCCACACTTCACTACAAATTTGCTGCTACTTGAATGCTGAATGACCAGAAGAAGGAACATAAGTACACTGAAGCAGCTAATATACGTAGTCCAATATAGAAACTTCTGATACTGAAATTCTGCACAGCATGAGTATGTTAAGCATTTAAAAAAAAATGTTCAAACAAATAATTCGCTGTAAAAATGAAAATAACATGGGAAGATAATCATTGTTAAAGAAGAGAAAGATGCAACTAACCTTTGAATGGTAATACGAGCCCAATTGTCAGGAGTTATCCAACTACAAGTAACTCACTTGCGCGCGATATCCCAATCTATTATAATCAAGATAATTGCATGTAAGGTGATGAAGTATGAATCAAGATGAATTTGTAATATGACCCATATATATATATGATCACATAACAAGCACAACCTAATTGTACAACCTAATTATACTAAAGACAGAAACTATAACTCAAATACAGCTATGTAATGATTATCAGGCTTCGATGTATGACAAGTTCATCAAATAAGTTGCCCTCAGGGCACAATCAATCATAGAAACCATATCATTGTAGTGTTCCTTGGCACATGGAAAACAATCACTCAATCAGCACTAGTTCGCTGGTTAGACACTGGCATAGTTCCCCAAACATCAAGCTTAAGAAAATACTTGCATTCTTAGGCAGACGAATTGGATAGGCAAGTGCAGACTATATATGAAGTCAAATAAGATGAACCTTTTCAACAAACTCGTCCAATGTTGGGCTATGTTTTCAAGCCTTATGGACAAAGATTAGAGAGACATGAATTCTTCAGTCTAGGGTTTGAACATAGCTACCCAAGGATTCTCAAAATTCACAAACATGCCAACTAAGGAGCTACCGTCTACGAGGTTACATTTCTGATATAACTTGTAACTTTTGTAGTTTCAGGTTGGACTAGAGTACTAACATTCTGGTTCAATAGCTTTTACATGCTCTTAATTTGTATAAAAGTCTAAATGTTGCGATTAATATGGAACGGAGGGAGTAGTTTCTAGCAACCTATAATCTTAAAACACCAATTCAATTCCAGCAGCTCAATTACAAATTGCAAACAAGAATGTATGCCTTTTTTACTACATTACGAAAAAAAAAAATCATTAAACAGAGAAAGAGGAATGATACCCATTCCCAAAGCAGAAAGCTCAACGTCATCATGTTGCTGCATATACCTCTGCAAAAAAAATCATCAAACATAAACAATAAATTCCCAAAAACAAGAAAATCCAACCCAAAAAAAAAACCCAAATCATAAAATCAAAATGCAATAATTCCTTCGCTAGATTAACGTAAAAGAAAAGGGGTTTCTTGGTATTCGAAACTTGAATTTGGTTCTTTTTCCCAGAATCAATGACGCTCAAGTTGTTAACTCCCTCCGTAATCTGCTCAACGGCAGCCATTGATTAACAACTTCTAAAGAAAACAACCCTAACCCTAAAAAATTCAACATTTTCGGAAGAAAACACAGAAATTATGAATCAATTTTGTAAACAGTTGAGTTTTAAGATAAAATTCAACAACACAACCCTTTTACCAGTTAGCATACTCGAATTGACTTCAACCAGATCTTGTAAAAGAGAAAGGGCGAGCGACGGTGGGAGAGTGAAGGCTGAGAGAGAGGACGACGAGCGAGCGACGTTGAATGGGAGAGGTTCGCCTGATCGTTGCTTCGCCTGATCGTGGCGATTCTCATTTCGTTTCTTCGATCTTCGTTTAGTGGTGAGGGAGGAGTATGGAGTAGAGAGGAGAGAGAAAGAGGAAAAGAGATAAGGTATGGGGAGTCTGAGACGCGTTGGGCCTTCATCTGCTTTGGGCCTCTAAAAAGAGGCGCGTTATTTTGGGGCCGAGCTTGTTTTTGCTTTAGAAAAAATAACTGAAAATCTAATCCGGTCTTGTGAACCGGATCAGATTTTTGAAAACTGCAGCAGTTTCCACAATCTGATCCGAAGAACCGGATCATATTCTCCACCCAGCTCTCCCTCCCATTTTTTTGTTGATTTTCGGATGCGGTTTTGTAAAAACCGAATCTGTTACTAAGTGATAGATAAGGTTTTTTCCAATAGTGTCCATATTGACGTCCCTGCCAGAAGGACTGGCCTCGGGGTTTATTTGGGAGTCTTCTAAACTGCGGTCAGGGGAAGGAGGCTCGCCCAAAGGCTCAGCACTTTGGGCCCCCCTCGCCTCATCTGGAACTCGTCCAGTAGATTCCTCCATGTCTAAACTATTTGACGGGAGTATTACCTTTCGTCTTAGACGGGCCATTTGCTTGACGCGCGCCAAATTACGCTGCACAGGTAAAGACAAGGTCGTCAGACTTTCTCGGCCAAAACCACAAAAAATATATACTCGGCCAGAAGAGGCCCAACTCTAGAATGCGCCGAAGAAGAAGTATATGTTCTAGGGTCAAGACAAGCTCTTGGTCGGCTAGGATTATTTGACGAAGAAGATTCCATTTTATTGATTTTCTAAGAAAAAATAAAGAATAAAGAAAAGTAAAAAGAACAAAGAAAAGATACCTGATGAAACGCCTGGACGATTCGGTGAAGAAGACTGAGAATAGATGATCTCTCTCTCTCTCTCTCTCTAGAAAAGAAATTTGCGGAGCTTCTCTCTCTAGAAAAAATTTGCAGAGCTTCTCTCTCTAGAAAAAATCTCTCAAGGTGTGAAATGATTTAATGAATTCATACCAAGGATATACATAGGAGGGTAAGAAACCCGTTGAGCTGGTTAAGGATAACCGAAAAAAGTTTAAAATGGCCAATTATGACCGACAAAACCCAGAAAAGGGCGCGTCATTGCCTCTATTTTGAATTTGAATAAACTACCTTGGGTAAAAGGGTATTAACCGTCAGATAGGCCAACAGTGAAAACCCTTTTAGGGGCAAATGTTGTAGCCTAAAAATCTACGACTCCTTTAGAGACACTTGGGCTCATCAGAGCCGTACACGTGTCCTCCCCTAATAAATAAAAAGGATTTAACCCTTGGGTTGTTTTCAGTTGGGAGAAAAGGCTTACTTTTCTGGCCCAACAGTTAGTTAGAGCCCAACCACTTGAAGGTAGCTGCAAGTGATTGGTTGATAAACTCTCACAAATCATGGCCTGCCACGTGTCATGATCTGATTACTTAGCTAATCAGATGCCACTATTCTAGGGCAGTTTTTAAGGATAGCTGTCATACTACAATCACTATAAATACCCCTGAAATCAGGAGAAAGATCATTCAATGCAAACAGTGTAAACTTAATCTGAAGAAATACTCTATCACTTTCTCTCTCAATGTCTATTTTCTCTTACAACTCCTGATATCTGACTTAAGCTTCGGAGGGGGAACCACCACCCAAACCTCCAGGGTAGGTCCCTTTTTGCAGGTTCGGGAACGAAGCTCGTTTTCGGACCAGGCAGATTCAGACATTGTTGCACAAGTCTCCAAGTGAAGAACATCTAAGGAATACTAGTTTACTTGCGGGACAAGAAAGCTAAACCTGTAGCTTACTTGTTGGACAAGCATACTAAACATCTGTCATCCAGAAACAATTGTTATGTTGTCTACTACTTGCGAGCATCCAAAAATGATTTTCAGTTTCCTGAAAACAATTATAGATAATGGTTGAATTTTCCTTGAAATTCCACTGAATGAGAAAGGAGTAAAGGGTAGAGAACACAACAAAAATGGTTGAATTTTCCTTGAAACTCCACTGAAATCATGTTAATTAAGTTGGGACAATCAAACAGTCGAAAAAATATTTTTAGATGGGGGAATTTCAGAGTGAGGGATATAGCTATTCAATCCCAGAAGATCAAGGTTTAAACAATCAACAATGTGAGATAAAATTATTCTTAAACTCGCTCAAGATAGGTGGTAAAGAAAAATTTTAAGCCATATATGAGGCATGAATCCTTCGCATATAGTTCAACTTCTTAGGGTTTGTATGATCAATAAGGGGAAGAAATGGGTGGCGCACGCCAATGGGACCCTTCAATAAGTCTATTGGAATTGGCTCTGTATCAATGAGAGAGAAGGAGATTGGAAATTTGTGTTTTTTTATTTAAAATAAGGGGAAGAAATGGGTGTTTAGCTTTAGAGTGAGGCAAAAGAATGGTGGTGGACTGGTGGCAGAGAGCACTTTGTGATTAGTGTTGAGGAAATAGAGGAGAGAGGGGGGGTTTGGTAAAAAAAAGAGAAAAAACACATTTTACCTGTTGTAGCAGGTTATTAACTTGCTGAGACCATTTTTGTAAAAAATGAGTAATAGTTAGGACCACTGAAAAATAATCAAAAGTTGGGACTAAAAATAGGTGATCGTCCAAAGTCGGGACTGTTCCTGTCAATTTTTCCTAACGTATATTCATATTATTTATACTAATATATTAAAAACGTGCTTAAGCAAGTCTATCTCTCCCTTTAGTTTTTTCATTCCATGTCATCGTTATGCACATTAAAAAAATTAGAAACAAACTCCATGTAAGATTTGACCACGTGACCTCAAGTTAATATACTAAAGTTCTAACCAATAAGCTATGCAAATTAGATGGTATTTTTTAACATGAAATTAAAAATGTTAATCACTCGGGGCATCGTTTGGGACGAAAAACTAGTTGTATTATTATAACTCCAGATCCACATTGGCGATAGTATTTCCATATCGGATTGATAGATTCATTGCAACTCATATTTTTTATCCACCATTATTGGGTTTTTTTTTGCGTCACCATTTTGTCAGGGGCGGTTTACAACATGCGCGAGCTGCGCGATGGCATAGGTCCCCCCAGAAAGAAGGGGCCCCTAGTTATATCTAGTCTTTGTCGTGAGCGTAATGTGCAAGTAAAATTGTCTGGGTCAGTGGCTCTTGGTTTTCATTAAATTCCTAAAAGAATGTGGAAGTTTTGTGTTTGACTATCGCATGAAGAAATTTTAATATGGTATCATTAATGTATTTCACACCTAGTGTTTGCCAGCCTACAAGCCTATAACCCTTTTTTATTTTTTCCATTTCTTCTAACAATGCAAGCCTTCGCCTTCTGTGCAGCAGTGCTACATTACCAACCCATTCTTCACTCATCCTCCCATATTCCATCACTACAAGATAGAAGTAAAACTTAAAAAAGTATGTACATTTCCAAAAAAAATAAAAATTACAAGTATATTATACTTGTAAAGCAAAAATGCAAGCTTACGAGTGCAATATTACTCCCAATCTATCTCATTAAGGCTTAAAAGCACCATAGCTCTTTGTAATTTTTTGATATTATATTTATTTTTGAGTTTTTTGCGAGGATATACCAGGGTAATAGACATTTTGTGGGGATATACCTCACTAATTTTTTTTTTTGTGGGGATATACCAACCTAAATTTAAGTTTTCTTAAAAGGTACCAAAAACACTACTTCCGACGAGAAAGTCAAATTTTCGTCCTTTGACTTGGTAACTTAACCCTAATTTATACCCTATAGCACAAATTCAAACCACATAGTACAATTGAAGAACACAAGAAGTAAGTTGAATTGAGATTAAAGCTAAAATAAGACATCATACCTTGCAATTGATGATTTTGGACCGCCTTTTCTTGCTGAATTGAAGAGCGTTCTTTTCCAAGGTTTAAGGAGATGGAATTGTTAAGGGAGGGGGTTGGTTATTAATGGAGGGACTTCTTAAAAAAATTGTAAAAAAAACATTTCAATAGTATGCGCGTGGTTAATGGGGTCAAACACAACATTTGTGGCTCACTCGCGAGTTCCTACCAAGTCAAAGGCCGAAAATTTGACTTTCTCGCCGGAAATAGTGTTTTTGATACCTTTTAACAAAATTTAAATTTAGGTTGGTATATCCTCACAAAAAAAAATTTAGTGAGGTATATCGCCACAAAATGTCATATTACCCTAGTATATCCCCGCAAAAAACTCTTTTTTTTTCAATTTTGTTTTAGTATTACCTTTGGTACCTCTGATAAGAGTTTCAGTAGATGTGTATATAATTTTTATATAAGTTGCCAAATTTAGTTAATTTGTTGATTAATTATGTAGAGAATTCAAATTGTGCAACAAATCATAAATCTCTTGGTAATTTAAATAATAAATTTATGTCATTTTTTCCAAACTATAATTAAGGGCCTCATATACAGAAATTGTACAGGGCCCCTATTTATTAACCCCGCCCCTGCATTTTGTTGTTTGTTTTTCTTTCCTTTTCTTCTATTACTTTCAGTTCCAAGTCCAATCAACAAATCTACTCGACGTCGTCTCAAATTCATTGAAACCTATATGCTAAAAATTGACATATACTATAAGGACTTATAATTTTTCAATTTAATTAACATACCAAATTGCATTTGCATAATAGAATATAATATAATTAATAATTAGCTACTACAAAAAACAAGAGACTCCCTCCATTCTATAAAGTTTTTCTTATTTTCACTTTTCACGTTTGCAAATGCACAATTTGTATCATTAATAACAAGTTTGCTAACAACAGTGTAGGTGCGATAGGTTGTTCAATAATATCAACAATGGTCAATAACACTTAATTGAGACCATTTTTTTCCCTTCAAGATTTCTCCGCTACTTGCCTTTGTCACTCCTTTTTGTTTTGGATACCCACGAGGTTAGTATGTCCCATACACACCTTCTTCCTTTCCCAAGGTTTTCTAAGCAATATTGGCTTGAGGCATAAGTTTGAAAATTGTAATTTTTCCAACCGAATACTAAATATGCGTTTTGGCCAATCTAAACTCATACCTAATAGTCTAATACATACTTCTATGAATTAAGGAACAAAACATAAAGGTGGCAATTGGATCTTTGAGATAGGTGAATTCTGAGTCTAGGGAGACCCTTGTACTCGGTCATTCGAAGCGTCAAATTTCGGGGTGTAAATGACGCGAGTCGAATTTGAGTTTGGGCTAGCTCGACTCGACTCGTTAGCATTTCGAGCCGAGCTCGAGTTGAGTCGAGCTTTGACCGAGTCGAATTTTGACCAAGTAGACTTCGAGCAAGTGTCTTGTGTTAAAAGCAACCATAAGGTAGCAAATAAGTCAAACTTAGGTACTTTACCATAGATAATTAAGTGGTTGTTTGGTATACATGGGAATTTAGTTCCCATGGGAAGTTCCATTTTCTAGGAAGTTAATTCCCTTTTGTAATTGCTAGGAAATTGACTAATGTGTTTGGTTGACATCAAGTAATTTGTAGTTCACATGAATTGATGTGGGAATTTTGAATGACTAAGGGGGAGGCTAGGTGAATAAATTCCAACGTTTTGTGGGAATTTTAATTTCCCATAAATTTTCATTGCCCCCATTTTCCCCACTTCCTGTCATCCAAACAACTACTCAATTTAGAATATCATGGGAATTTCTATTGCCTACATAATTTCCTATATACCAAACAACCACTAAGTATTTGAGCTTCACACGAGTTTTCGAGTTGAGCATCGAGTTGCTCAACTCGACTCGCCAGTACCTCGAGTCGAGTTCGAGCTCACTCGAGTCGAGCTTTGACCAAACCAATCTCGAGTAGCTCGCGAGCTGTTTCGTCTCATTTACACACCTAGTCAAATCAAAGGCATCCAAACAATGGTCGTCGTGGTAATGGTTCAATGAAGGGGAGTATGGAGGAAGCAACTTGTAAGGATGGGCATGGGTCCAGGACCCGACCCGGACCCTGCTGGACCCGACCCTAATTTAAGAGTTTGGGTCCAACTTTTTCAGACCCTAAGGGTCCAGGTTCGGGTCCAAGTAAATTTTTTTGGGTCTGGATCCGGGTCTTGATATTTTAGACTCAGACCCGACCCTTAAATTTTAACCTTTTAAAAAAAAAAACAAACTGATTTTCTAATAGGCTAGGTCCTAAACTAAAACACCAATACTGTAACGCCCTGTAATTTAATATAATTCTAAAAATGAAACACTACATGATAGTACCAGGATCGAACCAAATGTTACATCTTTTATTTATAATTATATATAATATAGAGTTTACAGGACATTACTGCCGTATTCCTAATAATAGAAATACTAGGCGAAAACAAAATAAAACATGATACTAATATAACAAATAATAAAAAAAAAAACAAGATAACAACATATAGTATATTAGTCCTAATATTTTATATTCCTCACTCCTGCCCATTCCCATCACTGGTACCTGAAAACAAAACATTTTATAACAGTCAACCCAAAAGGGTCCAGTACATTCCCAATACCATGTAAAAACACTTTGCAGATAATTATATAAAATAATCAGTTACGATTTTATAAAATCATTTGTTATAGTTTCTCCCGACAAATCTCGTGTGCACACCCCTATAATGACGTACGTCACTCCGGATAATATTTTCAGGCCTTTAGCCTCTCCTGATACTTCCGTGTGCACACCCCTACAATGACGTACGTCACTCCATATAATTCATTCCTCCAACACAAACCACAAACCTCCATTTTATAATACCACGAACCTCCAATTTATAATACCACGAACCTCCATGTTATAATACCACGAACCTCCATTTTATTTTATCATAACAACATCTTTATATAACATCATTATTACCACATATGATAGTATTTTTAGAATCACCTTGTATATAAATCATAATGTAACAAATACCATTTGCATTATAAACACTTTATTTGCAAATCACAATATACCTTTACTATTAAGGCAAAACTATTACTAATAGTTTATTCTAAAAACATTAATATAACAGTACATTGTAGCAAAACAACATTAAAAAGGGGTATTCAAGAATGTACCTGATAATATTGATGATACCTAATTTGTAACTTACTGTTTTATTCTCACACTCTCTTTCTCTTTCTTTATTTCTTTGTTATTTTGTTTTCCCTGCTCTTCCCAAAACTGGTGAAACTTAGAGTGCTATTTATAAGGCTCTATGGCGGTGTAATGGCGCTAAGCTTATCAATTACATAAAAAAAAAGAACCAATGATCATCATCAGGTATTACGTAGCAAAGTTGAATTAACTTGCTGTAGCAAACATGTATTTTACTTCTGAACTTTCACTACTTGCATGGCTAGTTTCATGAAATAATTTGGTTTGGTTCTATCTCAATACGCATGCATTGATGTTTCCATCTCCAAATAACTTGGAAGCCAAATATAGTTTGCCAAGTGTCAAGAATTTACTAAATCCGAAACCTACCAATATTGTATTTTGTGTATTGTCTTAAAATGGGGAGCGACTGTCCGTCCTTAGGTAAAATCATTAGTGACGATTCTAAAAAGTAAACTACGTTGGTCATTAGCTTCACCGTTTATAAGTTAGGAGCATTGTAGGTTTATGTAGTACTTACTAAAAATCCTACTAGATATATTTATAAGCTCATAAACTAGTAATTGATAATTTTATTAATCTTTGACTCTTAAAGTACTTTATAAACTATAATGTTAATATAAATGATATATATATGCACATATAACTTGCCCTGAGCAAATGCACAAGGCCAAGGAAATTCATAACTTCATCTAAAATAATCATATAAATGACAAAATAACGTATATAAGATCTTAGGGACTAGTTTATCTTATAATAATACTTTAACCTTCAATCCCTTACTAATATAAATATATATATATATATATATATATATATATCTTTTTTTTTTTCCTGGTTATTACATTATCCCCTCTTTAAAAGAAGTTTCGTCCTCAAAACTTAAAGTTAAATTACCTTAAAATAAGTGTGGGTACTTATCTCGCATATCCTGTTCGACTTCCCATGTAGCTTCTGTTTCGACGTGATTAGACCATAACACCTTTACTAACGGAATTACTTTGTTGCGTAGTACCTTATCTTTATGATCTAGAATTTGAACAGGTTGCTCTTCATAAGTCAAATCTTCTCCAACTCGAAGAGGGGGTATATTAATGACATGGGATGGGTCTGGTATATATCGACGTAAAAGTGAAACGTGAAACACATCATGTATTCGAGAAAATTCACTAGGGAGTGCTAATCGGTAAGCTACGTTTCCAATTTTCTCGATAATCTCAAATGGCCCAATGTATCTAGGACGAAGTTTTCTTGCTTTGCCAAACCTCACTACTCCTCTAGTAGGGGAAACTTTTAGAAATACTGACTCACCTACAGAAAATTCTACATGTCTTCTTTTAAGGTCAGCATAACTTTTCTGACGACTCTGTGCAGTTCTCATTTTCTCCTGAATGATTCGAACCTTGTAAGATGTTTCTTGTATCATTTCAGGTCCGATTATCTTCGATTCATCTATGTCGCTCCAACATAAAGGGGTTCTACATTTCCGTCCATATAGAGCTTCATAAGGTGCCATATCAATGCTAGCATGGTAACTATTGTTATAGGAGAATTCTATTAATGGAAAATACTTTTCCCATGAACCTTTGAATTCTAAAACACAAGCTCGTAACAAGTCTTCTAAAGTTTGAATTGTTCTCTCAGTCTGGCCATCTGTAGCTGGGTGAAAGGCGGTGCTAATGTTCAGTTGTGTGCCCAATGCTTTCTGTAACTTTTGCCAAAACTTAGACACATATCGGGAATCTCGATCAGACACAATAGAGCTAGGTACTCCATGAAGTCTAATAATCTCTTCAACATACTTTCTTGCTAATCGCTCAAGATCCCAAGTATTATGAATCGCTAAGAAATGAGCACTTTTTGTAAGCCTATCTACTATAACCCATATAGAATTCATTCCTTGAGGAGTTGTTGGTAACCCCATAACATAATCCATTGCTATTGACTCCCATTTTCAAGTGGGTATATCCAAAGGCTGCAAAAGTCCTGAAGGGCGCTGATGTTCTATTTTTACTTGTTGGCAAGTCAGACATTTGGCAACGAATTCTGCAATTTCTTGCTTCATGTTACTCCACCAAAACATACCACAAAGATCTTTATACATCTTATTTCCACCTGGATGTACAGAGTAAAAGGTATTATGTGCTTCATTCAAGATTCTCCTTTTTAAATCTATCTGATCCGCTACACACAATCGTCCTTGAAAACGAAGTGATCCATCATCTTGTATCACAAAACCAGTCTCTTTCCCAATCAACACTCGTTCATGAATCTTCTTTAATTGTGGATCTGTTTTCTGCAACTCCTTAATTTCTTCACTCAAGGTCGGTTTGATTTCTAAAGCTGCTAAATATCCTTCCAGATCACCTACAATCAACTCAATTTCTAACTTCTGAAGTTCTCTTTGGGTAACAGGCTGAATAGCAAGTGAGTTAAGGGTAGCGTAATTCTTCCGACTAAGAGCGTCAGCTACCACATTGGCCTTTCCAGGGTGATATTGAATATCCAATTCATAATCCTTTATAAATTCTAACCACCTTCGTTGTCTCATGTTTATATCTTTCTGGGTGAAAATGTATTTAAGGCTTTTGTGATCTGTGTAAATTTTACACTTAACCCCATATAGATAATGTCTCCAAATTTTCAATGCAAAAATAATGGCGGCAAGTTCAAGGTCATGGGTAGGGTAATTCTGCTCGTGAGGTTTTAACTGACGAGATGCATAAGCTATCACTTTCCCATGTTGCATCAACACACATCCCAACCCTTGTCTAGAGGCATCAAGATATATTTCTAAACCTTCGGTACCACTAGGAAGAGTAAGAATTGGAGCTGTGGTAAGACGAAATTTCAGTTCTTGGAATGCTACTTCACACTTGTCACTCCACTCAAATTTTGTAGTTTTTCTTATGAGGTTTGTGATAGGTTGAGCAATTCGGGAAAAGTTTTCCACAAATCGACGGTAATATCCTGCTAACCCTAGGAAACTTCGTACTTCTGACACATTGGTGGGTCGAGGCCAATTAATGATTGCTTCTACTTTCTGGGAATCTACTTGCACACCTTCTCTAGACACAACATGTCCTAGAAATGCTATTTTATCTAACCAAAATTCACACTTTTTAAATTTTGCAAATAGCTGGTTCTTTCTTAGAGTTTCCAGAACTATTCTCAAATGTTCCTCGTGCTCTTTCTTATCTTTGGAATACACTAAAATAACATCAATAAACACAATAACAAAATGATCTAGATGAGGCCTGAAAACTCTATTCATAAGGTCCATAAATACAGCTGGGGCATTGGTAAGACCAAAAGGCATAACAAGAAACTCATAATGTCCGTACCTCATTCTAAAAGCAGTTTTCGGAATATCTAAAGGTCTGATTCTTAATTGATGGTATCCAGATCGTAAGTCTATCTTTGAAAATACCGACGCACCTTGTAACTGGTCAAAAAGGTCATCAATACGAGGCAAAGGATATTTGTTTTTAATGGTTATCTTGTTAAGTTCTCTGTAGTCTATACATAACCTTAGGGTTCCATCTTTTTTCTTTACAAATAAAACGGGTGTTCCCCATGGTGATAGACTCGGTCTAATATATCCTTTTTCCAATATCTCATCAAGTTGTATCTTTAATTCCTTTAATTCTGCAGGTGCCATTCTATATGGTGCTTTTGAGATAAGTGCTACCCCAGGTACTAACTCAATGGTGAAATCAATTTCTCTTTGCGGAGGCATATTTACAATTTCCTCAGGAAAGACATCTTGGAATTTTCTAACAACAGGGATGTCAGAGATTTTGGGTTCAGATTTTTCAATACTAATAACATCACAAAGGTATCCTTCACAACCTTGTCTCAACATTTTTTGTGCCTGAAGAAAAGAAATGATTCTAGATTCTGGTGTTGTCTTACTATTCTGAAATGTGACTATCTTTTCTTCAGAATTTACTAAGGTTACAGATTGCTTTTGACAGTCTACTATGGCACGGTGTTTATTCATCCAATCCATTCCTAAGATAACATCAAATCCCTTAAGGTTAAATTGAATTAGATCAGCATGAAATATATTTCCTTCTATACTTAAAGGACAATTTTTATATATAGTTTGACACGGGACAATATTTCCTGTAGGGAGACTAATGCAAAATTCTAAATTTGACTCACTAGGATTCAAATGCAGATATTTAGACATGGTAATGGATATAAATGAATGGGATGCTCCGGTATCAAATAAAACATGTATCGGGAAAGAGTGTATAGAAATGTTACCCGTAACTACTTCACTTGAGTTTTCGACTTCTTGTGGATTTATCATAAACACACGACCAGAGGTTGGATTTTGACATTGGATAGCTCCACCTTGATGTTTAAAGGTAGGTTTTGAGGTATAGGGATTAGGTGCAGTTACTTTTGTATTTGACATTCTACCTCTCTCTAATGGGCAATCCTTTCTTAAGTGACTTGTACTCCCACAAGTATAGCAACGATTATTTGCAAACCTACACTTTTCAGTTGGGTGGTTGAAATATCCACATTTGGCGCAAGGGGGTTTTTGATAGTGGATTGGAGGTACAAAGGGTTTCGCATTCCCGATATTAGGCCTTTTCTGAAAATTTCTATTTGTAGTACGTGTTCTTTCCCACTTCCTTTTATACACTACATCTTCTGCCTCTCTTTCTCTAATTATTCTCTCAGCATTTGCTGCCTTATCATACATCTCTTGGTAGCTATGACAACTATGGGTGGAAAGTCGGTCACAGAGTTCCCAATTAAGATCTCTCTCAAACTTATTCATTCTTAACTCCTCAGTTGCTACCAGGTGTGGTGCAAATCAAGATAATTCCATAAACTTTGCTGCATACTCCATAACAGACCTATTACCTTGCTCTAATTGATTAAATTCTTCCTCTTTCTGTCTTTTCAGGGCTGATGGGTAAAATTTTGCTCTCATAAGATCTTTCAACTGAGTCCATCCAAAATCTTTATTATTTCTCCTTTCCTTCACAGTTTCCCACCATAGATCTGCCTACCCAACTAGATAATAAACAGCAAATCCTACTTTCCATTTTTCAGGACAATTTATAGCATCAAACAATTTATCCATACTTCTTATCCAATCCTCAAACTCTACAAGGTTAGGTTTTCCATCATAGGTTTTAGGATTATAACTAGCCATTTTTCTAAAATACCTTGCACTCTCTTCTTCTTCATGGTTTTTGTTGTTTTTAAGCATTTCAAATAAAAGTGATGTGACTTCCTTAACATTTCCCTCTCCGTTATCATGGTTTGGGACTGGTTGGTTCTCTTGTGTAGACTGGTTATTTGCAGATTCCATTATCCTAAATACATGATAGATTGAAGTTAAAATCGAATTGTAGTTAAGTTAGTATAGCATTTGTGAAATGAATAGAAGCACAATAAACAAACAAACACACACCTATATATATATGTATATGTATATATACATGGAATTATACATAGCACAGTTAGTACATAAACTAAACCTATTCCTATTCAACCATCCGATAGGGTGAAAACAACAAAATATACACCCTACATCACCTTAAGCCAAGTGTCAATATATATATACAAACAAAAATGGTTGACACCTAACATATAAAAGAGTTTCTTCAACTTGATATCTTCCTTACTCGTCATCATCATCTCTTGGTGCATCTGGGTCCTTATTGAGATCAACACTTCCACATGATTCTGTCTCATCATCAGAGACAAATACCACGTGATCCCTCTCATAAGCTAGCAATTCTCCAAATAGTTCTTCAAAAGTCGGGGTCCATCTTGGCCTCCCTAATCCAAACCTTAAGTATTTCTCCCAATTTGGAAAACTATTAACAAGTAGGTCACTATACTTATTCTTAAAGGAGTCCCACAGAGCATTCACCGGAAGAGTTTCAACTAAAGCAAAACTAAAATAAGGCGCAGTCATTCCACATTCAGGGAAATGAGTATTAAATGCATCGATAGCTCTTGCTAAACGGTTGATATGATCCATGACACTATAGTCAGGATCCATCGTTAGTGCTCGTGGGACTCCTTTAAGAATAAGTATAGTGACCTATTTGTTAGCCCCGCCCCTGCATTTTGTTGTTTGTTTTTCTTTCCTTTTCTTCTATTACTTTCAGTTCCAAGTCCAATCAACAAATCTACTCGATGTCGTCTCAAATTCATTGAAACCTATATGCTAAAAATTGACATATACTATAAGGACTTATAATTTTTCAATTTAATTAACATACCAAATTGCATTTGCATAATAGAATATAATATAATTAATAATTAGCTACTACAAAAAACAAGAGACTCCCTCCATTCTATAAAGTTTTTCTTATTTCCACTTTTCACGTTTGCAAATGCACAATTTGTATCATTAATAACAAGTTTGCTAACAACAGTGTAGGTGCGATAGGTTGTTCAATAATATCAACAATGGTCAATAACACTTAATTGAGACCATTTTTTTCCCTTCAAGATTTCTCCGCTACTTGCCTTTGTCACTCCTTTTTGTTTTGGATACCCGCGAGGTTAGTATGTCCCATACACACCTTCTTCCTTTCCCAAGGTTTTCTAAGCAATATTGGCTTGAGGCATAAGTTTGAAAATTGTAATTTTTCCAACCGAATACTAAATATGCGTTTTGGCCAATCTAAACTCATACCTAATAGTCTAATACATACTTCTATGAATTAAGGAACAAAACATAAAGGTGGCAATTGGATCTTTGAGATAGGTGAATTCTGAGTCTAGGGAGACCCTTGTACTCGGTCATTCGAAGCGTCAAATTTCGGGGTGTAAATGACGCGAGTCGGATTTGAGTTTGGGCTAGCTCGACTCGACTCGTTAGCATTTCGAGCCGAGCTCGAGTTGAGTCGAGCTTTGACCGAGTCGAATTTTGACCAAGTAGACTTCGAGCAAGTGTCTTGTGTTAAAAGCAACCATAAGGTAGCAAATAAGTCAAACTTAGGTACTTTACCATAGATAATTAAGTGGTTGTTTGGTATACATGGGAATTTAGTTCCCATGGGAAGTTCCATTTTCTAGGAAGTTAATTCCCTTTTGTAATTGCTAGGAAATTGACTAATGTGTTTGGTTGACATCAAGTAATTTGTAGTTCACGTGAATTGATGTGGGAATTTTGAATGACTAAGGGGGAGGCTAGGTGAATAAATTCCAACGTTTTGTGGGAATTTTAATTTCCCATAAATTTTCATTGCCCCCATTTTCCCCACTTCCTGTCATCCAAACAACTACTCAATTTAGAATATCATGGGAATTTCTATTGCCTACATAATTTCCTGTATACCAAACAACCACTAAGTATTTGAGCTTCTCACGAGTTTTCGAGTTGAGCATCGAGTTGCTCAACTCGACTCGCCAGTACCTCGAGTCGAGTTCGAGCTCACTCGAGTCGAGCTTTGACCAAACCAATCTCGAGTAGCTCGCGAGCTGTTTCGTCTCATTTACACACCTAGTCAAATCAAAGGCATCCAAACAATGGTCGTCGTGGTAATGGTTCAATGAAGAGGAGTATGGAGGAAGCAACTTGTAGGGATGGGCATGGGTCCAGGACCCGACCCGGACCCTGCTGGACCCGACCCTAATTTAAGAGTTTGGGTCCAACTTTTTCAGACCCTAAGGGTCCAGGTTCGGGTCCAAGTAAATTTTTTAGGGTCTGGATCCGGGTCTTGATATTTTAGTCTCGGACCCGACTCAGACCCGACCCTTAAATTTTAACCTTTTTTAAAAAAAAAACAAACTGATTTCCTAATAGGCTAGGTCCTAAACTAAAACACCAATACTGTAACGCCCTGTAATTTAATATAATTCTAAAAATGAAACACTACATGATAGTACCAGGATCGAACCAAATATTACATCTTTTATTTATTATTATATATAATATAGAGTTTACAGGACATTACTGTCGTATTCCTAATAATAGAAATACTAGGCGAAAACAAAATAAAACATGATACTAATATAACAAATAAAAAAAAAACAAGATAACAACATATAGTATATTAGTCCTAATATTTTATATTCCTCACTCCTGCCCATTCCCATCACTGGTACTTGAAAACAAAACATTTTATAACAGTCAACCCAAAAGGGTCCAGTACATTCCCAATACCATGTAAAAAACACTTTGCAGATAATTATATAAAATAATCAGTTACGATTTTATAAAATCATTTGTTATAGTTTCTCCCGACAAATCTCGTGTGCACACCCCTACAATGTCGTACGTCACTCCGGCTAATATTTTTAGGCCTTTAGCCTCTCCTGATACTTCCGTGTGCACACCCCTACAATGACGTACGTCACTCCATATAATTCATTCCTCCAACACAAACCACGAACCTCCATTTTATAATACCACGAACCTCCAATTTATAATACCACGAACCTCCATGTTATAATACCACGAACCTCCATTTTATTTTATCATAACAACATCTTTATATAACATCATTATTACCACATATGATAGTATTTTTAGAATCACCTTGTATATAAATCATAATGTAACAAATACCATTTGCATTATACACACTTTATTTGCAAATCACAATATACCTTTACTATTAAGGCAAAACTATTACTAATAGTTTATTCTAAAAACATTAATATAACAGTACATTGTAGCAAAACAACATTAAAAAGGGGTATTCAAGAATGTACCTGATAATATTGATGATACCTAATTTTTAACTTACTGTTTTATTCTCACACTCTCTTTCTCTTTCTTTATTTCTTTGTTCTTTTGTTTTCCCTGCTCTTCCCAAAACTGGTGAAACTTAGAGTGCTATTTATAAGGCTCTATGGCGGTGTAATGGCGCTAAGCTTATCAATTACATAAAAAAAAAAAGAACCAATGATCATCATCAGGTATTACGTAGCAAAGTTGAATTAACTTGCTGTAGCAAACATGTATTTTACTTCTGAACTTTCACTACTTGCATGGCTAGTTTCATGAAATAATTTGGTTTGGTTCTATCTCAATACGCATGCATTGATGTTTCCATCTCCAAATAACTTGGAAGCCAAATATAGTTTGCCAAGTGTCAAGAATTTACTAAATCCGAAACCTACCAATATTGTATTTTACGTATTGTCTTAAAATGGGCAGCGACTGTCCGTCCTTAGGTAAAGTCATTAGTGACGATTCTAAAAAGTAAACTACGTTGGTCATTAGCTTCACCGTTTATAAGTTAGGAGCATTGTAGGTTTATGTAGTACTTACTAAAAATCCTACTAGATATATTTATAAGCTCATAAACTAGTAATTGATAATTTTATTAATCTTTGACTCTTAAAGTACTTTATAAACTATAATGTTAATATAAATGATATATATATGCACATATAACTTGCCCTGAGCAAATGCACAAGGCCAAGGAAATTCATAACTTCATCTAAAATAATCATATAAATGACAAAATAACGTATATAAGATCTTAGGGACTAGTTTATTTTATAATAATACTTTAACCTTCAATCCCTTACTAATATAAATATATATATGTATTTTTTTTTCCTGGTTATTACAAATACACCATTCAGGGGCTTCACTTTGAAAACCTAGCTATTTTCTACAGCAGCCGTTAAGTGAGAGAGACTCACCACCCGTACCACCTTAGCTATTTTCCAACACAAACTTATTATGTATTATAGTTAGGGATGGGCATGGGTCCAGGACCCGACCCGGACCCTGCTGAACGCGACCATAATTTAAGGGTCTGGGTCCAACTTTTTCAGACCCTAAGGGTCCGGCACTAGTACAGAAATGATGATTTGCGTCTGTCCATTTGCGTCGCACACTCGAAGAAATGACGCAAATTGGCAATTTGCGTCGCATACCATTAATGGTCCGACGCAAATAATATCAACAGAAGAGTAGGAGAAGAACATATGCGTCGGATCACCAAGACAAACGACGCAAAAACAACTATCTGCGTCGGACACGACGTTCATCCGCCGCAGATGGTTGTTGGCTAAAATATATGCAAACAGCGTCATCTGCGTCGGACCCTAAGGATACGCGACGCAGATAACTTAACTGCATCGCATGTCCTTAGGCTCCGACGCAGATGACACCACCCATATCCTGTATCCAAACTGCACCATCTACCTGCGTCGCACTTCGTTGGGACGCGACGCAAATCACTTGTGTGTTCTATCTGCGTCGGACCTTTGGTCATGTTCGATGCAAATGGCCTTGGGTCTGATTTACTTTTCTAACGGCTCATTAATTTCGAAGCCCTAAAACATACTCACTCTCAAACCACTCTCACTCTCTCTCTCCTGCGATTGCGAACGGCATTCTGGCGAATCACTCTCAACCTCTCGCCGGCGACAATCTCTCTCTTGGTTTTCGCTTGTCACTCCCATTCTCTCTCTCTCTCTCTGGGTTTTCGCTCGTCACTCATTGTCTCTAGCGGCTGCTCACCGCCGACATTGACCGGCGATATTCACCGGCGTCTCCTCGAACGACTTCCTCTTCCCCCCGCCGCTCCGGTTTCTCTCACCCACGACCTCCTCTAATTACCGCGTCGCGCCACACCCAACTGCTGCTCGTGGCCCCTGCCGGTCGGCGGCCCAGTCAGTTTCTGTCACCGGAACACTCCTCTCGCCGATGTACTATCTCTCTCCGGCAATGTAAGTTTTGTTTTTTTTTTTAGTATTTTTTTTACCCCTTAATCCTTATCCCCTTTTCAACATAATGCAAGTGAGCTTTGTCATATTATGTAAGCCTTTTGTCTTTGAGGCATATATGCATGTTCTCTCAAGTTCTTTTCAAATTTAGATGGTTTATCCCAGTTAATTGATGTAGTGTCTATATTAATGAAGTATGGAAGTGTTGAAAAGTAATACTTGGTTAATGCCCAATTGCAGTTGCCACATTCCGTCCTCTACTTATCGGCTTGCCGGTGCTCCAAGCTCACCTCGATGTGCTGGTCTTCGCTGCTCCTTGAGCAGAGGTATATATTATAGCTTTTGATTTATGTTTATTTGTTTTATTTGTCCCTATAATGTTGAATTATGTGATTGGGAAAGTATATATGTGAATTGTTTGGTTATTATGTGATTGGGAAAGTTTATGTTGAATTACGACCAAACCTATATGGACATACCTTAATGGGGTGGGGAGGGAAATCTAAGGAATGGATTGGTTTGTGCTGTTTAATTGCAATGTGTGCATCACTTGCCTAGATACCCATTCGAGGCTTACTCATTAGGAGTAAGTCTTGAATAGTCCCTGGTTTGGGATTGTCTTTGAGTTTCTTATCTCACTTAGGATGTGAATGAATGTTTGGTTTTCGATTCTAAGAAAGATCTAGCTCATTTCCCTAAGCGTCCTCTGGGTACATATGTTGATAGTTTACCTACTATCTTCATCGTGTACTTGGAGAACTATAGGGAAGTGCTGCCGGATTTTTCTTAGAATTGAAAACCAAACATTCATTCACTAGTGAGATGAGAAACTCAAGGATGGGTTAAGTTGGAGTGATAAGGACCCAAATGTTCATGACTGCATTTGATAAGACACTTTGAATGATGTGATCGATATATTATGTTCTTGTTTGGTGTCTCTAGTGTATATATATGGATCGAACCTGGATGTATGGTAATCGAATTTCGGCGACATTTCTACAAGGGGTTGATGAATTTATCAGGGTTGCATTAGAACATCAATCGCAGAATGGGTCAAAGTTAGTCTTGTGTCCTTGTTGTGATTGCAATAACTCTAAGGGGTATCGTGATGTGGATCAAATTAAGGATCATATGATTCGTCGTGGGTTTAAGAGCAACTATACTAGGTGGACATGGCATGGAGAGTTTTATGATCATGGTATGAGCTCCACTAGCTTTTGTGATGATTTGAATGTTGATCACATTGATGATAAGATTGAGGTTGATATCGAAAAAGGAGAGGATAATAATGATAATGATAGGGTAGATGATGAGAATGATAGGGTGGATGATGAGAATGATAAGGTAGATGAGATGTTGCACAATTTGGAGGATGAAGGAACCGATCGTCCGAATATGTATGATAATATTTAAAGTGCAGCGGACAAACCTATGTATCCGGGGTGTAAGAATATCACTAAACTTTCTGGCATCCTTACATTGTTCAATATGAAATCGAAGCATAGTTGGACAGATAAAAGTCTAAGAGAGTTGTTCACTTTTTTTACAAGAATTGCTACCCGATGGGAATGAAATTCCCAACTTTACCTATGAGGCAAAGAAATTGTTGTGTCCATTAGGTATGGAATATGAGAAGATACATGCATGTCAAAATAATTGTGTGCTGTATCGAAATGAGTACAAGGATTTTGGTGAGTGTCCAAGGTGTGGAGAGTCTGGGTACAAGACAAAGGAGGATGATGAAGGGTTGAAAAAGAAAGAAACTCCGACGAAGGTTCTTTGGTATCTTCCAATCATTCCGAGATTTAGGCGTTTATTTTCGGATGAAAATAATGCTAAATTATTAGGGTGGCATGCAGATGAGAGGAAGAAAGATGGGATACTTAGACATCCGGCCGATTCTCCGCAATGGAGAAATATCGACCGAAAGTTTTCCAGTTTTGGTAAAGAACCTCGAAATCTTAGGCTTGGACTTTGTACGGATCGGATGAACCCATTTGGCACCCTAGGTACCCAGCAAAGCACTTGGCCGGTTCTGCTGACCATTTATAATCTACCCCCCCTGGTTATGTATGAAGCGTAAGTTTATTCTAGATATCGCTTCTTATCTCGGGTCCTAAGCAACCCGGAAACGACATAGATGTGTATCTTGACCCACTCATTCGAGATCTGAAATTGTTGTGGGATGAAGGTGTTTCGAAGTTCGATGCGCATGCGAAAACTGAATCATTACGTGCCATGATATTTTGCACGATTAATGATTTCCCGGCTTATGGGAATTTGTCCGGGTATACAGTTAAAGGAGCAAAGGCATGCCCTATTTGTGATGAGGATATGATTGATGAGCAGTTACATCATTGAGAGAAGAATGTATACCTGTATTATCGTACATGGCTTCCTTTAGATCATCCATTTCGTAAGAAGAAAAAGTTGTTCAACGGAAAAGTGGAGATGAGAGAAGCCCATGTACCTTTACGTGGAAAACAGGTTTCTAGGCGGGTAAAGGATATTGAAACAGTGTTTGGCAAGCCCTTTAAAAGTGTCTCAAAGAACTTGTACAAGAAAAGGTCTAAGTTCTGGGACCTCCCATATTGGAAATGTTTAGAAGTCAGACATTGTCTTGATCTAATGCATATTGAGAAAAATATTTGTGATGCCATTTTCGGCACATTGTTGAATATGCCCGGGAAGACAAAGAATGGAGTTAAAGCTAGGAAAGACATGGTTGAAATGGGCAGACCATAACTAGCACCTCAGGAGCAAGGACAACGCTATTATCTTCCACCAGCTTGCTACACTTTGTCTAAGAAGGAGAAAACGAGTTTTTGTGAGTCTTTGCATAGCTTAAAGGTCCCTGCTGGATACTCGTCAAATTTTCGAAACCTTGTCTCACTGAAGGACTTGAAACTCGTTGGTTTGAAATCTCATGATTGTCATATCTTGATGCAGCATTTATTACCAATTGCAATACGAGGAATTTTGCCTTCCCAAGTAAGATACACGATAACAAAACTGTGTTTCTTCTTCAGAACTATCTCTAGCAAGGTGATTGCTCCTAACACTCTAGATAACTTGCAAGCTGATGTAATAGAGACGATGTGTCGCTTTGAAATGTACTTCCCACCATCGTTCTTTGACATCATGCCTCATTTGATAATTCATCTTGTCCAAGAAATTAAATTTTGTGGGCCCGTTTGTATGAGGTATATGTGGCCTTTCGAAAGACATAGAGGTACTTTGAAGGACAAAGTCATGAATCCAGCCAGACCAGAAGTAAGTATTGTCCAAAGAACAGTTGCAGAGGAAGTATCTGAATATGTAGGTCAGTATTCAGCACGTGCACAAGCAATTGGATTGCCGAAATCTAGACATGCAGGAAGACTTGATGGTTGTGGTACCATTGGTAAAAAAATATTGTGTCTTGACGGAGAGTTGAAAAGAAAAGCTGAATATTTAGTGTTAGAAAATCTGAAACAAGTTCATCCTTACTTAGATGAACACATGACTGTTCTTAGTGTTCATTATCCATTGAAGAATAAACATGAGTTGGTGATTGAGCATAATCGTTCGTTTGTTGATTGGTTTAAAGAACGAGTTATGAACCAATTATCTGACCCAAGAATTAATGAAGTATCGGATACGTTGAGATGGTTGGCAAATGGGTCAAAGATGCAAGTTCTTTCCTATGAAGGGTATGACATCAATGGTTATTCATTTTACACGAAGCGGCAATATGACAAATCCACGATGCAAAACAGTGGTGTTACGTTGGGGGCTTTGTCATCAGAGTATACAAGTAGAAGGGATAGAACAATTGTTGAGACAATGAAGTCTTACTACGGGTTCATTGAAGAGATATTAGAACTTGACTACGTTGACTTCAAAATTCCGCTTTTCCGATGCAAGTGGGTTGAAATTCGTCGTGGTTTAAAGAAGGATGAACATGGCTTTTTTACATTAGTCAATTTCAGCCGGTTAGGGCATCATGAAGATAGTTTCATATTGGCATCACAGCCAAATAAGTTTTCTACATGGTTGACCCTGTCGATTCGAAATGGTCTGTTGTCATTGAAGGAAAAAGGAGAATACTTGGAATTGATGATGTACACGATGAAGAAGAATACGATGCACAATTTAATGAAGTTATTACTTCGTCGGTAGTCATTCCAAGTACATTAGGGGAAGATTTGGACCCAAATTACATTAGTCAAGACCATAGTGAGGGATTTTATGTTGTCAAAGAGAAAACTGATTAATAGGTAATTTATGAATATTATTGCAACTACAATTGTTTATAATCTTCAATTTTATATATTTTATGCATTGTTAACAGAATTTTGAAGTACTTCATTTATGAATCTAACGTGTCTTTGGTTGGTATTTGTATTTGGTTTCAAGTGTAGTGATGGAAGATGAGATAATGCATGATGCATCAGATTAATCGGCAGCCACGTTCTGAGGTCAAGATTACTGATGGAGGTAGTAGGAAGAAAAGAGCGAGTAAGGCTAGAGGTCCTACAAAAGGGATTCGTTCCATACCCGGGGTTCAAATAGTACTTTAGTGGGATGAGTTGATGCGTCCAATTGGGGAGCATGTTGGTGCGTACAAGACACATTGCGGTGAAATCAGTAGAAGCAAAGTGTCTATCTTGTAGGATAGTTGGGATGGTGTTCCACTAGGCCTTAAAAATAGTTTATGGGAAGATGCTAAAGTAAGTAAAAAGTCATTTTTTTTAATTTAATTGAGATCTTGTTTATTAGTTACTAATCGTGTATTATTTTTTAAATTAAAGAGAGAGTTTGGAATAGTTGAGGATGAAAGGAAGAAACGAGATGTGTTGACTACTTGTGATAAGCGGTGGAGGGATTTCAAGTCAAAATTGATGAGTCGATGGATCACAAAAACGAGGAAGGGGCCTAACAATGATAAGCAACCGTATGTGCTCTATCCTTTCATTACGGAAGAGATTTGGAAGCAATTTGTGACAAAGTGTAGCTCTGATGAGTTTAAGGTATATTATATGTACGTTACAATCACATAATATGTTATAATTCATTTTTTATGTTGTGAATATTGACTATTTACTTGTTTTTATATTAGGCTAAAAGTGAAAAAGCAAGAAAGTCTCAGGCTGCCAACATTCATCCTCATTTTCTGGGTCGAAAGTCATACGCAGAGATGATTCCTGTTTGGAAAAGAAAAGGGTATATCCCTTCATCATCTACAGCATCATCTGTTGACTCATCCACATCTTCAGTTTTTTCCTCCTTGCCGGATCGAACTTTGCCATGGCTTCTCGCGAGATCGAAAAAAGATAAGGAAGAAAATCTTTTATTCCCTAATGAAGAAACACAAAAGATAAAAGAGTCCATTGTAAGCATTTTTCAAAATTTATGATATTTTCTTGTCTAATTACTCGTATTCTACTAATCATATGAATTTTTTTAATTGGAAGCAGGATGATTGGAAAAGGAAAGAAAAAGAAGGAGAGTTTGTTCCAGGTCGGATGGATGATGCTCTATCACGTGCTTTACAGAGGAAAGACCGTCCTGGGCGTGTGTTAACAGCTGGGCGTAGCATTGGGATTACATCTGTTTGGGGAGATCCTGATCGGAGTAGTACTGCTCGAAAGGGTAGGGGCATGGATGATGAGGAGATGCAGGAGTTCGAGGCTAGAGTGAGCCAAAGAGTTAGAGAACATACGATGCAAGAGATGAACTCGAAGATAGATACAATAGTTCAAGAAAGGTTGATGGCTTTTGCGGCGCAATTAGGCCTTCAAGCACCAAATCAAACAAGGGAAGATGCGCCGGTCCGAAGTCCTCACATTCCAGTTGATCCTAGTAGCTGTCACTGGAGGGGCGATGATCCATTTGTGAACTTGCAGGTATAAGTTTATTTTATATCTTCTAAGATTATGATATTATGCTTCTAAAACACTTAATTAATGACATTGTGTTCTCCTTGGATGTTAAGAGTCAAGTTCCATGTCGTTTGGCATTAGCGGATGTCTCGGGCCGATCATTGTAGCTGAGGGTACCGTTCATCCACAACTGGGGTCATCATCACATCCTATGGCCGTGAAAGTGAGTGTTGATAATTTCTTTCCGGACTACGCAGATGCTCCAGTTCCACTACCTACGCCATACATCGTGAAACTCAGTCAAGCTGAGGGTTCATTCATGGAATGGCCGAAAGAGTTGATAGTCTCAGATAATCAGGTAACTTATGTTTAATATCTTGATTTATATACTACGTAAGCTTGATTGATATATGAAATAATCTAGATACATATATAGTATGAATTAAAAAGAAGTCGAATTGAATTAGGAACATTTGCCTGAGGGAGGTGCGATGAAGAAGAAGAAAAAAAAATTAGTTGGTAGTGATCTTTGCACCGATGAGTCTGCATATAGGTACATAGATCCTTTTATTGACTTATCACTGGAGGAGATGGGTGATATTGTCAAGGATATGCACCGCTTATTTTGCAACCGACCCTCAGATGAGCCTTTTAATATGCAAGTTATGAAGGGTACCGTCTTCACTATGATAGTGATCAGATGATCATTCTCTCGCGACAAGATGTTTTTCAATTTCTCACGGGAGCATGGCTTAATGTATCCATCTTGCAAATATTTATGATGTGAGAATTCTCAAACTCTAAACTAATTAACATTGATATTTATTTTTATTGTTTCTTCTAAGTATAAGTATTTGGAGTGTAGGTATTTGGAAGAGGAGTCTGAACCAGAGGGTATACTATTGGTTTCATGTGTCCAAGTATGATTTCGGCGACCATGATAAGCAATGAACCAGATGCCGTGATCAACTACATGGCAAGTACAATGAAAGCGAATCAAACTATGCGTTTCATCCTATGTTCGTATATTCAAAAGTATGTTAGTTAAACTAATCTTTTCTTTGTTTAGCCTATATGAACTTGTGGTTATATGAACATCACATTTTGTTTTATGCCTTAGGCAACATTGGATTCTTCTTGTCATTTGTCTATCTAAGAAAGCGGTATATATATTTGATTCGCTACAGAGAGAAATAAAATTAGCTATCAAAGTGTCGTTGAGTACGTAAGTTCATAGTTGTTATACATGTTAATTAATTTACATGTATTTTATGATATTTTAAATAATTTACAAATGTTTATAGTAATTAATTGTTACAAAATTTCTATACTTAGTGCATATACAAGTTTCACGCGCCTTGAAGGATTCAATAAAGGAACTAAATTGTCTTGGATAACAATCCCGGTAAAACTCTTATGTTTTGTATTTCGTACACATTTTATAATTCTATTTAGGATTTTATTTTCGATTCTAATATATATCTTAAATTTGGTGTAGTGTGCTCAACAATCGGGAGGAGCGGAATGCGGCTATTTTGTGATGAAAAACATGCTTGAAATCGTCCGCATGCACTATGATTCAGATAATTAACAGGAGGTATATGTATGTCGTAAATTCGTTATTTATACTTATAGAATTTTCAAGTATATTAACTAATTTAATAAATTTCTAGGATTTCCCACCAAGTCCTCAGCCATACTCCGCAACTGAAATCGACGAACTTAGAGAACATTTTGCAAAATACTTTGTAGCGGTCGTCAAAGCTGCAAACTAACTACTTAGTATATGTATTTATAGGTTGAACAATATTTTGTTGATTGCCTGATTGCAATTGATTGCAATATTGGTTGCTTTGAGATGTACTGGAACAGGTTTTGGTATATATGCAAAATTCTCCCAACGATTTCTTGGGTTTTCCAAATTACAAAGAAGACTCTGCCGAATTTTCTGCTCATAATTATTAATATAATGTTCGTTTAGTTTTGAAGTTTAAGATTTTGTATATGAAAAAAAAACCCCAAAAATCATCATTTGCGTCGCATGTTGCTCCATATGCGACGCAAATGAGACACATATGCGTCGCACATTGAGCAACATGCGACGCAGATGGTAGCAGGGGCTGCTGGCGCTGTGGCTACATGGGGCTACCATCTGCGTCGCATGTTGCTCAATGTGCGACGCAGATCTGTCTCATTTGCGTCGCATATGAAGCGACATGCGACGCAATTGGTCCAGCTCTGCATCCACAGCAGCTAGCAGCCAAGATCTATTTGCGTCGCATTGTTGTCGGGGTCCGACGCAAATGGTGAGCATTCTGCGTCGCATGCTTGTCCGACGCAGATCATGTATCCTGATTTGCATCGAGAGTTGTGCCGTCGGACCCATGTCCGACGCAAATGGCCGCCTCGCATCCGACGTAAATCGTCAATTCTGTACTAGTGCGGGTCCAAGTAAAATTTTTAGGGGTTGGGTCCGGGTCTTGCGTACCCGACCCAAACCCGACCCTTAGACCCTAAAATTATTTAATATATAAATTTTAAACTTTTTTTTTAAAAAACAAACTGATTTCTTAAGAGGCTAAGACCTAAACTAAAACACCAATACACCATTCAGGGCGTTCACTTTGAAAACCTAGCTATTTTCTACAGCAGGCGTTAAGTGAGAGAGACTCACCACCAGTACCACCTTAGCTATTTTCCAACACAAACTTCTTATGTATTACATTTATATCAATCGAACCCGCCAACTCATTATTCTGGTAACTCCAATTCATTCTTTCTTCATATTTATTCGTTAATCGATTAGAACAATTTGATGTCCAGTAGTAATCTCTCTTCACTCCCTGTAAATTTGTCGCAGAAATTTGACCCTTCTATTCATATTAATAAATCAAGTAGTAATTTTGTGATAAACCCTTTTTCTGATTCCACAATTATGTGGAAAAACTTTGCTAAGCAAGTAATTTCAAGAACCCCTAAATTGTGTTTGAAAAGTTTTTCTCTTTCACTTAATTACAGCCTTTTAGGGGTTTCATGAGATTTAGTTATTGCTAAGAAGTTGAAATTTATACCATTTGAGCTGAGTTCTTGTAAAAATCTGAACTTTCTTGAGTTGGGTTTTTGTAGAAAAGGTGGGTCATTGGTGAAGGAAGAGATGGGGGAGAGACCAATTTTTGGGTGTTTGACATTTTTGGTCATGAAATATTATTAATGTTGGAAATTTGGCAAAAATAAAGAAATACGCCTGGACCCTCTAGACCCTCCAGACCCTAAGGGTCTGGGTCCGGGTCCAATTTTTCCAGACCATTAGGATCCGTGTTTGGGTTAGCAAAAAAATTAGGGCTCGGGTCTAGGGTCCAGTTGGACCCGACCCTGCTGGACCCTAGATCCTTGCCCATCCCTAGTCGCAAGTGATGAAGATTGGTGTGTTGGGGGAAAGGAAGTAGAAGGAAAGTGGGAAAATTTATAAATGTATAGAATGCATGAGATCTAGTTGAATATTTGAGTCAATCTTCAATTAGGCATGTTCCAGACTTCCACTTATAGCTGATTTGGATCGAGTTCACTTCGTGTTGGATAGGATCATATCCTACTTTGAGTTGACTTTGATTTTTGATTTACGAGTCCAAATTAGATAAAGTACATATGCCTTGTTCTTTTGAATTAAACTGAACTGAACTGAAATTAGGAGAGAGAACTAGCTGAAGTGAATTTCCACTAATTCAGTCCAATCCGGCCTTACTTCATAAATCATATTGCCTGCATATCCTAGCTTTTCGCCTGCATTTCAGTATATTACCAAAAACAAACATATTACCAGATGAAATGAACATTGCAGGAAGAACACTTCTCAACACTAGGATTTCCAACTCCTACTCAACTTCTCTCTTCAATCTTCATCGGACCTCAACTCCTTTTCATTCTTCTTCTCTTCCCATCTTTAACAAAGTAATTAACACCCATCTGAAACCATCAAAACCCAACAATTTTAGGTATTCAACAACAACAATGGCATCGTCATCTATCAAATCCGAACAAGCTAGGGTTCCTCCTGCTCTTCAATTGCCCACTTCTCCAATCACAAAGGTGACCTTTTTTTTCCATAAAATATTGTGGGTTACTTTAATTATTACTTCTAATTGATAATTTGAGGTGGGTTTTCAAATTTGGTAATTGGGGTTTACTGTTTTCTTTGATAATTTTGGTGGGCAGTTTAAAATAGGGCTTTGCCAGCTTTCTGTGACAGCGGATAAAGCTGGGAACATTGATCATGCTAGAAAGGCTATTGAGGATGCTGCTCAAAAGGGTGCCAAGCTAGTTGTTTTGCCTGTAAGTTTGCCAATCAGTATTGCTTTTCCTTTCCCTTTGTTCTTTTTTCGGAGGCGGATGTCGTGTTTTAGCTGAAATTGTTGATCACTGATCATTGTTTGTTCATCTTTTTCTGAATACTAGTTTTATCAAGTATGATGCTTTGGTTCTGGGATGTGTAGAGTTGGAATTGCCAATATTTTTTTTTTCTGCTTACTGGATGAATTTTGTGGTTGAACTCTGTTGCGATTTTATATCTTATTTCTAGAAATTTGGGTTGAGTGTCTAGGAGTATGTATATGTGCTCATTGCCTAAATTGCTTGTGGCCGAGTTAGGTTCTTATCCTACAGACTACAGAGTATAGAGAGAGAGAGAGAGAGAGAGAGAGAGAGAGTTAATTTTAAGTTTCTTGATGGCGGGAGTAAAATTTGGGGCATATGGATGTGTATACGTGATATGGATGGGCATAAGGTTGTGTAGAGGTTGTTTTGAGATGACTTCTTTTTGGAGTTGAATTATTTGGGTTATTATGTGATAACTAGCTGAACTCTTTTGGCCTGGGGTGTTAGCTTGTGTATTCTACATACTTTGTTGTTTTGTATCTTGAATGTGGAAATTACTTCATATTTGAGGTGAAAGGGATATATTGTTCTCGCAATGCACCCTGTTGGAGAAAGTTGATGGTATGTTTTTAAGAATTTTGGAATTCGAGTTTTTCTGGGTCAAATTTGGAAAGGGCTTTGGCTTTACTTAAATTGTAGGAGATATTTCGTGATATATGAAGAGAATTGAAATTTCTGTCAAGAATTTATGTGCTTTTAATTAACGGATGTGGTTGTGCTGCAATCCTCCGACCTAGGATTACAGTGGTATTGAAAGTTGAATTAAATGTTCCACAAAAATGGTACCACTTGGTGATAAGCTAGACATATAGATACATTTAGGTGCGGTGTCGTGTAACTTGTTATCCTACTAAAGCAAGTGGCCAGTATTGGCCAGTGGCCACAACCTTGTATGAAATCGCATTTGATGGCTGGAAATTTTTGTTTTCTGAGTTCTTAGAGAAAGTTTTTTGAGCATGTACAAAATACTTTATATTGTTGTCTAGAACTTTTCTGGTCCCATACATTACAGAAAACAGGACTCATTCATCTTGAATTGTATGTGGCATATTATGTTCTGAAACTTTTACCCTTATTATCCTTTCTCTTGCACATCTATGGCTACTATCTTGGATGCTTAATTCATCTAAGAAGTCCTCAAGATTGTAGTAGTTCAAGTGTTCTATTGTAAAATTGATTAAATTCAATACAAATATATCTTGCTATGTACTAGGTGGCCATTTATTTACAAAAGAATCTGATCTAGATATGTTTGTATTCTTGGAGACTATTTTTGTGGAAGTATAGGCAACTGCTCCATACATAGAAGCATGTAAAGTGTAAGGTACTTACTGCTACAGTCCTACAGCTGACTAGAAGATGTCAATTCTACTTGAAATCGGTCTAATGAAAAAAACCTAGCAAAAGCAAGGGTGACCACATGTTTCTATACATTTTTTGTACTTTAGAGAAGGGTATGAGCCTATGAGGTTTCAAGTCAACAGTAACTCTAGCCTTGGATCTATTATTACTAGGGAGGCTACTTTTCATACATCCAGAACCTTAAAGATTTTCCATAACTGCATATTGTTAAGACATAGTAAAGGACATCTACAATACTCCCTCCGCTTTTCTTTACTCTACTCACTTTCTACATTCACCCGTGTTTTTTTGTGCTGCCCTATTTCTCTTTATTTCTCTATTGGTAATTTTTTCATGTTTCCCTTTCTTACCCCACCTTCTCTTTGCTGGCCCACTTTATGGGACCCATTGAAGCACATAAACTATACCTAGTCTGTCTCTCTCGTCCAATAAGCAAAATTACCCCACATGTGTATCCTTATCCTCTCTTCTCCTTGGTATTTGATGCTATATTAAGTAGTTAAAACATAAAGAAATGGAGTATGGGGTAGTCGAGAATTAGTAATAATAGTGGTTTAACCTACCCCTTTGATAGAGTAATACTCCGTGCATGAATAATAGTCTCAGTTTGATTTACTGGGTTTAACCAAAAATTTGTTAGTAAATGTTATGATTCACATAAGGTGTCATATTTATTTTACATAACATCTGTAGTAAAAGATAAAAGTAAGGCCAAAAAAGATGTGGACAAATGGTAGTTGTAGTAATAGAAGTGTCAATGTTAGTCTTACTAGTGCTAATAGATATGAGTATATGACAACAACACCAATAAAAGAAATGGAAAATCCATTCGACATATTTTCAATACAAAAAGTGGAGGCAAACAAGAAGCAGAGGCAAACAACAGTAAAGGTGAGGAGAGATTTGTCCAATCACTCCAATGAGAGAAAATACAGCAAGATATTATAGTATATTCACACAAAAGGAGACCAGGAGAGGGAGAGATGCCAGCCTTGAATGATGTGGAGAAACTCTATGTTGATAACCGAGATTGACAGGGCTTCATCAACTTCGGTTATTAATATACACTTCATCAACTCGATGTTATTAACATAGGTTATTGATTACCTCAAAAAAATGTTATTAACAAGAAAGGATTCCTTTATTCATGGATTGGTTGACCTTTGTGTTGTAACGCCTTGGATACATTGATCAAGAAAACCTGTGTGCGTTTTCTTCATGGGCAATGTCCAATGGACTTCATAATGATATTGGTGTTTGTATCATTTCAGGAGATCTGGAATAGTCCATATTCAAATGATAGCTTCCCAGTGTATGCTGAAGATATAGATGCTGGTGGTGATGCATCTCCTTCGACAGCAATGCTTTCTGAAGTTTCTCGTGCCTTGAAGATCACAATAGTTGGAGGCTCCATCCCAGAACGCTGTGGGGATCGGTTGCATAATACATGCTGTGTCTTTGATACTGATGGCAAGCTAATTGCTAAACACAGGAAGGTAACCCTTAATTTTCTAGCCCTGGATGTCTCTCTCTCATATGCCATCTTATCCCCCGCTCTTCTGGCTGTTTAAACGTAGTCCATTTCTGAACCTCTCTTTTCCAACTACAGATACATCTGTTTGATATTGATATTCCTGGGAAGATAACTTTCAAAGAATCACAAACCCTTACAGCAGGAGAGGCTCCTACAGTTGTAGATACAGGTTTGATGCAAACATGTCTATAAGAATTTTATGTGATGAGATTTTTTTAGTATTGAAGAGGTTGTAGAGTGGACTGGGGTTTGCTTTCTAGATTTTAAACTGTTCCGTCATTTAATGGTGTTTGTTGCTGCGCTCTCTCTCTCTCACTTTATCTATTTAAATATAAATTGCTTCTTGTTTTTGGTGGGAGGCTTTCTATTTTACCAAGAAGAATGTCTTTTGTGCGTAATCAGGGTGCGGGTAGTAGTTGCACTTTGAGATTGCATTTGTCATGTTGCTGTTAATATGTATCCTTTCTTTATGTGAATCATTCTGTTCCTGTAGAATATGCGGACATTTCAAAACCTTTCTCCATCTTGACTGATGCGGGTACTGCTTTAGTGCTAGTGATTGTATATTATTTTGTGTATTAAAAGGATATGCATAAAGGCTATATCAACTACCTATGGTGTTAATATGTATATGATATGCATAAAGCAATATATCAACTACCTTTAGTGCTATTAAAAGGATCTTCCTTGTCTTCGCAATATAGCACTACCTTCTTTTCTGTTATGTGAAATTTTTTCAAGTGCTTTGGATGATGGGTCTCAGTTTTGATGATCAGAGGTTGGGCGCATTGGAATTGGCATCTGTTATGACATCCGCTTTCAGGAATTGGCAATTTTATATGCTGCAAGAGGTATCTACCCTTATATTTCTGGTGGATCGGCATGTTCATATTTCACAGTTGCCAATTAGTTTACCCCTAGTCTCTTAAATTTTAGTTTTTGTCAGACAATGATATATATGTCCTGTTTTGAGACTATTTTGGTTCTTCTTAAATACTCCCTCCGGTCTTTATTAGTTTACCCGTATTCCTTTTTGGGATGTCCCTTATTAGTTTACTGCTAGGTACCCAGGTCACCTAGCTAACAGATAACAAAGAAATACAAGAGAAATAGGCACACAAGCAGGATAGTAATTGTATTGATGAGTAACCCAGCAAGACTCACAATACAATCCTTACAATTCGAGAAGTAAGGGATCTCCCAGCCTTTCCTTTCTTTCACTCACTTTCTAGATGATTCACTACTGAGCTCCAGCTCCTATTTATTACAAGACTTAGTATTACTTTTTCTCTCTATACTGACAACTAAGGAATTCCTCCACTACCCAATTCTGTTATGGCTACAGCATATTCTTCTACTCCTTCAATACCAAGCTGCCACCTGTACTAGCTTGATTAATGACTTCATTGCCCTTAGTTCCTTTATCCTTCTTCCTCCTTGCATACGTGTACAGAATGGGGGGCTGATGTGAGGGCTTAGCATTTACCCCTTTCTTTTGTTTCTATTTTTGGAATGGGACCACTAACTTTCCATCACACATACCTTCAACTTTAATATAAAATAATAGTTTCTCTTTCTTTCTATGTCCCACATCATTATTTCTTCTAAAACTATGTGCAAAAGAAATGGGTAAACTAATAAAGACCGGAGGGAGTATATCAATAGTTTATTGATTTTTGATCCCCCTCATTAGGAAAAATTGGACCCCTTGCTCATGATTTCTTCGTTAGTCTTTTCTATTGGAATCTTATTGTAGCTACTAACAGATATTGCTAATCATATTTGCCTTTTCTCTAATGTTGGGTACACAAATCACCCTTTTTATGAATCAAACCACAGGAATGATTGTCTTATAAGTAGTACTATAATTAAATTTGGCTTGGTTGTGTTGGATAAGGAAATTGTGGTGACACTTCTTCTCTGCACATCAGGAGCGCATTTATTGTGCTACCCTGGAGCGTTTAACATGACTACTGGGCCACTGCACTGGGAATTGCTTCAGAGGGCAAGGTTTTGTGCACCATCTGTCTTTCCTCACTTCTTGAGTCATTCTTCTTCTTGAATGATGCATCTTCAATTGCTTGATGTATTAGTATGATTGTTGATTGATTGTCTTCATAAATTAAATTCACTAATGTTGCTTTCAGAGAGGATAGTTAAGGACGACCACTGAAAGTTGATGTCAACTGAGCTGCAGAGTTTTTAATTCTGCGCTTGGCTGATTCTAGCTATATGTGATAATCATTGGTAATTGATGATATCCATTTAAGAATGGCCGAAGTACTTTGGTAGAACAAAATTTTCTTCTAAAACATGATTGTGCAGGATACAGCCAGAGTTTACTGAGTAATTAAGAAAGAGTGGAGACTGAAAGTATGGGGGAGAAATATTAAATATTATATTTGGCTCTGTCCCGAGCTAGAAGGAAACCATTTTCATAGTTACCAGGCATTATTGTCACTTGTTATTTAATATGGCCAACATATTTTAGATTGTTTAAGTCTGCTGTGAAGAGAAACTACGTTTACGCTCTTTGCAGTTTTTGTCTTAAATTTTATAACACGTAATTGAATATGGCGCGTAATGTATACTTATCTGTATAGAGGTCTTCTTTGATCGTCTAGTGAAAACCGTATTTGCTTTGGGGTAAGGCTTCATAAACGTCTTGACCTTCCCTAACCTCTCTGGAAGATCTTGTTTGAATTGTTGTAAAATACTACTTACACAGAGCAGCCTTCTTACATGTTAGATCCAGATGCATCCTATAATTTAAGCTTCTTATCTTTATGGAATGTGATATGAACCAGTAACCACTGATTTGCCTGGTTTATGTGATTGCCTAAACAATGCCTTATTGATTCATAGAGTTTGCATCTTGCTATATGAAAGCAATAATATTGTGACTCCCATTTGCAATAAAACTCGCTCTTTCTTTTGAATTTCCTTGTTCCTGTACATGATTGAAGCTTATTTGGCCCCATATCGTTCTTTTTTTTAAACTTCATTGTCCACCATTTTTTTCTCTTTGACTTTTTTGCTGAGATTGCATTTTCTTGTGTTCTTTTTGCAGGGCTGTAGATAATCAGGTAACTTCAAGACCTTTATATTTCAGCATTAGCTAATACATGTGCTTGGCATCAGTATTTTTGCGTGCGTTGGGTGACATATATTGTGTAGGAAATGCAATTTCTTTTCTTCTTTTGAAACGAAAAAATTATATCTGAAGAGATGACCTTGTAATAGCCGAACTAAAACTTGTGAATACAATGTCATAGTGAGGAGTCAGGACAGAGGTGCTGTAAGAAAGGATTCTAGAACTGCCTAAAAGAACTTTGGCCTTCTGCATAGCATGTACTTCTATTCAAGAAAAAAAAGAGGGGAGGATGGGATGGAAATTTCTGCAGTGGAACCTTACTTTTTCCAGGTTACCTATCTTTCTTGGGATGTTGGTCCAGAGGATGAGCGTCCGTTGCAATAGAACCAAGTCTGAAGGGGAGAGGACTGGTAGCTTTCTTTATATGTACATGTTATAGTGTACTGGATGTAGGGTTTATCTCTCGATTGTATACTCATGTGATAAACACACGGGTTAATTGAGAACGTAATTACGTAATGGACTTGGGGTCTAATTGGATGATACGTTAGATTTTCCAGGATTGCTTGCATGATACGATTGGAAGTTTATAAGTCATGTTTTATATTTAGCTTACGTGAATTATTGGCGAATTTCTGTTGCAAACTTATGTGATATTCCATTTGCAAATAACAGCTATACGTAGCCACTTGCTCGCCTGCACGCGATGCTGGTGCTGGTTATGTTGCTTGGGGTCACTCCACACTCGTTGGACCAGTGAGTTACTGCACTTGTTCTAAATTTGCCTTGAACTAATTCTCATCTCTTTCTATTCTCTTTCCCAAGTCTCTGGTGTGCAGCAGAAATGCAAGAATTTATTAATTTTCCCGAAATAAGGGCACGTAATATTTCATATAGGACAAAAATATGTTTTGCAGAACTACGAGAACTTTTCAAGGATACTAACCTGCATGGCTGCATCTTGCCCTCTTGTTACTTTTTCCTTTTTCTTTTCCTTTTTCTTTCTGTTTTGCAGAAAATGTAATTCACATCCTTCTCTCTCTAAAAATTGCAATAACTGACGCCATGAGAACTACTGAACTTTACAAGGAATTCTTCATTCATCAATATACAGACGAATGGAGCATCCTTAAGTCTAAAGAAGTCATTCATACATTTAGCAATATGGAGAAGTGTTGGCTTATTAGTGTAGTTGTAGTTTTCCTCACTGCTGAAAAATCTATATGAAATTGCTGAACTGAGAAATTATTCACTCAATGGGCAGTTTGGAGAAGTCTTGGCTACAACAGAACATGATGAGGATATCATAATAGCTGAGATTGATTACTCATTGATGGAACTCCGAAGGTGAGAACAACTTAACTTGGAACCTTTTTCTTTCCTTACTAATTCATGTTTTCTTCCTGCACAAGTGTTACTGTTATGCATATGTTAACTAGTTTGTTTTTGCTGTTTTGATTTGTCTTGTCCATAAATAGGACTAATCTCCCATTGGAGAAGCAACGCCGAGGGGATCTTTACCAAGTGGTGGATGTTCAAAGATCGTAATTACATAAAAAACGTTAGATGTGAACACCTTGACAAGGCAAGCACAGCAATACATTCATAATTCAAGATGATCCGGGTTTTTCTCTGTTATCCTCTTCACCTCTTGTATCTTTCTTGTACCTTGTTGGCTTCTTGGGTATCAAAAGAATTTTTGAATAAGAATTGGTAATTGCATGAAATAAAATCTGAATTATGAAAGGCGTCATTTGTATTGCACAAAAATTAACATACATGTATCTTGTATTTAGTGCCGATCCAAAACAAATATAAGTAGGTGCAAAATATATTTTTAAATTTTTATGGGGTAGATGGTCAATTTTTGAAAGAAATTAGTCAAGTACTACAAATTTTTATCTTTCATTTGAAAATCAAAATTCACGTGGGATCAAATGATCTTGCACTCGACAAGTTGACGCCGAAAACTAAATAAAATTATTGTTCAGTTGCATGAAATAATCTAGGCTCAATTTCAGCAGTGTAACATGAGACCCCATCTTGAGCTGAGTAATAAATCTCTACCAATTAGATGCCATAAGTGCATCTGTCACATAAACATATAGTGTTTGTATTTTGGTATTTTGTAATTACCATCATAATGATAGCAGTTTAGTGCAATTTTTAAAATCAATTAAGGGCAGCTTTTAAGGCAATTAACTGAACAAGGAGTGAACACAAGCCCAAAGGCGAAGTGCTAGACCCTTAGGACGTAGCCAGCAGAAATTGACTCTTAGATGAATGGGAAGAATGTGAGGAATAAAGTCCACCTTCCTTGGTTGTTCCATGTCAAGCAAAAGGATTATACAACATGCTAAAACTGGCTGAACTTGAAATAATTTAATTTAGACCTACTCCAAAAATTAGATGGTATGATATTGTTTGAATTGAACTTAACTCGTATCGACTTAACTTAAAAGAGACTAAGATATAGTAAATCTCATAACTAAACTATTTTAGAATCCAAATATGCCTTGGCCTAACCCTGGAACCAGATAACATATCAATCGAACAAGGTATGAACCAAAGTTGACTAGAACCAATTCAAACCCTTCTCAAATGATTCGTTTGCTAGCTTTAACAAGGACCACTAGGTTCGTATTCTATTCCACTTATTTTAGAATAATAAGTTTATTTAGTTTCAATTGCCTAAAGTTATAATTGCGCTAAGTTTCAATAAATTCAAATAAGTTCAGTTGAATAGTTTAGTTTGGATAGGTTTAGACGTTTAGTCAAAGTTAAATAAGATTGCTATTGTTGTGATAGCAGCAGAAAGGTTCTAATAAAGCATAGCTTTCCCGAAGAATAAGGAGTGAAGTAGGAGTGAACACAAGCCCATTGCTAGGCCCATAGCCATAGGGATGGGTGCTACGTAGCCAGCAAAGATTGACTCTTAAAGAATGGCCGGCACGTGAGAGTTAAATAGTAAATACTTAAAACTTAAATAAGATTAGGGCCCTGTTCTTTTAAACTTATTTTGGCTGAACTGAACTGAACTTATTTTATTTTTGCTGAACTGAACTTATTTTTGCTGAACTGAACTTATTTTTACTTATTTTTGCTTGAACCGAACTTATTTTCTTTGGAACCGAACTTATTTTTACTTATTTTTTTCGAACCGAACTTATTTTTACTTATTTTTACTTGAACCGAACTTATTTTGGGTGAACCGAACTTATTTTCTTTGAACTAAACTGTATTAACATAATATTATCAATACTCATTATTATAATAGTCAATAAATATTAATATAATATTATCAATACTTATTATTATTATTTTTTTATTATTTTATAATAATAAATAATAAATAATAATAATAAATAATAATAAATAATAAATAATAATAATAATAAATAATAATAAATAATAATAATAATAATAATAATAATAATAATAATAATAAATAAATAATAGTAATAATAATAAATAATAAATAATAAATAATAAATGATAAATAATAAATAATAAATAATAAATAATAAATAATAATAATAATAAATAATAATAATAATAAATAGTAATAATAATAAATAATAAATAATAATAAATAATAAATAATAAATAATAAATAATAAATAATAATAAAAAAATAATAAATAATAAATAAATAAAATAATAATAATAAATAAAAAATAATAAATAAAAAAATAAAAAAAATAAAAGAATAAAAGAATTAAAAAAATAGAAAAAAAAAATTAAAAAAATAAAAAACACAAAAAAATAAAAAAAAAAAAATAAAAAAATAAAAAAAAAAAAAAAAATAAAGAAAGTAAAAAAAATAAAAAATAAAAAAATAAAAAATAGAAATTCATCATTATTATAATTATAATATTAATAATAATAACAATATTAATAGTAATATTGAAAATAAAAATAATAATTACAGCATTAGATAAGACTGTACTTATTTTTGCTGAACTGAACTTATTTTTACTTATTTTTGCTGAACTAAACTTATTTTTGCTGAACTGAACTTATTTTTGCTGAACTGAACTTATTTTTGCTGAACTGAACTTATTTTTACTTATTTTTGCTGAAAATAAGTCCAAAAGAACAGGGCCTAGATTAAAGTAAAATTAAAAGGAAGGATGATGAGGAATAAAAAGAAACGCAGCGCACGTGGGTGGGTGGTGATAGTGCAGAAATGGGACAAAAATCCAACATGAGAAGTGGTATTTGTCAGAAAAGAGAATACTATTATAGGGCTTTAATTGTCGAGAGAAGAGAAAGAATAGAGCAGCGTAGCTTCAGTGTATCTGCTGCAAATCTGTTTCTTCCTAGAGAGGAGATGTGTATGTATGTTTATGTAGTGCTCAGTGCTTTCTACCTTTACCTACATGTACATGTACCTGTACCCAGTACATCTGTACATGTGCCCATTATCGTATCTTCTTTTGATTCATTTCAGTGATCCTAGTTCATGGTCCTCCACCTTTGCTTTGGGATCGACAATTCCCTCTCCATATTCACATAGAGGAGTGATAAACCTCTATCGTAGAGAGCCCACTATCGGATAAGGTTAATTTTGGCATATTAACAAACACAAAAACGGAATTGTAAATAACAAGTGTATAAGATACACAAACATGTTGATGTATAGACAACAAGTGTTTTAAACACACAAACACGTGTTTTCATAAAAATAAGGTTGCATTTTTCGAGAAAACAAAAACGCGCAAACGAGACAACTTTTACTTTTTGTCGAAACCACATCGACTTTTTGACAAAATTTACACTGAAATTCACACCAACAAGGATTGTTTTGTAAGTAACAAGTGTCTCAAACACATAAACATGGGTTGATTAAACACAAACAAGTGTTTTTGATACACAAACATGGGTTTATAAATTACGATATTGTCCCTGATAGTGGGCAAGGTGCCCTCTAGCTGATAGTGTTTTATCACTCCTCTATTCACATATTCACAAATTTCCGATTCTAGTCTACCTTTGCAAAATGAAATGTTAAGTATAGACAGATGAAGTAATTAATAAGGAAATTTTAATTTGTTACTCTTAATAGTATGTTGTCTTCATTTAATATATTGACAACGTTTGATAATAGAGGATTGAATATAAATTTGTATTGACCAACTTTAGAGGACTAACCAATCAAATTTAGTCCTGTAAAGTTTGTGTTTGGTAAATTAAGGATTGGAAGAACGGTTTTTTCACCAAATACCCTTGACAAAAAAATTTATTCACCAAATACCCCCACTTTTTTCAAAATTCACCAGATACCCCTGACCTTTAAAAAAAATACCCAAAATGCCCTTAGTGACTAACGACGTTAAATCTGTTAGTCATTAACCCTAAAAAACCCTAATTAACCCTAAAAACCCTAAAACTCTAACTAATCCTAAAAACCCTAACTAACCCTAACCCACCCCCAACACACCAGACCACTCCCCATCCCCCCCCCCGAAGCCCCCCACACTCCACCACCCTCCTCCTCCTCTCCCGATGCCCCCAACACCGGACCCACCACCCCCTCCCCTTCCCCCTCCCCCTCCCCGTAGCCCCCTCCCCTCCCTCCCGTACGCGGCCCGGCCACGGTGACCAAACTCCTCCGATGACCTTAAAAACCCTCCCGAATCAAACGAATCTCTCGCACGCAGCCTCGTGCACGCATAAAATCCTCGCACGCGAGACTTGTCTCGTGTGAAATCCCTCGCAAAAAATGCGGCACCAGGCGAAGCGACACGCCATATTTTTTTCTCGCAACATTGTGACCGAGTTCGAAGGGGTGGGGGGATCGGGATTTGCGATTTTGTGGCGGGGAGGGGGAGGGGTTTCGTCGAGTTCGAAGGGGTGGGGGGGGATCGGGATTTGCGATTTTGTGGCGGGGGAGGGGGAGGGGTTTCGTCGAGTTCGAAGGGGTGGGGGGCATGTGAGTTCAAAGGGGTGGGGGGGAGCGACGAGTTCGAAGGGGTAGGGGCTCGTGAGTTCGAAAGGGTGGGGGGGAGGAAGGGGGGATTCGTCTTGGGGGGTGGTGGGGAGGCGTAGGCGCGGCGCTGCGGGGGGGAAAGAAGGGAGAGCTGCGGGGAGGGGAAGGGGGGCTGGTGGGGTTGGGGTTATTTGGGGGGGTGGTGGGGGTGGGGTTGTTGGGTGGGGGGCGGTGGGCCGAGGTTGTTGGGGTGGGGTTGTTGGGAGGGGGTGGTGGGGCTGGTGGGGTTGGGGTTGGGGGTGGGTCAGGTTGACTTAGGGTTAATTAGGTTGAATTAGGGCAATTGGGTTGACTTATGGAAAACTTGTAAATAAACGCTAATGGAGGACTAACGTCTGTCAACAAAAGGGCATTTTGTGTAATTTTTTTAAAGGTCAGGGGTATCTGGTGACTTTTGAAAAAAGTGGGGGTATTTGGGGAATAATTTTTTTTGTCAGGGGTATTTGGTGAAAAAACCGTTGGAAGAATTGTTTGGAGCTTAATCTGTAATTTTGAATAGGCTGGTAGGAGATGCTTTTTGAGAAGAAAGGATTGGGAAGATTGAAGTTGAATGCTAATTATGCAGTAAAAAAAAAGTTATTAGCTATTTACCAAACACTTTATACAAATAGCTGATACAATCAAATAGTTAGACTAACAAGTACAAACAACTAGCAATTATCAACTAATGCAATATGTTAACGTCAATCAATTAACAACTACTCCCTCCATTTCCTAAAGATCCTTCCAGTTGTACAGTGTTTTATGCATTCTCCAATACACTAATTTGACCATTGATATCTTTTATTGTATAATTGTGAAAATTGTGAAAAATTAAAATTATAAATTTATACATTGTCAAGAATCCAACAAAATCTTCCATGATAATATTTTTCCACATATATTAATTACATATGTTTATAATTTTTGAACTAACCACTTGAATTGTGAATAGGATCAAGAATATTTAGAAAACAAAGGGAATATTATCTATCCGCTAATTGGTAAATAAATCCAAGTAGGTATTTTCATAGAAATTTAGGCTTAAATCTTATTTGTTACACTATATTAGAAAAATAGCTGCCATGTATAATTTGTAAGAGTTGCTTCAATGTGTTTTCTCAAATGGTATGTATATTTCGTTGAGATTTGTCTGAACTGAACTGAACTGAATTGAATTTTTATTAATTCAGTCCAAAAGAACAAAGCTTTAATATAAAAGAACATATATGCATGGTAGTATTGGTTACTGTAGACTTAAGTTATTTTTGGTGATATGTATTCGTTTAATTGTAAATGAACATCTCATGTTACTTGTTAGTAATAAAACATTGTGTCTATGTTAAAGAACAAATTGAGTGTTTGTGAAGTGAAATCTCTTTAAGAGAAGTTGTAGAAGTTTAGAGAAAATAAACTAGAGAGAAAAGATGTTGGAGTTACGTTAATGTGAAAAGGATTGTTTTTCGAAAATCAGAACACTTTGACTATTTATAAGATTATATTTCTAATTTGACAAGTATTTGTAGAATACTCAACCACTACTTTCAAAGCTAAGAGGTTTTGTATTTCAAGCATCAATTGCTTCCTATGACGTATGGATACACCCCGACCTAATGTTTCTAGTTTTGGACACCAGATTCGGCATGACACGCGTCAAAAACGTTTCGAAAACGTGTCCAAAATGAGGAGTCATTTATTGACTTTGAAAGTTTATGAGAAGCGGCAAATAAAGGGAAAACGATGTTTCTCTTTTGTTTAATGAGAAAAAGGAAAAAAGTAAAATAAAATAAAATAAAAGAACGACATGAGAGTCGGTAATCCGTCTCTCTTTTCCCAACAATTCAGTAGCTTCTCTCTTTGCAACAACCATTTGGCTAAATACCGATATGTATTGATATGTATTTGACTAAATACTATTTATGCTTTCTTATTTGTTTATAAAATCAAGTTTGTATGGGATACTAATTTGTTAATTGTTACTTATATGAATCCGATTTGTTTCATTGTCATATAATATCTTTATGTAATTTGTTTGTTCGACATTTCCTAACCGTTTCCCTTTTTTTGTAAAATTAGAAAATGACATTTCCTGTTTTCGTGTCGTGTCGTGTCCATATCCATTTTCCGTTTCCATGCATCATAGATTGCTTCTACTGCATATTTGCATTTGACTAGTGCATGCACTTTTGAAAAAAAAAAAATTAGATGCAATTTGGAAGGAACTTTATTATGTTGATAAGCTTCTAATATTCTCCATATCTAACCATAAAATCATCCCTTTGTGAAGTCTAGCTCATATGATAACTCTTTGTTAATTTCTTCGCATAGTATTATTGTTTGGTTAATATGGTGGTTAGTAGAACATTGTCAATATAATGAGAATGCCAGCTCAATACCTCATTTATTATTCAACTAACTATGAGCCAGCCTTGTCATTTTCTATCTTGTCCATCACAACCACTAATTAGTTCGTCTCCCCTTAAAAAACAAACAGAACTTATCCCTAAAACATACAGTAATTATACTGCATTAATACACAGACATGCATGTACGTTGTCTGAGCAACAAATAGTATGAATAGAACCGCAGAAAACGGTATTCTTCTGTGCAAGCCAACGCAGCACTATCACTAATTCCTACAATAATTTGTGCATCATAAAGGAATTGTCACAGGGTCTGAGATCTTTGTTATTAACAAGTAACGTGATTTCATTAGAAAACTCCTAATATTAATGGAATTTATTCCCACGTTCTCTTTACCATCTTTAAGCCTTCTATTCTATTTGCAAATCTTTAAATTTGCAAGTCAGTGTTTGGCTAGTGGACTACTAAAATTGACATTACGCAAGCGCAAGTTATCTTGTAAATTGTAATAACATAATGAGATCAAATGTATTTTGTGTAGATATTAAATACTACTAAAACTGGAGTGACTTTGAATTTTCCGACTCAAGACTCAATATTAACTTGAAACCTGAAATTAACTGAACCGACATGAACTTAAACTATCCAACACGAATCATTCGCATCCTAGAAAGATTGCTCGGAGTTTATTGGAACAAATGAACAATAGTACTATATATATATTTTTTTTTTTGACAACATTTCAGACAATTGAACTTTCTCGAACTGTTTCTTTTTAAGAACCAAAAAGATTTGTGATGCTAGCGATGTACAGTGGCCAAATAGGATCATTTTCGTCCCGAGACCTTTTACTTTTTTTCATAATGTGGGAATTAGAATTAATTCTTGTTTACCAAATTTTATCCATGTGGGGAGGAAAGAAACGTCTATACTCCGCTACTAAATTTATTTTGTATACTGCAGGGGGTTCCATTTTTCTATTAATGGGAGTTTTGGGTGTTGGTTTATACGGTTCCAACGAACCATAACATGTATGTATAATTTATATTGAGTGAAAATAATTATAGGAATGTTTATAGTGATTTGAGTCAATTAAACTTGACATGTGATCATGTTTGAACTTGAATTTTACAATTGTTGACTTAACTTGTTAGTTGTTACCGACCTGACCTTGAACTCTACTTGAATTATACGCAATATACTCTAATCAATTGTTGCTACTTGAGATTTCGAGTGATCTAATCTTCAACTCTATTAAATTTTAATGACACACAAGATGTAAGATGAACTGGTCGTAACGATGTTAAGCAATGATAGGCAACCATTAAACAAAGTATTAACAGTGTAATTACTTTTACAACTAGTATATGAAGTAGATTTTTCTTTCACATATGGACAAGTAGACAACACTCCAGTCTCACTTGGTAAATTACTTTAAGTCAATTTTTCTAAAAATTTCTGTCAAAACATAATCAACGGCTTTTGCCACCAATCAACATGGAAGGTTGGGAAGCTCCCAAATTCGAACTTGACAAAAGGTAGAGGCGTCGCATCTTAACACGTCACATCAATCCACACTACAAAGAAAAAGATAACCCCTCAAAAACACAAAATCAAAAATCAATTTTCTGTTTCTCTCTCATCAGTCACCACTGTTTATTTAGGGTGGTTTTGTTGATTGTAGGTAAATTTCTTAGGAAAAAGTTCTATTATATACTACCTCCGTTTTTTAATAAGTGCAACACTTTCCTTATTTGGAATAGTCACAATAAGTGCAACCAAGCTCAAAATGGTAAAAAAAAGTTCAATACTATTACAAATATGTCACCAAAAAGCAAGAGAGGACCACAACTTTTTTGTTTGGTCACTTGAATTACTCTACTTTATTGTGGTTCCAACTTTCTATCTCTACATTTTTTGGTATCCCCCCACTTTCTCTATGTTGCACTTATTAAGAAACGGAACAAGTATAAACATTTCTTAGGAAAATGTTGTTTGGTTGAACATGAGAAATAAATTTTCATAGGAAGTTTCACTTACTTAGGGGATCCAGATAAGCAACTTTCTTTATTTTGTGGGGAGTAAAACTTCTTAAGACATATGACTCCCCATGTTTTTGTCAAACAATACTACTTATGTTATTTTCCACTTCATAGAAAATTAGATTTCCCATGATTTTTTATGTCAACCAAACAACACCTTAGTTACGAACTTACGATAATATCTCACTCATTGAGATAATTAGGCCCACTTAAAATCTAGCTTTAACAAAAATAATAGCTCACTTGATATAAAGTGTAAATAAAAAAAGAACGACCTATTTATTCTTCAACCTGTCTTGTGTGGACCCGGTTCACGTTAACATTAGTGTGCATCAGGTCAAAAGCACATATCATTTTTGAACAATCCAGTATATCATGCAGAAACCCACTATATCATGCAGAAACTCACTATATCATTCAAAAAATACTATATCATGCAGAAACTCACTAGTAAATCATTCAAAAACATATTATATCATGCATAAATTAAATCATTTTTGAACAATCAACTATATTATTCATACACTCACTGTATCATGCAGAAACTCACTAATATATCATTCAGAAACATACTATTTCATGTAGAAAGTAAATCATTTATGAACAATCAACTATATCATTCATACACTCACTATATCATGGAGAAACTCACTAGTATATCATGGAGAAACTACCTCTTTCTATATATTAAAGCACGTGTCACGAAATACTACACAACCTACATCTTCCTGTATGTTAAAACATTACAATTAAATCCTCTACTATATTGCATATAATTTCACTATATGTTTCTTGTTAATAAAATCCACTACATTGCATATAAGTTTACTATATCTCTGTTAAACTCACTATATGAAGTCAATATCAATCACTTAGTGTGCAACGGTTTCATTTAAGTATTTTTTATTTATACTCACTCCATTTTTTAATTAATTTACCCACTTTTCTTTTTGGGTTGTCATTCACTCGTATTAGCTTACCCAGTTCTTTTTTCCTGTTTTTGAAATGGTCCTGCTAGTTTTATATTACTCCAATTTTAACTTTTCACTCCACTTCTTTTGGCCCACAACATTACCTTCAATGCAATGTGCAATAAATTAATACTTTTTCTTTTCATATACGATTAATATATTTATTTCTCCTAAAACTCTATATCCAAGAAGTACTCCCTCAGTCTTTTTTTAGTTGCTACATTTATTTTTTCACAGTTTACGAGATGCAACTTCAAACACCAATATCTTGAGTTACATATATGAAAAAATTATAAAAAATATATATTTGAAAAATATAAATTGGGATTAATTAAATAAGATCCAACATGACTATATTTTTTCGTATGTATATGAACTTAAATACAGTTAAAGTTGTCATGCGAATAATACCCACAGTTAAAATGTACTAGCAACTAAAAAAACAGAGGGAGCAATACATAGTGAGACAGCATTATGGTAAGACCGTCGCAATCGGAAAATGTTGCTGCTTTTGCTGCTCCAAATTTTTAAGATGCTCCCTCTTCCCAACTCCCTCCTTTCTTTCCAATGACAAACTGGCACTAACCAAAATTTTCACCCTTAACATGCACGCGTATGCTCTTCTTTTTAATACTCTCTCTCTCTCCTCTCATCCTTTCCTCTTCTTCTCTTTCTCTCTCCTATAATTTTGTTGTTCTTTCTTCACAAAATCATATTCCTAACCCACAAAATCAACACCTTTTGTCTTCTTTTTCCACATTCCCCTGTTCTGTTTTGTTTCTTTTAGCTACAGAGGAAACCAAACACACCACAAGAAATATAATGTATAATTGGGAGTATGAGAATTCCAAACTTAAGCATTCTTCACATCAATATGATCCCAAATCCTCTTTTTTCAACAAATTCAAAACCCACCACTCAAAATCTCACCAAAATGAAGATTTCAAACCAAAAACACCCAAAAAAAATAGAGAAACAACAACAACAACATCATCAACAAAAACACTTGAAGATGAGAAAATGTCAAGTCTTAGAAGGGCGTGTTTGGTTGAGAAATGGATGGAAAAAAAAGTTACCAACAAAGTCATTGCTAGAGGAGAGAGAAAATCAAGTTCAAGATCATCATCAACAACTTTAATTGAAGAATTTGATTTGCAAGATGCTTTATTTTTCAGTAGTAGTACTACTAATTCTACCTCTTCTTCTTCTTCTGAAATTGAATACTCTGTTTTTTCTCACCCCAAACAAAAACCTAAAGTAACTTGTTTTGCTCCTCCAAGACCTAAACCAATCAAAACTCGCACAATTGAGTCAAAATTTCTCAACCAATTTGGTGATGAAGAAAAAGATGCAGATTTTATCAAAAATAGATCAAAAGCAGCTAACTTTTACTCAAATCTCAAGAATTTGAAACAACCCATTTCACCTGGTGTAAGATTAACCACTTTTATCAACTCATTATTCACAAAAGACGGTAAAAACAGCAAAAAAAGCAGCATTATTACAAAACAGGGTAAAAAAACAGAGGAAATTAGAACTACAACTTCTTCAACTTGTTCTTCAGCTTGTTCATTTTCAAGGTCTTGTTTGAGTAAAACAAAGAAGTTCCAAGATGATGGGAGTAAACGAACAGTCAGATTTTGTCCTGTGAGTGTGATTGTTGATGATGATTCTCAAGCGTGCGGATATAAATCGTTGAGAGAAGATAAAGGTGGAAATCATTTGAACACGAAAATGGAGAGATCATTGTCAAAAAGGTATGAAGAGTTGAAGAAATTTAATGGGTTGGAGAGAGAAAATCATAAGTTGCAACAACAGAAGAAGCTTGAAGAAGTTGCTTTGGATTTATTAAGTGGGTATTGGGATGCTAGATTGAATAAATCTAATGATAATGATGATAATTATGGTGATAATCAAGGTGTAAATTATGATCAAAATGAAGATGAAGATGATGATGGTGGGTTTAGTTGTTCGAGTTCGGATTTATTTGAGTTAGATCATCTTTCACTTATTGGAAATGAATTGCCTGTTTATGAGAGTACTCAGTTTGATAACAAAATTGTGTAGTTTTTGTTAATTTAGTGGGGGGAGAAATGTAGGCAGAAAATAATTCGAGTACAGCATTCTTTTGTTGTTGGAAGTAGCATCTTATGTTTTGTTTTGTTTTGTTTTTGGTTTGTGTTTACGTTCTTTTTTGATAATTGTAGTAGAAAATTTTCACTAACGTACTTGTAATTTGTAAATTTGACCTAATTAAACTTTCTGGAAGGGAATGAGAAAATATTATTTTAGTGATGGAAGTGCATATAGTAAATATAATCAAGTGTAAGTCGATTGTCAAGCTTAAATGATCTCTAGTTATACATTTATGTCTTGTACATTATGATCTCTAGTTATACATAAATGTCTTGTACATTATGCAGTATTGTAGAATAGTGGGTGAAAATTGCTACTTCCCAGTTTCCACAAAGAGTCCTTAGAAATAGTGGGTGATAGACAGATAGACTCATACTTTATACTTTCATACAAGTGATACAACCATATGAGTACTTCATCTCCATCAGATAAAAAAAATTCATCTACGTAGGTAGAGCTGGGCATGAGGGCCAGCTTGGTACGGCACGAGTTACGCCCTAGCACGATCCGCTATTGGCACTGCACGACACGAGCGTTCATGGGGCATGGGCCGTGCATGGACAACAATTTAAGCAAAAATTTGCCGGCCCGCCAATTATTTAAGCAAAAATTTACAAAATAAAAAAATTTATAAGTGAGGCATAGCAGGAGTCGGCCCAGCACGAAACATGGGTCGGGCAATGCATGGGCCTTCTTTTTTGAAACTCGACACGACTTTGTCTTGGCGGCCTCGACACGGCTTGTGCCCAACTTTATCTATAGGGGCTACTAGGAAAGATATAAGGCAAACTTTAGAACAAGTTTGTTACTAAATAAGAAAGATGAAGCCATGAAGGGTGTCTTGGGATATGGGGGAGATGGTTGTTCATAAAGGCAAGCAAGCTACGCGAAGAGGACCAGAGCCCGGCTGGCCGTTTTCAACAAATTAGGCAGGAACTTTTGAGGGTTCGCTACACAATTAAGGAGCAACCGCTTCAAAGAGAAGGAGCGCCAACTCCAAATTAGGCGAAGTGTTCTCCCCCTGCGATTTTTTTTGCTTCTTTTAGCCGTTTATTAGTGCACTAGTATAGATATGACTTATGTTATTAGGCGGTTTTGAGAGGAAATTTCAGAACAAGTTTGAAGATACTTTGCTTATTCTTGCCAGTTATTGCCATGTTTAGGTGTCTTTGGTTCCAATAAGAGCTACACATCACAAAAGTTCAATTACGAATATTATTATAAGCTGACATTAGTGAATTTCACTACTCGCTACTCGCTAGTTTATATAAATTTAGATATATTCATATGAGTAATATTTAACCGATTTAAGTGAAGTTAACACACTCTCTATGCTTATTGTTTCCACTTTTACATTCGCATACACATTACACAACTCTTAACACTTTGTTCAGCCTTCTCCTAAAAAAAAACTTGATCGTTTTTTCATTAATTTGAAAAAAAGAATAGAAATCCTCGAGAAATTTAAAATCGTCTAGAATGTAGAGAAAGACGAAAGTACCTACTAAAACAGGAGATAGGTAGGGGTGCTGCAAAAAGAAGGGAAGAGGATCACTTGATCAGTAGATTTATGATCATAAAGGTGGCAAAATTGTAGAGAAAGAGACAGTTTGATTTGATCAAAGAAGGAAAAGAAAAGGTAAGAAAAATAAAAAAAAAGATTCGAGATCGCAATCACAAGTAAGTAACATGAAAATGCAAGGGGATTGAGGAAAAATAATGGTGGGTGAAAAAAACTAAAAAGAGACAAAGACAGATCCTTCTCTTCCCACGGGAATAGGGAAAGATCAAAACATGGGAGATTTAGGAAATAGTAGCTTTTGCTTTCTTTTAAATACCTGGATCAAACTCAGAAGATGATCATGCATGTATATGACAAAAAGAAAATGGTCCTTCTTGTTGCTTCAACATTGAGTTATCTAATTGGGGGTAAAAGAAACCATTCAAGTGTTTCATTTCTCTTATTCCTTGCCACTTAACCCCACTTCCACCTACAAAAGTGAAAGACATAAATTAAAGTGGTCCAAATGAAATGATCTAAAAATGTAGTATAATTTTTATTAATGGTATTAAAATTGGTAAGTTAGGATTTTGGGGATGCTATTTTAACCGGCCTAGCCCTAGTTTAAGTATGGAGTAGAGTTATTGGATGTTTTTTTTTTCATTTAAGATGTATTAGTACAAACTAAGATAGGACGAAAGACCTCAAATGATAAAACAGAAAAAAAAAAACTAAGTAGTAATTACGCATGGCAAGGTCTGAAAATGTCATCTTATGGAATCTTCCTCAGTAGTAGTTGGCGGAGTATCGCATACAATGCACTACCGAAGTTTCTTAAGTAGAGTCATACAAAAGTTCTCTACAATGTTTGGATCAGGTGAGCACAACCTCCTTTGTATTGCTCGTTATAAAATGATATTTAGATGAATTAGTAGTTTGGTTTTTAATCCACTCATGATGGTAATTTGGTCATTTCAAGGCATATTCTAAAAAAAAAAAAAAAAACAAGAGAAAATGAAGGGTTTTCTAATGATCATGTGCAAGTCACGTGGGAAAACAACGACAAAAAAAAATCAACTCATCAGTTTCTTACATAAGGTAGTAATTTGCAATAAAAAAATTATAAGGTAGTTCTTGACAACATATTTTTATGAAGTAGTTGGTCACAAAAAGAGTTAAATTTTAGAGATACTTTCCGCCGAATATTCCAACATATACAAAATCTAATTATATTAGAAGTAATATAATGGTGCTTTTGATGCTCTTTATGAGAAATTGTTATAACGGATGTGAGAAATAACAAATAATCGAATGCAAAACAAAGAAAAACGCACACAGATCTAACGTGGTTCACCAACGAAGTGTTGGCTACGTCTACGGGCTGAGAGAGAATAGTTTTATTGATCTTGAGGAAAACTAGAATTACAGATGTGATTATAAACTAAATCGTCGAATAAACGAATTAGGTTAAGCCTATTTATAACCCGATTCAGAAATCGCCTCACCTGCGTCAAAATCACGCTCGCCTGGTCGCCCAAGCTAAGCCGCCCAGTCGGGCGCACACACAAATTTGACAGTCTTTCGCCCGATCACTCAAACCTCCCGGCTAACCGGGCGAGCTCCAGAACACGCCAATTTCTTCACACTTCAACAAATTCAAGGCATTACGATCTTACAAATCTCCACCTTGACTTGAATCCTCTCACAACGAACCAGAAAACCAGATAACAGATGACCAGATGCATTGATCACAACGTCCAGATTCTCCCTGCAACCAGATTTACCCCGAAAGACAACCAGAACCAGATTTGTCACTTAAGGACACCAGATTAGATTTGCCCCTAAGGGTCCCAGATTTTCCCCTAAGGGCCCCAGATTAGCCCCTAAGGGCAATTAACAACTTTGAATAATTTGTAAGTCCAAGCAACCTTGGAAATTACTCTGTGGAACCAGATTCGAACAGATGACTTGCTTATACTCTTTCCTAGCACGAGCAACACCTTCCTTGGACGACTCATATATATCCACCCCTCCGACAGATAGAGCAAAACCCACCGTATCTTCACAAACGTCCTTTTGGGGAGAGTTCCCAAATATTACATGCCGACCAAGAGCCAAATTTGGCTGACCCGATTTTAACGACGAAGAACACGGAATTTCAGATTCAGATTGACGTGAACCACCACTCCGATCTAGAGTGTCTATGCGCTCCACCTGTTTCTCAACACTACCACATACAACCAATGTGGCAACCCTATACTCAGATAACGTAGACCCTTGCAACACATACTATGTCTCCCGTTTAATACCTTTCAGAATTATCTTTGAACCCCTGTAGACATACAACATTCCACCTTCACCTTTGAAACTGAACCCTTTGTTGTCTAACAGACTAAATGAAATCAGATTCTTCGTAACCTGTGGAACGTGCCTAACATTGTTCAAAATACAGACTTTGCCATCACATGTCCTAATTCTGATGGACCCTATACCAACTATCTTGCAGACTTCACCATTGGCCACAGCAACACTTCTATCAACATGTTTGTAGTTCATAAACCACTCCCTGCGCGAACACACATGACAAGATGCCCCCGAATCAAGAACCAACACATCCGAAAGATGTATATGATCATCAGCAACTAGGGCATAATCATCATCAGAATTCGAATTTTCTGTTGCAACAGCAACAGAACCAGACCCAGATTTATTTTCCTGATTCTCCTTTTTAGGACATTCCCTTTTCCAATGCCCCGTCCTTACAGTAATTACAGATATCATTAGGTTTATGACCCCCTTGGATTTTCCGGATTTCCTAAAATTCTTTTTCCCATAATTCCGATGTCCCTTACTACTACTGGCCACTAACCCAGAGGCCTGATTATCTATACTCGTACTACCATATGCCTTATGGCGCAATTCCCTGGTATGCGGAGATGATCTAACCTCCTCTAGGGACACAAAATCTTTACCAACAATAAAAGATTGCACAAAATTCTCATATGATAATGGTAAAGAAACAAGCATAATTAAAGCAGCATCCTCATCCTCATCCTCCACCTTAACATCAATATTTCGCAATTCTAACAAAATTGTATTTAATTGATCTAGGTGATCCCTAAGAGGTGTACCTTCATTCATGCGCAGACTGAACAGACGTTGCTTTAAAAGCAACTTGTTGGTTAGAGATTTTGTCATGTACAAACTCTCCAACTTTAACCACAGACCAGATGCGGTTTCCTCCTCCGCGACTTCAGTGATGATGTCGTCAGCAAGACACAACATGATCGTTGAATGTGCCTTCTCCTCCAGAACGACCATCGCAGCGGTAACTGAATCCGATGACTTCTTTGCCAACGGTGCCCACAACCCCTGTTGCTTCAGTTTAGCCCACATCTTGATTTGCCACAGACGACTGAAACTGTTTCTCCCAGTGAATTTATCAATTTTCACATTCATCCCAGACATCTTTCTCACCCAGATCGAACACAAAGCTCCTGATACCAGTTTGTTATAACGGATGTGAGAAAGAACAAATAATCGAATGCAAAACAAAGAAAAACGCACACAAATTTAACTTGGTTCTCCAACGAAGTGTTGGCTACGTCCACGGGTAGAGAGAGAATAGTTTTGTTGCTCTTGAGGAAAATCAGAATTACAGATGTGATTATGAGCTAAATCGTCGAATAAACGAATTAGGTTAAGCCTATTTATAACCCGATTCACCTGCGTCTAAATCACGCTTAGCACCCGCCCATTCGGGCGCGCACACAAATTTGACTATCTTTCACCCGATCACTCGCCCGGTCGCCCGGGCGAATCTGCTCGGCTGTCCGGGCGAGCTCCAGAACACGCCAATTTCTTCGCACTTCAACAAATTCAAGGCATTACGATCTATAGAAATTGTGCATATCATAAAATTTTAACACTTTTGTTGTACCACATAACATCAAATATCTTATATATATAAATAGGTGTGATTAATTGACAATTAGGATCCTGTTCAAACTTGAGACTATGAATAGTAACGTCATTGAGGGAAAAGAACTACTAAAGGACACCTATGATTAGATTTAATAATTACCTAACAATAAGTATTAGGTACTTTTAATATTTGAAGTACTTGATTAACAATGTATTAAGACGTGCTAAGAGCATGCAAGGCCTAGCTAAGAAAATACTAGTAGTACTCTGTACACTAACTTAGCGAGGCCCCACTTATGATTACTGGAATCTCCTAAGTCAAAATTCTAACATTATCACATGATTGAAAGCCAATTATAATATTATTGAACAGATTAGTTGATTTATAACTAACATGGATTGTTAATCTTAACGCCAACCACTAGTTTGTGTGCTATTTCTTCGTGCTATCAGCTACTAGCCGTTAATTGATGTGTTTTTTTTTTTTTTGGAGGGTAGGGGAGTTCTAGAGTTGGAGCCACTGAATCTGTGTGAGCTATTTGGGTGAAAATCTGTGTGAGCTATTCAGATACCATTTAAAAGTCAATTCAAATTAAATCGAGTTAGTGATTAATCTAATTTTTCGGATAAAAATTCGAAGCTACCGAGTGTTTGATAAAACCTTTTTCTTGGGGCATAGTATTTTTTTTTTCGGAGAACAAATAAATCCATAGATTTAATCTTTCTTACTATCACAGCACATGTAATTCGAAAAGTTTTAATATCAACAATTTATGTCCATGTATAATTGTATATAGGTCGAATCAAGTTTCCGGTTATATAATCTCTTTTAGGATTAGTAGTATAATAATGTTATCTTTTATGAGTTTTTCCTTTTCATAGACTTCTTGAAAGGTTATGCTCTAAGAATTTGGACTATATTATGTTTGGGGTTCTAAGATTCTAAATATTATCTTTATGTTATATTTATTAATAAATTAGCATATTTTTTGAAAAATACGGTGCATTAGCTTCAATACCAACAAAAAACAACATTTCAAAATAGGAACCCCTAATTCTCATTAGATTTGATGGGAATCGACTTCAATTTGGACAAATCAACATAATATTGAACTAAAATAGACTTAGGCTAAATGTAAAATGAAAATAGCCCAATTAAGCCTGTATTGGATGATCAAATAGCATGAATCACCATGTCTATTCATCCTCACCCCTCAAAACTAATATTTTTTGTCTATTCATCCTCTTCGCCCAACTAGTCCAAAAAAAATAGAAGATTTTTAAGCAAAAACTAAAGAGAATAGTTATGATTGGGCATGAGAGCAACATAGAAATTTTTGGTAATTTAGGAAAAATCGACTAGTCTGGTCAAACCCATAAATTTAGTCTTGAGATTTTTTTTTGACTTTTACTACCTTTACGTTTCCTACTTTTAATATTTACTACCTTTTAAATTTTTCTTTGAAGTGTACCATCTTATGTTCCGTAAATTAAACTAGTTGTTGACCCAGGCGATGCCCCGAGGTTAATCTATATTTTGCATTATATTTTAGTTATTCAAGATGGTTAATGTTAATTCTTTTTTTGCTTTTTACTTTAAAGAATGTAATCGATTAATGACAATATGTTGTTTAGGGGTGTTTACAACCGATTACCTAGTTATTCGAGTACCCATATATGCGGGTACCATAATATGTGGGTATCCGCATTTGCAGGTGGCTAGAAAAGCAGCCCATTACTCGACCCTGAACAACCGGGTGCCCACAAAAGCGTCATAGCTTTTTTTATGAAAAAAAATCATTGGAAGAGCTACAGAAGAAGCTACTACGTAGATTACAGTATTTTGAGTTAGTACCATGAGTGCTAATTGTTAATTGCATGCCAACTCTAATCCTCATTCCTCAAAAGAACCTACTACCAATCAACCACAACGTATACATTCTCACTTGCAGATTGCATCACAACTAATTACTCCATTAACATGTTGATTCATCCTATCCATTTTTAGAATGTTGATTCATCTGATCCAACTTCTCCTATAAAATGTTGATTGTTCTTACACTAGTAGAAAAAACCTTGTATGTCACAACACAACAGATCCGGTTTTAACAAAGTCGGATCCGTAAACGTCCTCTTTTTGGGAGGCAAAACGCGGCAAATTTACTGATCCGGTTCTTTAGTGAACCAGATCAGTTAACATAAAAACCGGATTGGAGCACCAAAATATTCGTCCAATTAACTGATCCCGTTCAGTTCAAAACTGGATCAGTTAACTGGTTTAAGGCCCAGTTCGCTCAATAGTTCATTCAACCTAGTTCGCTCAAAGTTCATGCGGCCCAGTTAATTGGTTTGGTGGTGATATAAGGCTCAAAACCCTAACCCTTTCTCACGCCTCTATTACCTATCTCACTCTTTAAACCTTAACCCTCTCCTTTCTCATCACTTCCCTCCTCTCTCTGATCCTCTCCTCGCACGCCACCAATCTCACTCCACCACTCTCACACCACCACTTTAACCCCTCACCACCGCCACCATCGTTCTTCCCTCTTCGCTCTTCGCTCTTCCACAACAACCACCTCGTCATTGGCCACAAAAAGAAACGCGAAGGAAACGCTAAGGAGCAACCACAACAACCACCCCTGCTCTCTCATCAATCGGCGAGGCAAAGATCTGCTGCAAAGGAAGTCTTCAACCCTTCTCTCTCATCGCCGGTGAAGCACAAAATGCGAAGGAAGAAGCGCGAAGAGAAGTTAGATCTGAATCGATAAATTTTTCATTTTGGTTCTGTATTTTTTTCGTTTGATTTCTTTTTCATTTTCATGTATATATATTCGTTACTTGTATTTTCGTTCAATTTAATATTTGGTTGACTTCGTCTATTTGTTGATTATCGTTTAGATCTAGGCTTTGTAATTTATTTCGATTTAATTTTTCGATTTCAGGGTTTATGTTCCGATTTTCGTTTATCAGTGAATGACTTGGTGAATTTTTGGATTTTACGGTTGCTGTAGTCTCCAACCCTCCTCTCTCGTCTTTTTTAATCCTATGTGTCTGTGGCTACAATAGATTTGTTTGGGTCAAAGTTGCTGCTATTCGCATTCGTTTTTAATCATCTCACATATTCTAGGTCTTCGTTCAATTAGCTGGAATATGGTTTGATTTTTTTTATTTCATAATTAAAAATAACTGATCCGGTTTTCACTAAAAACCGGACCAGTTAACTACAAACTGATTCGTTTTTGGCGAAAACCGGATCAATTAGTTGATAACTAATCCGGATTTCGACCGGAGCATTTGACTTTTGTCAACCACTCCGAGCCCAACCGCTCCGGACCAAAAACCATATCTGTAAGGCCTATTTTGACCGGAGCGGTTGAACTTTTTTCCACTAATTAATGTTATTATTTATTTTCTTTCCCCTTTAAAAGTCACAAGCACAACAATGTGGTATTGGGTAGCTAATAAGCTAACTCAATACATTTTCACTTTTTTTTAATTATAAGAAGAGATTAAAGTTACTGTGAAAAAACAAAGAGAAAAAATAAAATAAAAATGCATTTATCTAGGATACACGTTTAACTTAAAAGCAACCCCATTAACTGACCTGATTCATGCATCTTTTTTCTGGGTTGGGTACCCGACCCATAAAAAATGCAATTTCATATTTATTATCTTTTCGAGTACACAGGTCAACATGATGGGTCAATTGTATCGGGCCTAAACACCCCTGGTGTTGTTATAACTTGGTTATTAAATCAGAAGTGATGTAGTTTATAACTATAAATTATGAAATATTAGGCTATAAACTTTCCAGATATGTCAATCATAAACTTTTGTATTTTTTTTTTGAAATTCAAATATTATGTTGTCTATATATAATTTTTGCCCACATAAAGACAAATATTTATGATATTGTAGATTAGTTGGTTAATGCATTAGCAGTTGTACTTCTTACTTTTATGAGAATGTTTGGTTTGATTAGTCACCTGAGTGTGTATTTGATGGTTAGTCTGGATCTTTGATGGGTATGGAGCAAGCAAATGAAGGATGGACTATTAGCAATAGTAGTGTTCACTTTTGCTCCAACAATGTTACCGGACCACATGAGCTGCCAAGTATTATGGGGCATAATTTTTGAGATAATTGGATGTAATGGTGGGTCTCCTTAATAATTGTGGCTATATTATGGGATGTAAGTTACCATATCTTTTAAAATTTTTTAAATGTATGTTATACTTTTTTTCTCCCCACAAAGACCAAAAAGTGATTGTAGATTAGTTGGCTTGTGTGTTTGTATTTCAAATGAGAGGTAGCTGTCCGAGTCTTCACACATATACTTTTAATTTGTTGGTTACTTTGTAGCATTTGGTTGGGAGGGGGGAAGTATATGTGGCAGCATGGCATTTGTTTGCCGTGGGTTATATATATACTAGCTTTTTATGCACGTGATGTGTGCGACGACATTTTGGGCATAACTGTTACTCAGTAGTAAAACAAACCAAAAACGAAAGTTCGTATCTAAATTCACCTCCATTTTGTGAATAAGAAATATTGAAATACTTACAAATAGTATTTAAAAATACTTCATGATTTTATGTAATATTGTTGTTTCACTTATAATTAACTGAGTAACTTATTAACGTTAGTTGTTTGTTAATAGTAAAAAAAAAATTGTATCCCAAAGCCACAAAGCCACCTGTATGTAAGTAACAAACCATCATAATTCTTCCCACCTACCCATATGACTATTAATCCCACCTACCCATATAACTATCCAACCCACATACCCATATGAATGATGAATCTCACGTATTTTTCATCTAATCCTCCACATTTTTATCTTCCGACTTACAACCTTACATCTTCCCTTCCCTCAAAAAATAAGAACGACTCATCTCCTTATCCTCACTATCTTTCATATTCACTTAAAAAAGATTCAGATTTAATCAGATTTAATGGTTATATTCACAGCAAACACCACACTAATAAGCTAATCCTGGTGTCAAAATTAACCCCATCAACACTCCATTAATTTTTAGGGTAATTTTGGTCTTTGTTCTTGTGCGTCTTTTTGGGTTTTCATTTCGATCTGGGTGGTAATGTTTTGAAGCACGTTGGTTGGAATAGGGTTTATATTGGGGTTTATTTGGTTGACGAATTAAATGGGGGCCTTAAATTTGAAGGTAATTCTTTACGTTTTATATTCCTGATTTTGTCCCAAAAAATAGTTATTGTCAACTATATTTCCCAAAGATCTGGTCACATTATGTTTGAACTTTTATTTGTGAAGATGGTTTTAAAAAAAAAAATTGTGGCTGAAGTTCAGAATTTTGAATTTGCAAAAATCCAGTTACAATCCTAGTCGGTTCTTGAATCATCCTCTTTTTCTTTTTCTTTCCCTTTGTATTTTTTCAAGACTTCTCCTACTGCTTTGGCAAATTTTGTATGCAAAGTAATTAAATTTAAGCATAATTTATTGCGTAAAAGACCTTTTGCTTATGAGTTTTTAATTATTCATAAGAAATGTCAGCTTTGTACTAATGATTTATAAGATTACATTTATTTTTCGAAAAATTACTATCGGAAAGTTATTTTTATACACTTTTTTTTAGTTATGAAATACTATTTTTTTCAAAATTCAGATCCAATTTTTATATTTCATTCCACGGATTACTAAAAGAAAATAATCGTTTTCATCGATTTTCAATTTCACTATTTGTTTTGATAAATTAATGTAATATCTTTTTTTAGTTTGATATTTATGTCATTGTTATTGTATTCGAATCTGATTTATATTTTATAATGCCTTTTTTTGTTACAAACATGTATTGGTTTTTTAATAATTATTTCGAAATTTATACCATACAATACAGACTTAAATTATTCATGTATCGTTTTTGTTGTATTTTTTATTCTAAAACATGTAATAATCGATACTACAATTGAACATGCATTCGAACATAAGAGTTGCTAGTTTTTTTTTTCAACTAATTTGAAATAACTTGCAAGATTAAAAAGAATTATGTACCTTTTTTAGAAGTTCGCAAATCGCCAATTGACAAATGTGTGATCTACCGTCAAAATCGTATGTTTTTCTTACTTTATAATTTGTATTGACGTTGTAGTGTATTGGTAATTTTTATGAGGATATAATTGTAAATGGTTCTTGAGAACAGAGTATGTAATTGCTAATGGATTATAGTTAGTAATTGATTTTTTTTAGTTTTTGTAAAGTTCCCTCATTTGAGTGATTTGTATAACGTGAATTATCCAATTCTATTGATTTCAGTTGACTTATGATTGATTGTTATAATTGTATTTCCGGCGGTTTTTTAAAGCCCTGCTTTGGTTGAAATTGGTTTTGTAATTTGGAACGGGAGGGGGGTAAAACAGTCTCTTTAAATGGGGACACCAGAGCTCCCCCTTCCTTTATATAATAGAGATATATATATCTACACCAATGTTACAACCTGCAAATGAATTATATCCAAACTTTCATCCAAGTGGGGCCCACTAATAGTTTTTTTAGTTTTCCCCATTTTCACCGTGTTATTATTCCTTGATTTCCTATACAAAAAGTTCAAGAACTACTCTAATATGGGGCACATATTAAATCCTAATTCCACAAACAAAAGCAAAATAGGGAATTAGAGCGCATATTGTATTAGTCTATTTGTTGCTCCTATTGCAAGTTGTAGATTTTTGTTGTTTAATGTGTATGCCTATGCATCAACTATGTTGCTGTTGATTTGATTTGTTTAGGCAATGGCAGGGGCAGTTCATTTTTCAAGGAGGCCTTGTTCAGTTAATATTATATTGGTCCCTTTATTATATATTAAAAGTACAAAGATTTTTTAAAATATAAATTTTGAATAAAAAATAAAAAAATATTTACATATTTAAGATCATTGAGGTAAAATTAGGTGCTCTTTTTTAGACTCTATTGACTTTCATTTATTGGCATCAAGGCAAGTGTTTATAGCATGAATAGCCATGTGTTACAATCTTGTCTTATACTATCTATTTTAATGTTTTAATAGCTCATGGTTTTACCATTACCCTTAAGGGAGTGTTATATTCTCCCCATGACTTATTTTATTATTAGCATAATGAAAGGTGTCTAATTTCATTCGAGGGTTAAACTTTGTGAAAAATATTCTTTTTGAATTATTAGATGGTTAAGAGTGACATAAACCTTTAGTCTTAAGACAAGAGTGTATTAAAAATTATTGTTCAAATTGATTAAGTTTGGAGTAATTTAAAGGAATCAAAACCGTAATCAGATTATCAGGAGTGGTATTTTGATCAATTTACTATCCAGTTTCATATCAATCAAAACTGTAACACCCCGAAAATACATGACCTTAATTGGCAGCGGAAACATCAATTAAACCTCTAGGTTATGGCCCACAAATAAAATAAAAATCTAAAATGATAATTCAACTATACGATTGCTCATCATAAAATAATACTTGTTTATACAAAATATCTTAAACCTCCTATACATAGTCTCCTCAACATATCTTATTATAATAGCCATACTGCAACTGCTCTTCCATACCTAAAACATAAAACAAAACGTCATGAGCCGAGGCTCAGTAACATACTACCCTAATATCGTAAAAGCATTTCAATTCATTTCATTACCAAACAGGGAGGAGAGAAATAGTAAAACCATTTTGTAAACGTATAACCAGTAAATCATAATCATAAAATATTATCACCATTCTTTATCATGTTCATCATCATATATCTTTTTTACTTTGGTAACTTGGCTAGTACAATAGAAGGGACGTCTCTCCAAAAACATACAACTTTCGGTGCCCACATTTTTAACAGAAGGGCAGTCACAACATTGGTGACACTTGTGGTGCCCACAGATTGACGGTCACAACAAGGGTGACTCTTGCATTGCCCACGGGATACTGCCAAGAATCATCTTTCACTTAACTTTATTATGTTTCGTTTCTTTTACGTATGATATTTACATTACATCATCGTAATCGTAATCATAACACGTAATCTTTATCATAATGTAACCATAATTATATTATATAATCGTAATCATAATCATGAAACATATTTGTAATACTCCATGATTACGATTACGATTATGAAACATATTTATCATAATGTAAACTATTTATCCCACTCCTTACTGTTAACCAGTGGCGGATCCAGGAATTGAGCCACGTGGGTTCAGAGTTGTTCGAATATAAATTTCAAATTATATTTTACCGTCTTCGTTACGTTTTTTTATAGAAAAAACAAATCTTGCATTCTTGATTACATCATTAGAATAACTAATTAAATACTTGTACTAACAAAAGACTAAGGGGCTTACCTCTTTTCCGCTAAAAAAAAAAAAAAAGACTATCAATTTATTATAAAACCAAGTACAGAGTATAAATTATTAAGACATTCGAGACATTTTTCATTAAATCAACCTATCAACTAAGTGTTAAAAGTTTAAAACTATCTATGATATGAAACGATGAAAAAAAGAATTATTATCAACTAAAATGAATATGAAATCTAAAATGATCGTTTTGACTTTGAAAATGACCCATTTTGGCCAAAAGCTTAATAGTTTTTACAATAAATAATTTATTGTACACCCGATGTACACAATACTAATTGTTGCTTCCTCTGTTTTATTTTACTTGCAACTTTTTGAAATTTCACGTTTCATAATGCATAATTTTAATCCTTCATATCCCTAATTATAAATATGTAAAATTATAAAAATTAGATATTGTGGAAATATATATTAAGACGAATGTAACAAGATTTAACATGACTATATTTGCGTTACATATAAATCACCAAAGATAGTCAAATGCAAGCAAGTGAATAATGCAAAATCTCATAAGTTACAAATAATAAAAAACGGAGTGAGTTACTTCATTAATACTTGGTGAAAGGAAGAAATTTATACATAAAAATGAGAGCTAAAAAAACATAAAGGAAGGATAAAGAAAAGAAGGAAGAAACCAATAAATAAAAGATAAAGGGCGGGGGAAACAAAAAGAAAAAAAAAAAACACTTCCTACCAGGCCCAGGATTCAAACCCGCAACCGCGTGAATGCAATTTCATATCAAACAATCACACGCATTGCAACCGCTGAGCTACTACGCCATTCAGTGAAATAATAAGCGCGAACTATTATTTATTTTAGTTCTCTTTATTTGCAGTTTAACAAGTTTTGCCCCAGATCCGCGTGGGTTCAGTTGAACCCACTGAACCCACGTTGGATCCGCCACTGCTTTTAACCTCACTTTCTCAGGTGTCATTGATTTAATTATGTGTGTTTGTCAAGACTTGTGAAATTGTTGAATCACTCTATTCATTGTTTTCTAATTTAAATTAATGGGCAATGATATATCAGTTTCATAAATTAAATTATTATAATTTCTTTCTTCTTTTGTAGAGGAGCAAAGTTGATGGATGTTATGCTCCTTTACCAAGAGCAAGAACACGCAACGAGAGTAACTTACGCCGAAGCATGTGTATAATACGAGCACTCAGATGCGGGAGTTGCCCATATGAGACTGGTTGCACACAAGCACCAAGAAAACTATCAACCCTTGAGCCGTGTGCCCGTGACCAGATGTCTGGAATGCGCCAATGTAAGGGATCACCGGGACTATTAGCAAAGCCAAAGATGTAACACCGATCATATCATTCACCCCACAATCTTGTATCATCAAATAGCTCCTCCTAATACATTACACTATCTCATCGACTACAGTCTACCATATGTTTAAAACTTTCAGTGACTTCGGATTTGAACAATAATAGTGGCACTCAGAACGATGTAATTCACTATATTCACCATTGATCATGACAGGTCAAATTCAATATTTGAGAGATGGCAAAATCACAAGAGTCTACATCTACAAGATATTCTAAGATCATAAGATCCTAACCATAACAAACACAAAAAAAAAAAAAAAAATGGTGCAGCTCTACAACCAACTCAAGAACATGAACATCAAGCAGAGGCCTTTATGGCAGAAAACTGATGCAATAAGACGCGAGGATGTTTCACCAAATAGACAACTAACAAAACCCGGATTTTGCATGAAATCATACCCATCATCACAACCAATCAACGAGAAGATTTCTTCGCTTGTATCTCACCATCACCTTCCCCTTAACACCTAGCACCATGTCATTCTAGTCAGTCTCAGGGAATGGAGAAATTAGCTCGAACTCAAAATTCCTCAACGGGTGGCTCCATATTGCCTTTATTAGACTGTACTCACACATACCACAACTATCTAGACATTTCCCAATTGGCACAAATCCAACACTTCCATAGCAAACAAGTAATTTAGCTATTATCCAACTACACAAAGGCCAAAAATGTACATTTCGAACAATAAAATGACTCAATTTGCTAACTTCATAACAGAAATCCAATCAAACCAGGCACCAAAATCACTTCAATAATTATGAACTAAACACATATTCCAAATTTTACAAGGGTTGAGACTGGATAGAAGTTACCATGCTTACAGATCTGAATTATGCATATCATTATTTTTCACCTTTCTGGCCTAAAATCCTAGATATGATACCGCCACTCTAGCGTAAGATCTCATGTAAACTTCTAAAAGAACTATAGCTAGGGTATTGATATCAAAATTCTACACTTTAAGCATCATGGTACATATCGTTATGAATTCCATCCTAGATTTGTTCCCTGATCTTCAACAACTTTGCAAAGCTTAAGAACATATATAATCAACAACATAAATAATTCTTTAACTGTCCTGCTCACTTAATGTAGCACAAATAGAAAAATCAACAATCATGCCAATCAAAGCAGAAAAAATTCAGGCAAGAAAAATGCAGCAATTTAGAGCAAAACCGGTAAACACCCATATCAGAAAAACCAGATAATACAAATTAAATACGCCTCACAAACAACATAACTTACTTCAAACTTACTAATAATAATAAAAAAATATAAACATTACCCAATTCAAGAAGAGAAGATCCTTTAAAATCAAAACCACAATATAATAGGAAAAATCAATTCAAGTTCGATAAAAAAAAACGACTAAAAAGCCCAACATCTCATGAAAACCCTAACAACTAGTAGTAAGATAACGACCATTAAACCTAATTCCAGTAATTCGAAAAATTCAAAAACCCTAATTTTAGTGGGAGAGTAGTAATTAACTTACAAGAAGTTTGCCGCGGAGTTCACGATCAGAACAAAGCTTGAAGTTAATGCACTCATCAGACGTATAAGATCGAGGTTGGGTTTTTCGCCTCTTTTACTCTGCAATAACAACAACAACAACAAAATCAACAACCATAACAATAAAAACACAAAAAACGAATTGAAGAGAGAAAAGGTGCAGGAAATCGAAGAAGAAACAACGTTAGGGTTTCAACAAGGAGACAGAGAGAGAAAAGGGAAAGGAAATATCACGGTTGAGAGAGATAGAGGAAATAGGAATTCGGGCTGATGTTAGGAAAACATTTCACCTCTATTCAATGTGGGCTGATGGGCCAACGAATCAGTTTTTTTTGCACGCGGGGTTATAGAACCGGAGCCGTTAATGGAAAACCGGATCAGTTTTATATTAACTGATCCGCTTTTTAAGAAAAACCGGAGCGGTTAATTTCCCATATTTTCCACCTAAATTTTCGAAGATTTACCGATCCGGTTCTATTAAGGACCGTAGCGGTTGTGTTGTGATATATAACGTTTTTTCCACAAGTGGTAGTTAGGCTTATGAGAGAAGTTGAGCTCCATTCTCAGTGCAACAAAGAGAAGGAGATACAAGGGAGAAGAAACATTAATAGCGTGAAGTACATGATAGATTTTGATTTTCTAAATGATATTCAAATAGAAGCCAAGGAAGGATGGAAGGGTGAAGCTACAACAAAAAGGGAGGAACAAGCCGATTCTTCAGGTTTGAGTTAGGTTATTATTGTATTTTAATGAAGAATTTCTAAGCTTTTTTAATTGTGCTAGTAGCTTAGTATGCAACACCCTTCACTTCTGTTTTTTAGATTTTTAATTCAGTTCAAATCATTTAGAAGTAATGCTTGTATATAACTGTGCATATATGAGATATTTCATCTTTTTGAAAAATGTTACTATCTTGTTCGTGATTTGTTGTTGTTGTTGTTTCTTTACATTCATTCGCCAGCCCGTATCGAAAGACCGGAATTCTAAACTCGCATGACAAATCCGATCGAGTTTAGTCCAAATTTCGGTCCCGATCTAAACAAACCAGATATCTTCTTTGTATCATACAACTTGATTGTATAACACAACTTAATGATATCATGGAGGTTCTTCTATCAACGCAAACCCACCGTGGAGGTTTCTGCCATAGGATCATCTCTCTCCTCTTCGTGCTCGTTGCTGTGTTGCTATAGGTTCGTCGCTATCCTCTTCCTTGCTTGTTGCCCATTAAACTCTGCTCGACCACCATCTTCATCGCATTTATCAGGGATTTCCGCTCATACACTCTTCGTCGAAGATTACGCCAACCACCATCTTCTTCGCTTTTATCTATAACTAGGCAATAGTTAGGGTTTTTTTCCGTCCTTTGAAATTAGTTTTTTTTTTATTTCGTCAGCTGTAATTCTGTTTTTTAATTTTGTTTGTTGTAATAGATAAATGTTTGTAATTCGTTTGTTTTAGTTCTGTAATCCCTCTATCCGTCCTTTGAAATTATGGTTTTTTTCGCCTTATTTAGCTAGTTTCTTTAAATTATGTCCTCTGTAATTATTTGTTGTAAGTTTGTTTATTTGATTTTCATTTGTTTTTAATTTGTTTGTAATTTTCTTTTGTTTTTTTGGTTGTTTTGGCTGCTTTGTTCACTATGAATCTCTTGTAAGATTGGCTCCAAAAGTTGGGGTTTTTTTTATTTCTTAACCCTCTAAAACTGATCCTTTTTTTTTGTGAAAACCGGATCAGTTACCCATTTTTGTTCCGGTTTTCACCAAAAATCGGACCAGTTAAGTGGATAACTGATCCATTTTTAGGTGAAAACCGGTTCAGTTGGTGGATAACTGATTCAGTTTTCAACTGGATTAGTTAACTTTTGTTGAGAAGTACATCATAGATTTTGATTTACTGAAAGATCTTCAAATAAAAGTCAAGGAAAAACAGAGGGGTGAAGCTAAGGAACAAGCAGATTCTTCTGGTTTGAGTTATGTTATACTAAAAGTAGTTATTTCTGATCTTTTTTTAATTGTGCTGGTAGCTTAGTATGCAGCAGCCTTCACTTGTAACTTTTAGTTCATTTCAAGTCATTTACAAGTAATGCTTGTATATATCTGTGCATATATGAGACATTTCATCTTTTAAAAAATGTTACTGTTTTGTTCGTGATTTGTTGTTGTTGTTGTTGTTGTTGTTGTTGTTGTTGTTGTTTCTTTACACTCATTCACAAGTTCGTACCGAAAGACCGAAATCCTTAGTTTACACGACCAATCTGATCCGGTTCCGGTCAAAATTTCGGTCGTAACCTTACTTTGCACACCCCTAGGTAATAATGTTTTCAAAGATGCTAAGATAACGTATGACAACTTAGGGATTGTAACCTAATAATGAGATGATAAAAAAAGGAAATTCTACATGGTGGCCTTCAACTTTCAATTTTTCTATATGGTGGCAGGGCAAAAAAATATTATACAAAGTGACTTCAAACTTTTACAAATTCTATCTAGTGACCTTATTTTATTAGTTGAACCATTGAACAAATGCTAGTGTGTCTACCCACTCCACACCACCCACAATTTGACCCTCCTCCTGCTGGCACCCTCCAACTCTGGGTCAACTCCTTTTAGCTCCCCATTTTTCATACCCAGAAAACTTGACCACATTCAATCAAAAAACAGAAATGGGTACCTGATAATCAACAAGCACCCCAAATAAAGCAAGAAACTTGAGAATTGAACAAAAAAAGTTGAATTAGATCAAGTAATCAAACAACTGGGTCATCTAATTTATGAGTGGGGCATTGAGTTTGAAGATGTACCCCCAAAAAAATCGAGCACAATCTACATAAGTATTGTCCAAATACGGAGAATTCGAAGAAAAAGGGTCAATCATGGAGAGTAATTTAGACTAGACTAATATAGAATTAAACAGAATTTCTCTCTCTTATGTTGGTGTTACTCCATTATTTTGATTTATGATGATATCGGAAGGTTGAAAAATGGGCTTTTTTGGATGGTTGATGAGTGATATTTATATCACTCAAATACCTTATTTTCCTCATGTTTAGAGTCATTTTTCCTCTTCATTTATCACTTTCTAACTTATTTTGCTTAATTTAGAGTAATTGAGTTATTTGTAGCTTATTTGTGAATATTAATTATTTTGGCTATTTATATATGGTTTGGTAATGCTTATTTGTGTTTGATGTTGTAGGATCCACCTTAGAGGTCTCCATACCACACACCAAGCATAGAGTGAAGCAATTTTGCCATAATATGAGCTTTTGGAAGGATTTGTGCATAAGGGTCATATTCAAACGGTCATAACTTTCAGCACACAATTTTTTTTTTTTTTTTTTGTGATTCAAGTTGAAGATAAAAGTTTGGCTCGATATATTTCCAATGAGTGGTCACAAGCCCAATTCCGATGAAAATTGAAAGAAATATGGCTGTTTGAAGTCGAGTGCGTCTACCCGAACTGCGCGCCCGCGCCATAGGCCCACCAGAACATATTATGCCTGCGTGAAATTGTATGGAGAGCCCGCTCCAAACTATATGGAGCGCCCGCGCCGCTTGAATTATGCGGAAATCCTGTTTTCGGCCCGTTTAATGATGTAATGTTTAAATATTTTAAAAGGACGGATCCCTAACTTTTGAAAAGGAGAAAGGAGGGCTAGCCTCCATAAGCTTAGTTAGAGGTTTTAGTTAGGGTTTTTAGAGAGAGAAACTCTCATCTTCTAGAGAGAAGTGAGAGAAACTTGTTGAAAGCTTGAATTTTGAAGAATCTAAGAAGGAAACTTGAAGGTTTGGAGACTCCTTGCAACTTTAATGAGAATTTCTTACTCTCTCTCATGTTTTGTTGTTTTATCTATTTATTTTCATGTCATTTTCACTCTATTTACTTGTTTCATCCTAGATTAGTGTTTGATTTCATGTTTTTAAATTGTTATTTAGTTCATTTAATAATTTATAATGATTTGTGAGTAGTTATTTTGCTTGGGAGGGGATGAAGCCATTAATGATATCACGAGCCTTTGGGTCATATTTGGGGTTATATTGGAAAATAAATTCAAATGAGCAATAGGGGTTTTATTGTTAGTTTTTGTGATTGGCCTCCATGGAAACTTAATTATTAGTCACTTCAATGAAGGATTGGAAGATGAAATTGAAGAGTTGACTCCCTATTTGTTCACTTAACTAAACTTGCATGAAAATAGGGGTTTTAGTTAAGGGATAAATTTAGTCATCTTGTATTCTTGTTATTCATACTCTTGAGTTGGGGTTTGTTGCATGAAAATAGGACATAATCTCCAATTTGAGTAACCCTCTTTAGCTTGAAAGAGTAATTAGGGATTTGTTAGATGATCCCTTTGATTCATTCTCTTTATACTACCCCCTTATTTGCCTAATTTTTTTCATGATTGGAATAATTGGGGAATTCCCCTACCCTAGTTCCTTTTATTTAATAGTTTTTAATTAATAATTGACAAATCTCTTAACTATATCTTAGCCTAGCTTATTATAATTAATATTTACGGTGATTACCCTTAGTCCTTGTGGAAGAATGACCCTTGCTTGCCATTATACTGAGGTTAGTGGTTAGTTAGGTAGTTTGATTTAGGGGTTTTGTCAAACGACCAAAATTTCTACTATCAAAATGGCGCCGTTGCCGGGGATTTCGGCTAACATTGATTTGTGTTGATGAGATGAGTCTAGGCTTTTTGTGAATATTTCTTTATTTCTCTTTGATTTCTTTTTCTTTTATTTTCTTTATCCAAAAAAAATTGAAAAAAATGGCAACCTTCCCCCTTCCCCAATACGAGCATGAAATATTTTAGAGGTATTATTGGAGGCTTGGAGATTCTCTTGGTTCCGACCATAGCTTTGAAAAATGGGAAATTTGTGATATGATGTTTGAGGGTCTAAATGAAGAAACTAGAATGGTGGTAGAGTCTATGTCTAATGGTGATTTCCATGCTCAATCTTTGGATGAGGCTTGGAGTCTATTTGAGTGGTTGGCTAGAGATACATATGAATGGGAAATGTCAATACATACTTATCAAAATCTTGAAAATTGGTCTAGTTATGAACCCGAGACTTATATTTCTCCCCCATCTTACGCTCATTTGATTGATGTATATTCTAATGTTAATGATGTTCATGCATCTCATGAATTGTCTTCAAACCCTTGCATGAATTCCTATGATCAATCTTATGCTCCCAATGATAAATCTCATATGCTTGATTGTGAACCCATTCCCCAATTTGATTCTCAAATTGTTTCCCCACCTATTGATGATCCCCTTTTGCAATTAGAAATTTATTTGAAATTGCTTAAGGAAAAATGGGGTTGCAATAATAATATCCTTAAGTTTAATTGTGTTGATTCAATACATGTTGAAAACGAAAATCAATTGGGAAGGAGTAGCATAGAGCTTGAGGATGATTTTGAAGTTTTGATGAATAATGGACATGTTCTTGAAGAGAACTCATTGATGGAAGAAGTCTCCCCTCTTAAGTCTTGTGATGTGAGTGAAGTGGTTAGTGAAAGCCTTGTTTATATCCCTTCTCCTCATATTCCATTTACAAGAAGGATTGACCTTATTCGCTTTACTCCTATTTTATATCCATTTTCATCTCTACAAACTCCAAATCTAGATGAGCTTCTTGCCTCTGTTAACCTTCTAGTGCCCAATTCGTTCATTATTAAGGAGAAGAGTGAGATCGCCACCAAAAAAGATTTTGTAGAGGAGAGTTTGCTATCTTATTTTTCTTTTTCTTCTTATTTTGATTCTTCTTCTTCTTTCTATATCTTTATTTTTCTTTTTGTTCCTTCTTTTAGGCATCATTCTCCTCATTTGCATGAAGTTGCATTGCACTTTATGCACACTTTGCATTCTATCATTGCATTCTTAATAATAATTGAAATGTGTGCTAGTGTATATGACAAACTCTTGCGATCTTTATCGGGATATTTACTAGAAAGGTCATGCTTGAGACCTTAAACAAGCCTTTCTCGGGAAGTAACCCGTGATTTATTGCTTTGATTTTCTTTTTTTTTTTTATTTTGCTTAACTTTTTTTTCTATCCATTATTTTGGGTTTAGGTACATAGTTCGAATAACAACCATTCTCAATAGTACGTGGAAAGCAAATCACGATTTTGAAGAATTTGATTATAAATGGAGAAATTGGGTCATTTTCGGGTATTTACACCCACCTATTATCCGGTAGCATCCTTCATTTTCTCTTTCTCTAATGCTTTATGATTGTGGAACATATGCTTGTTGGTTTGGATGTTTCTTTCCCCTCCCTCCCTCCCTCCCTCCCTTTGATCTTCTTGTTCAAGCATTGAGGACAATGCTTTATTCTAGCTTGGGGAGCAGCTATTCGCTAGCTTGGGGGAGGTGTATATACTTTGTTTATTTGCTTTTCTCATTTTTGCATAAATTCAAAATATAAAAACATTTTCGTTTAATTTCTTTTCTTTTTCCCAAAAAAATTGAAAAAATTGAAAAAAAAAATGAGGAATAAGAAAAGTACAAAGCATTTCATGTCCAAAGGAAGATTCATGTTGTTGGTAAATTTATGTGGATTTCTTTACTTTGGTCATTTGGGTAGATGAGTATAGGTATTTCCATTGGATGCTTGCATGTGTAAATTGGGGCGATTAGGGATTGATTAATCTTTGTTGCTTGATTTTCTACTTGAAAAGGCATTCTATAATTCTAAATGTTGTCAAACTTTGTGTTGAAAAGTGTCGAGTTATTTCTTTTTTGGAAGTTGTAGTGACCCTAGTTGATTCTTGAAATCTTCTCAGTTGCACAAGTTTTTACCTCAAAACAAGCTATGCTAAGAGTTAAATTCAATTGTAAAAACAAAAGTGTTTTAAGTTTTGAGTCCAATAAGTGGAGCCAATGAGCCCACAAGGCATAATAAGCCTATTAATTAAGGTCCATGAAAACAAAAAAATAAAATAAAAAAAAGTCAATAAGTGGTAATTACCACATGTCCTTGAGAAAGTGGGTTAGTTGAAATGTTTGAGTGGGAACTCGAAAAGTTAATAAGTAGAGTTTTCCTAGTAATGATGAATGTCATTATGGCTTAAACATTGAGACTCTAAACCCTTTGCTCAATCATTTTAATCCTACAATCATGGTTTTCTCTTAGCAAAAATCAAGTTTGGGGGGAGTTCATGTGCGCTATAGGTGATTAGGATCGATCTTGGGACCTTCTTCATCCATTTGAGAACGATTTGTGACTCTTGAATGCTTAAGTAGACTCTAATTGATGGTTGAAGCTTTTGATAGTGTTAATTTTGCACCTTATATTAGCCTATCCCCTATATTCCTAAGTCATGGATACATATTGATAATGGTTATGCTTTGAAAGTTTTCTTAATTGCCCAATGCTTTGTGAACCATGGTTAAAGAGATGACTTTCGGCTAATTATATATATTTGTGCTTGATTAGAGTTGTGGGTTAAGACTCTTGGGAAACCCTCACTAGAGCAAACTCGTCCACTAGAGCGATCTAGGGGTTTAAAGGGCTTGTTGCACATGCGAAGTGCAACCGTGATTCCTACGATAGTGAGTTAGAATTTCTAGCTTTTAGAGTAGTACTTCATTATTTTGTTTCATTTGCTCGAGGACGAGCAAAGGTTAAGCTTGGGGGATTTTTATGAGTGATATTTATATCACTCAAACACTAGTAGAAAAATGATAATTTGCGTCACCCTATTTGCGTCACACAAAAGAAAGACTGACGCAAATGTGCGGGAACAGATGATTTGCGTCGGACGGTCTAGAGCACGCGACGCAAATAACCATAAAGGATTTGCATCGGACGACATAGAGCACGCGACGCAGATGATCCAACCAAGTGCGTCGCACGTGCCCATGTGTGCGATGCAAATACTATTTGCGTCGGACGTTGACAAATGTTCGACGCAGATGATAAAAAGCCCAAGATTTTTGGATCCTTCAACGTGTGTCGGATTGTCTCGAGTGTACGACGCAAATAGCACTTAATAAGTTTTGGGCCATGATTTGCGTCGGATGGGCCACTAAACACGACGCAAATCATGGGATTCCCATATATGTAATATGCGAGTTTAGGGTTTCATCTCAAACCCCTCATACTGTCATACACCCGTTCTCTCTCTCTCTCTCCTCAAACACTTCATCTCTCTCACCTCAAACGCTTCATCTCTCTCTCACCTACCTTCATATCTCGCATCTCATTTCTCTCTCACCTATCTTCATATCTCGCATCTCATTTCTCTCTCACCTACCTTCATCTCGAATCTAAACAACGAAAATTTCGGTGTTCGCCTGCGAGTGCTTCGATCTACAATTCCGACGAGAATTAACGAGTGCCGCCAATCTCCCTCTCTTTTCCTTCCGCCGGAGTTTCGCCTCCCCCACGCTGCTCAGAGCCTTTGCTTTGGCCGCTCGTCGCTGCTTTGCTTCTCCCTTTCTCTTCGTTCGTTGTCCTTCATCGCTGCTTCGCCGCCAACCGCCGTTGGTGCTGGTTGTTGTGCTCGTCCCTGCTGCAAAATTTATTTCATCTGATATGGAATTCGAAAATCTCTGCAACATCGCCAGTTCTTCAGTTTTCCAGAAGTTTATCGATTTTTAGGTATTTTATTATGAATTTCTTTGTTTTGCCATATTTATGTTTATTTTTGAAATAAAAAAATTGAACCTATCAAAAATGAAATTTCTTGTATTTTTTCAGTTTTTAAACGCTGGTGAAGATTGACGAACACATCGTCGGTGAAGATTGAAGGTGTTGACGGTGTGGACATGAATTTTTAGGGTTCTTTTTGTGTTAGATCTGATTTTTTTTTCTGGGTTCAATTTTTTCATTTCGTTTTATTGTATTTCGTTCTTAATATTCATAGATTCTGTAATTAGTGCTTCTATTTCAAATATTATTTGTTCTTTTGCAGTTCGTTCATTTGAATGCCATATTTGCAAGCTATTTGGTGTGATGAATTGTTGGGAATTTTTTTTTTTAATGAAAAATCGCAGCATTTGCGTCGCATGTGGCTCCATGTGCGACGCAAATGAGTCTGGGCTGGGCTTGCTAGGCTACTGTTGGGGTATTGGCATGTCTCCCATCTGCGTCGCATGTTGAGCTATGTGCGACGCAGATGATTAATCATTTGCGTCGAACATAGCTCAACATGCGACGCAGATGGGAGACACAAATGGCCATGGTATGCATGGGCGGTGCGTTATGTGCGTCGCACGTTGATCAAAGTCCGACGTAAATAGCCAACGATCTGTGTCGGATTAGGTCCAACGCAGATCTAGTATCCTTATCTGCGACGAGGCCTGTGCCGTCGGACCAATGTCCGACTCAAATGGTGGTCTCAAGTCCGACGCAAATCGTTAATTTTGTACTAGTGAAATACCTTATTTTCCTCATGTTTAGAGTCATTTTTCCTCTTCATTTATCACTTTCTAACTTATTTTACTTAATTTAGAGTAATTGAGTTATTTGTAGCTTATTTGTGAATATTAGTTATTTTAGCTATTTATACATGGTTTGGTAATGCTTATTTGTGTTTGATGTTGTAGGATCCACCTTAGAGGTCTCCATACCACACACCAAGCATAGAGTGAAGCAATTTTGCCATAATATGAGCTTTTGGAAGGATTTGTGCATAAGGGTCATATTCAAACGGTCATAACTTTCAGCACACAATTTTTATTTTTTTTGTGATTCAAGTTGAAGATAAAAGTTTGGCTCGATATATTTCCAACCAGTGGTCACAAGCCCAATTCCGATGAAAAATGAAAGAGATATGGCTGTTTGAAGTCGGGTGCGTCTGCCAGAACTGCGCCCCCGCTCCGTATTGTCTGGCGCGCCCGCGCCACAGGCCCAGAAAACATTCTGCCTGCGTGAAATTGTATGGAGAGCCCGCTCCAAACTATATGGAGCGCCCGCGCCGCTTGAATTCTGCGGAAATCCTGTTTTTCGGCCCGTTTAATGATGTATTGTTTAAATATTTTAAAAGGACGGAGCCGTAACTTTTGAAAGGGAGAAAGGAGGGTTAGCCTCCATAAGCTTAGCTAGAGGTTTTAGTTAGGGTTTTTAGAGAGAGAAACTCTCATCTTCTAGAGAGAGAGAAGTGAGAGAAACTTGTTGAAAGCTTGGATTTTGAAGAATCTAAGAAGGAAACTTGAAGATTTGGAGACTCCTTGTAACTTTAATGAGAATTTCTTACTCTCTCTCATGTTTTGCTGTTTTATCTATTTATTTTCATGTCATTTTCACTCTATATACCTGTTCATCCTAGATTAGTGTTTGATTTCATGTTTTTAGTTTGTTATTTAGTTCATTTAATAATTTATTATGATTTGTGAGTAGTTATTTTGCTTGGGAGGGGATGAAGCCATTAATGATATCATGAGCCTTTGGGTCATATTTGGGGTTATATTGGAAAATAAATTCAAATGAGCAATAGGGGTTTTATTGTTAGTTTTTGTGATTGGCCTCCATGGAAACTTAATTATTAGTCACTTCAATGAAGGATTGAAAGATGAAATTGAAGAGTCGACTCCCTATTTGTTCACTTAACTAAACTTGCATGAAAATAGGGGTTTTAGTTAAGGGATAAATTTAGTCATCTTGTTATTCATACTCTTGAGTTGGGGGTTTGTTGCATGAAAATAGGACATAATCTCCAATTTGGGTAACCCTCTTTAGCTTGAAAGAGTAATTAGAGATTTATTAGATGATCCCTTTGATTCATTCTCTTTATACTACCCCCTTATTTGCCTAATTGTTTTCATGATTGAAATAATTGGTGAATTCCCCTACCCTAGTTCCTTTTATTTAATAGTTTTTAGGTTATAATTGACAAATCTCCTAACTATATCTTAGCCTAACTTATTATAATTAATATTTTCGGTGATTACCCTTAGTCCTTGTGGAAGAATGACCCTTGCTTGCCATTATACTTAGGTTAGTGGTTAGTTAGGTAGTTTGATTTAGGGGTTTTGTCCAACGACCAAAATTTCTACTATCAGTGGTAGGGATGTTGTTTGGGTGTTTGTGGTGGGGGTAGGGTTGTGTTGTGGTTGTGTATGTGTATATGATGGGTTAGTTTAATGTAAGTTTAATAAGGTCACTATGTGTATTTACATAAAATTGTAGGTCACTTGATATAAATATTATTTTGCTCTGCCACCAAATAGAAAAATGCAATCTAGGAGGCCATCATGTAGAATTTCCCTAAAAAAAATTATTTGGGAACTCAAAGGCAAAGGAAGCTCTAATTATCAATATTTAGTATTAGTAGTGTTCATTTTTCCTTCTATTTATTTGATTCAACTTAAATATATGAGTGCTACTATAAAGCTTTTGATAAGATAGACAAAGATAATGTGCAACATAATTACCAATCATCCCCTAATGTTTTTTTACAATGAAATCACATATTAAATAACATCAATAGAGGTGCAATGATTTTGTGTCATTAGAATATTTTTATAACAGTAAAATCACATCTTAAATAACAGATAAAATATTATAGTAAGTGCTTGTGCAATTGAAATACTGAGAGATGAAACTATCTAAGTCTAGTTTTTGTAGTTTTATGCTAATAAGTATATTTGTCTTAAGGTCGTATTTTTGTCGTGTCCATGTTAACATTATATGTAAACAGGTTGGAAAACCCTTGCCATTAACCCAACCTATTTAATAAAAGTGTCTTGTTGACTCGTTTAATTAAACGACGTGTTGAGATATGTCAATAATAACCCACTTTTTTCATGTCTGGTTCTTGTCATGTTGTCATATGAAGCTAATTTTTTGTAATTATCCTATCTAAGTAAGGCCCTGTTCCTTTGGATCGATTTTCAGTTCAGTTTAGTTAATTTCAGTTCAGTTCAGTTATGTTTCTCTTTGCAATGCAATTTCTCTCAGTTCAGTTCAGTTTAGTTAATTCAGTTCAGTTCAGTTTCTCTCAGTCCAAAAGAACGGGGCCTAAAGCAATTGTGTTAAATGGGTTCAAGTGTGTCATCTATGTATCGAAACTTCAACTCTAACCCAACCCATTTAGTAAGGCGTGGCGTGTCGTTTCGTGTTAACCCGTTTAAATAAACGGGTCGGAAATCTTTAAAACTATCCCATTATTTCGTATATCCAGCTTATGTCGTATCGTATCAACTTTTGTCAACTCTACAAATATGATACGATAAATTATTTTATTTATATTGTACATTATTTTGCATCTTTGTTATAAGTTAATCATGAAATCTTTATTCTAAATTATTAAAAATGAAATTCCTCTAAAAAAACTTGAACATGAAATTACTTTTGAATGTATAATGGTAATCTTAAACTTGACTTTCATTGATATCTCAGCCTTAAAAGATTGTCTGTAATACTTGATATAACATTTTAATTATTAAAAATTGTGCTATATATATATATATATATATATATCATAAGTTATAGTGGAGGATAATAATATATTTGACTTAGATTATTCTTATTACTTCCACAGTTTAAAATACTACGGCCTTATGTGATAATTAATTACCTAAGTTAAATATTTTTGTAGATATACATGTTTTATTTTAGGAATTCACATTTTAAAAGGAAAATTTTCAACTAAAAATATCACGTGTCGGTTAGTTGCTCGTGTTTTAATACTACTATAAGATATAGATATATAAATAGATAGATATGTATTATCATTTTCTCAATGTTAATGTATTATTCTTAACCCAATGCATAATCTCTATTTTGACTGAAAAAGATTATATATATTTCCTCCCAAAACATAATATTGAACTAAAATAGAGTTAGGCCAAATGTAAAATGAAAATTGCCCAATTGAGACTGTATTGGATGATAAAAAAGCACGAATCACCATGTCTATTCATCCTCTTTGCCCAACCAGGTCCAAAAAAATAGATGATTTTTAAGCGAAAACTAGAGAGAATAGTTATGATTGGGCATGAGAGCAATGTAGAATTTTTTGGTAAGTTAGGAAAAATCGACTAGTCTGGTCAAATCAATATAACTAGAATTGAATTTTTTTTGACTTTTATTGCCTTTACTTTTAATATTCACTATCTTTTAAGTTTTTCTTTGAAATGTACCATCTTTTGTTTAGTTTCTTTGTGTTTGTTTGGTTGTATTAGCAATAGGTTGTACTTCCGTTTTAATTAATGCACATTTTCCCGTTGTCAAAAAAAAAAAAAAAAAAAAATTTTGTTTTGTAAATAAAATAGACCAATGTTACAACCTGCAAACGATTCCATCCAAACTTTCATCCAAGTGGGGCCCACTAACATGTTTTTTATTTTTTTTTCCCTTTTCACCATGTTATTATTCCTTGATTTTCTATACACAAAGTTCAAGAACTACGCTAATATGGGGCACACATTAAATCCTAATTCCACAAACAAAAGCAAAATCAAATTAAGGGAATTAATGCGCATATTGTATTAAATTGCCATATTTAGAGATCATCTAAACAAAAAGCATTCTACTCAAGAGAAAAAACTGTATGTTGTTCCCTTGTTCTTGTTTAAGGTTTATAAATGAAAATTTAGGATTTGTTAACAAGTGATGTGCTTACAAAGTTGGGGATAATTTGCATCAACTTAATGTATTTGATAATTGCTAAAATTGATATCATTGTTATAAATTTAAGACTCTTTTTCCCCTAATCCCATTATGTAGAATTAGGGTTCATATGAAATTTGGAGTTTTTTTTTTATCTAATTTCAATTATGTTTCTACGTTGTGGGTCACAAATATATATTATCTCAATATGAAATTAATCAATGAAAATTATGCATATATCCAAAATTATTTAAATCATCAATACTCGTTTAGTAACTTAATTTTGTTTATATGAACTTGAAATGGATCGAATTTAAAACTAAAGGGTTTTCCTAAACCAATTTTAATTTTTTGTGGAAAAAAATTAAAATTTTGGAAACAAATTAAAGATAAATAAAAGTCGATGTAAAGTGTACATGAAAATCTAGGAAAGCGGAGGTAGAAAAAGCGGAAAAAGTTGAGCAAATGATAAATGGACTTCTATTTTCTAGATAAAAGTCAAATAAAAATTTACAAGGAAAAAAATCAAAATCAAAAAATGTGGAGGTGGTAAAAAATAGATAAAAAAAAATATGAATTCTTTAGTATAATTAAAGTTAGCAATCTCCAACTTAACCTGTACCAGACTTCAAATTACAAACCAATCAAATCTAAACAACTCAATAACTTAACCCGATTGATTGAATCAGGGATTGGTTAGTAGGATACAAAAACTCATCAAATTGAGATGTTGAGTTAACTAACTTTTTCTTGGTAATTGCAGTAGGATTTTCTAGACCCAAACCATAGCTATAAAGAAATTATAGTAATAATTTGAAAGCTAATGTAGGAATTGTACTGTTAAGAGTATAATTCACATGTCAGTTGGGAATAATTGTCCCACATTGAAGAAATAGAGACATAATGACTAACAATGTGGTCAAACTCTCATGGTATTAGAGTGGGCGATCCTGACCCCTTATGAAATGCAAAATGGACAGTGTTAAAGATATATTTAGGCCAAGGTAAGCCCAACAAAATTGTGATTGCCCCAAGAAGGGGCCCAATTAACTTCATGTTGGAAGTCTACAGAGGGCCCATCGAGGATGTTGTGTGACCTATCCATGCATATTGCAAGATTAAAGGTGGCTCACATGTGAGGGGGAGTGTTAAGAGTATAACCCACATGTGAGTTGGGAATAGTTGTTCTTCATTAAATAAATAGAGAGAGAATGACTAAATATAGATTGGTGGATTATTATTCCAACTATTACCGATTGGTTTTAGGATGGGACCCTGCTAACCTTGTACGTGTTCAAACTCTTTTCCATCGCGGGCTTGTATTAGGCCTAATGAAGTTTATCATGTACCCATTCCACTAGAATTTCAATTTCGATTACTCTATTTAGGAATAGCCATTTCAAATCAAATGATGGATATGGCCCAATTCAATTTTTTTTTTTCGTAATTCAAAATATTTGTATTTGAAATTGATCCACTTCCATGTAGATATATTATTGAGGCCCATAATATATATGAAAAGTAAATGCAATCTAAAAATTGTCATTTCAAACCTAACTTTAAAAATCCGTCATCTTATTTTCTCCTCTACTCTCGATGCACTTTTCTCTCTATCCTCTTATGCTTTTCTATTGTGATAATATCTTGTGAGATATTAGCAGATAAACTAAGAGATAAGATTAGGAAATATTTTTGTTATGGTTTTTTTGGGTCTCATAGGAGTAGGATTCTTGTAATATATACTTCGTTAAATCCTAATTGTGGCAAAAATAATAGAGAACGGGTAAGAAATTTATGGAACGGTTACACTAGCGTTTAAAATTGTGGGTTGAGTTGTACTCAATGGTGAGTTAGCCTCAAAAAGTAATCAACACGTGCATCACGAGCACGAACTGGCCAGATGGTGGTGCACAGTATATAGTAGTCCACCTCTAGCATAAGTTATGTCCATTACCCTCCTAACACGGCCTAAGTAACTTTCATGTTAGCAAAAATAAAATACAAAACAGTGAGTTGAGAAAAGCTTTAGATTTCCAAGTCACACTAATTTTTCTCTTATGATTTATTTTCGCAACACAACATAAGTTACATAACATGAGATAATGATATCTATCAAGATCTAGTCAAAATGACAAGCCTGGTCTTATACTCCTTATGTAATTTTTTATTCCATTTTACTTTTCCGCATGATTCACCAATGGAGTTGATAAATACACAATTATGTAAAAAAAACTTTTTAAAAAAAGAAAAGACAATTGGCAAAACCAACCCAACAGAAAGTGGGACACTCAAAAGAAAAAACACGCAAATTTTAAAAAGTAATGTTATGGTCTTTTCCTTAGAAATTTTGTAATTTGTAAGACAAGTTCTGATTTTCTTTGTTGTCTTTCTCGGAAGTCATGGGAGTGAATGTTGTGTTTAAAATGTAGCACCGTCTTCATCTTGTCTTTCACCAATCCCATTTCCCAATGGTAGCCCTTACCCCATTTTTCAGGATTCTGCATAATGAAATTGCATGAGAAAGAAAAAAATTAGTAAAAAATAAGTAAAACAAAAAGTTAGGAGTGGAGTTTTGTTTTGTTGAGATGATAAGATTGTGAGGTCAAATCTCCTTCTCCTCCCTTCCTAGGGGTGTCAGAAACAGATCTGACCGCTGGGTCAACCTGATTTTGACCTGACTTGAACCTGGTTCGACCTGTGAGGGTCAGTCCCCAGACCTGACCAAAACCTGACCTGGGATTACCCAGACCTGACCGGCACCTGGCAATATTATATCCTAACCTGACCAGACAGACCTGCATTCAAACCCGAACTCGATCGTACTCAACCAGATATTACAAAACTCAATTATTTTTTTATATCTACAAAATCATTTAAATATGTTAATTTATAAAATTTCTTACATTTAATAATTAATTAAATAAAAAATTAAATTACATTTAATTTAATGGTTAAACTTTGAATATCATGTACTTGTTCATATTTTTATTTTCATTTATTTTTGAATTATTTGTGTACATTGCTCTCTTGTTTTAATTTTTGAATTATTTGTACGAGCCGAACCAAGACCGAACATGTCCCAGTTCGACTCGGCTCGAGAGCAGATGAGGTTGAGCTCAGCTCGAGCTCAGAAATTTGAGCTCAGAGCTCGAAAAGAACAAAGCTAAGCTCGACTTGAAATTTTAAAAGTTTTAAAAAAAGTTCAGCTTAATATTCACCGGGCCTTTAGGCTAGCCCAATAAAATCTTGTCAAACTCTTGATAAATATAGTTGTCAAGCTAATTTACATTAAACATGTAAGGCCCAACCACCATACATTCTACTATCTATACAAACCCCTTTAATACAAAGAGTCCCTTGTTACTCTTTCTTCCTCTCCAATGTGGGACTTTGAAAATCCCAAACAAGAGGTCCGCTAATGGTTCTACTGCTACTCTGCTAGAACCAAGAAGAGATACATTTGTAATTCTGAATCATGTCCGTTTTATACTTGCAAAGTATGATGTTTTTACTTTGCCTCTTCGATGTGGGATTCATATAAACCCCAACAAAATCAATTCATCAACTTTGATGCATGTTCAATACTACGGTGCAAATATACAAATGTTTGCTAGCTATACGTGCATGTAATCTTTGATGGTTGCAGGTGTATTAATTTAATTTGCAAATGTAAATATGTAATGTTTATTGGTTGTGTTCTTTTTTCCAAGATGAAAGTGATGGAATTATATTTATAATAGAAGAATAAATTTTATACTAGTCCAAGTTTTTGGGTCTTGCATATTTAATGATTGTCCAATTTTATAATATAAGACAAATCAAACAAGAATTATAAGAAAAGGCTTAAAGGGTAATAAGATTATATAGGGAAAACAAGGTTGGTGTTTATTTTTTCTATCGATGTGGGACTTTACTTTTTACATAAAAACAATCAAAAATGTTTTCGAGCTTGTTCACGAACTCTCGAGACGAACTCAAGGAGGCTCAAACTCGGCTTGTTATAGTTTCGAGCCCCAACGAGCCAAGCTTTGACCGAACTTTGACCGATAGGTTGATGGATAGCTAGGCCCGGTTGCTGTAACACGAGAGTCGATACTCATTAATAATCATTCACGTATTAGCTAGAATGGTTCCAATATTATTATATCGTACTAACATATATAAGCCTACTGATAAAATAGTTTCTTTATAGTCACATATATATATATATAAAGTTAAGAGAAGACCATAAATACTATACTAGTATTAAACTATAGTATAACATAAAAACAATTAACTTAAACAATCTTATAACTTATAAAGATAAGGGAGTGTTATGGTTGTTAATCTTATACTAGTATTAAACTATATGGTTGTTAACAAGTTACTATTTAGTAACTAGTAAGTACTTGTTAACTATTTTACTTATGGTTGTTACTTGTTAACAGTTAACTTATTTTAATAAGTTATGGTTAGCTTTTATAGGGGATAATGATTTAGGGGTATAATTTATTATTATTATTATTGTGCAACATATGAACCCTCGTTATAATCACCTAGACATCATATGAACCGTCGTTGTACACATATGAATGTATGATTGTCATTTGTTATAGTATTATAACATATTAAAAGTCGTTATACTAATTTATAAAGCAATAGAGTATTAGATTGGTTTTACAATTATTTTGATATCAATCTTATATTAAAATGATTCAACATATTAGTATTTATATTGTTACTGTTATTGTTAGTATCCCTGTTCTTATTTTGTATTACTATTGCTATTGTTAGCCTTGTTACTATTACTGTTATTATTTGTATTTTTTACCTATTATCATTGCCGCTTTATGTTTATTAGTATTATTATTCTCATTACCATCATAACTATTTACAAACTTATATATCAATCATAATGCTTATAATAATAAATCATTTATATAAAGTTTGGAATTGATCGTCTACTCGTTATTATTGTCGTTGGTTATAATATATAATATTAAAACATATGAAGAGTCGTTCTACTCCTTTACTCATTAGAGTGGTTTTACGCAGTTGATTATTCGAAATAAGAGTTAACTAAGAGAATACACTAAACATCACGGTAATCAATATAGTGTTTTTATTGGTTTTTCGTTGTCATCCATATATTTATCGCATACACACATATGTATATATATGTCGATCTTAATACTTTTATTAATATGATTCGTTTACAAAATACATAACAAAATCAAGATGGCCCGATCAGGAGTTACCCGAAGTTGAACTGACGTTCAATAGCGAATAACCCCGATGTTTCACAATGATCGAACTAAGGTCATTACTAATTCAACCCGATTACATTTGACTTAACTAAACCGTACACGAAACCTAAATACGACTTGCGCAAATCCGGCAAAAAAATGTCAACGAGCGATCATACCCGGGAATGGATCGACTTATAAATGGAACGCTCAGACCTGTCCGGCACCCGGGAATCCCATGATTCAAATGTGTTCGACCCAGTTGAACAAAACCTGACCAATCATGACCTGGGGCACTGACAATTAGAATCCTGACCTGTTCAGGTCTGACCTGGTTCACCGTGGGTATACCCAGAACCTGTTTGAGAACCTGTTTTGACACCACTATCCCTTCCCCCACTTTTCCTTTTCTATTGGGATTGAGTTGCACCACACATTGATAATTGCTCCTTTTATGTTTTTTTCAATTTGCTAAACCCTTTTTAAATGGATGTTTCAAATTACTTACTTGATTCCCATTTTTTTTGAATGTAGTCTTCACATTATTTCAACATATTTTCTCCTTCTTTTTATTATCTCCTAATAAAGTTATGGTATCTGACCTCCCTCTTCATCACATCTTTTAAAATCTTCTCATTTGAAAGTAATGTGTAGCAAGTAAAATAGGCTAGAAGAGTAGTTGAAGATAGTTTGGTTTTACAAAATCTGATTTGCAATTTTTACACTAGATAATTTGGTAACAAAATTTACAATGTTACTGTGTTCTATTGCCAATTTGTCATGCCACATTCAAAACGTCTTCTTTCTATAAATTCTACTATTTGTTGACAATTAGAGCTTAAAAACAAATCTTATGTTTTCATGTATATGATCTGCCGTAAGTCTGCTTTGTTGGAAGCACCCCATCATAACTTGCCAGTTACCATAATACCATCTCTCTAGATTGATGAAATATATGTGTATCTATTTGACTATTTTTCTGAATTAACTGACACAAAGAGTTCCAAACCAACTCTAAGTCTGGCCGTCTGGGCCGGGCTTAGTCTTTTTACGTGATAAGTCACACGAGCATGCATAAATACCGATTTTGGATTGGGCTAATACGTCAAATGTTATGCAAAATAATTTTTTATTAATCCTAGAGGGTCTATGATGAGTCTTAAGTGGTACTTGGTTGTATCTAAACCCCTTTTCACTTGACCTATTTTTTGTTGAATTGATCTAATTTTATTTTATTATTTTTTCTTATATAATAAACTAATTTTCACTAATAAACTTATTTTTGCTGAATAATATAATGTTAAGGTAAACTGTACAAGGTCTAAAACATGCAATTGAATCTCATTTGTACTATTTATCTTTGTAACCTTCTATACTAAAGGATTGAAAGTATGGTAAAAGTAAAAATTACAATAGTGGGAATTCTATATTTTTTTAATAAGAAATATCTCTCTAAGAGGTGAAAGGGTTCAAATCTTGACCACATAAATTCGTTTTTGACAAATAAAATATAGCTTTTTGAAAACTCATCCTTCCTCCCGATCCCAATCAAAGATTAAAAATTGATAAAAGGAACAAAAAATTCACATTGACAATTACAATTATGGTCTAATTATGACTATATATCACTATATAACAATCCCAACTATGGATATGCCGCCTTAAAATGATCTAGTCAACTTAAAAAACATATTTAGAAATGTAAGTAATGATGTATCAAGTTTGGACTAGCTAGTTAGGACTTGTTAGGTCATGCTAGCGACGAGAGGGCAAAATGAATAAACTTGTGAAAACAACATAAAAGAAATAATAACTTAAATAAGCATTCATGACTTAGATCATCTCAAAAAGGTATCTACGGTTGGTTCTTTTTACTTGTAACTCAATATTAGGATTTTTTTTTTTAAAAAAAATAGATAAATAATTAGATTGAAAATGATGAGACAGCACCTTTGAATATTATTTTTGAGTTCGTCGATTGGTGCGCCAATTTCAAGGGTGAACTCCACAGAATCACCCATATCGCGACTTCTTGTATAATTGCTGATACATTGGGCAGCCAACTCTTTATTTGGATAGTACCTCATCTCATTGTCAAATGTGGAAGCAACTGTTGTAAAAATGCCAATCTTTTGAATGATCACCTGTTTCAACCTTGAGTATGTTAGATGAGCAGACATAAGCTAATAATCACCTTCACATTGTGAAGTACTCCCTCTGTTTTTTCTATTATTCTCACTTTACTGTGTGCGTCTCCCAATGCACCTCTTTAAACTTAAATATCTTTCATTATATATTTGTAAAAATTATAAAGATTGAATATTAATAATGTTAAGACGAATCAAACAAGACCCCACATGACTATATTTTTTCTTATAGTTTGAAAAAAATTGAGAAGATTCTCCCTAGGTATGAATAGTGCCAAGATTCCAAGTGAGAAAGATAAAAAAAAAAACAGTGGGAGTACTACCTCCGTTCCTTTTTAATAGTTATACTTTCACTTTTGACACTATTCACAAATTTTCCTTTGACTATCATTTGTGATTTATGGTTAAGAGAAAATATAGTCATGTGGGGTCTTGTTTGATTCGTCTAGATATGTACTTTTTGAATATCAACTTTTTATATTTTTTACAAATACAAAATTAGAGATGTAAATGCTCAAAGTAGTGCATCGACATGCGTGAAAAGTGTAAGTGTAACTACTCCCTCCGTCCCAAAATATAGTTCCCATTTTCATTTATTCACGGTAATTTATGCAAGTAGAATCTAAGAGGGATAGTAAAGATTTTTTGTTTGTTTAAATAAATGTTGTATGGGAAAAGATGATTTTAGGAGAGATAATGGACAATAATTGGTGAAAGAACATTAATTGTAACACTTGGGTTGAATAAACAAAGCAAAAACCAAAATTCAAGAAGCAAATAAATGATGGGATACGGTTTTTCTAGACAAATTACGGAAAAATGTGGAACTAAATACGGAAATGGAAACTATATTTTGGGACACCCAAAATGAAAATGGGAACTATATTTTAGTACGGAGGGAGTATTATTTAGGAAAGGAGGTAGTATATAACATCATTAATAGTTCATGAAAAAAGCGGCCCCCTTTATTATGTTCTAATGTATCACATGAAACTAACCATTATACAATAACCAATACTAATCTATATCACCCCCTCATATCAGATAAATCTAGGTGACATGATAATTGTACGCCCTATTCTACACTCAGGAGCACCACAAACATATATATTACAAAGAGATTTGAGTCAATCAAAGACTCTTCGTTAAGTAATACTAGTAGAATCAAGTCAATCAAGGACTCTTAACTAAGTAAACAAATCAATCTTATCATCATTTGTTTCCAAGAATATCTCAATACTGTACTTTTCCATGCTTGCCTAGTTATGTTGTGTTTCGAGAGGGACCAACTCGAACTCAAATACCATCTTTATTCTTACGTAGTTACGTGTCTAGTATGCGCGTACGTTGATATTAGTGTAAAACGCTTCAATTGCTTCTACGTTAAAAAAACCCTAACTTTTCTCTTGCCCCCCAAACAAAAACCCCACCAAAACACTTCAACCTTCCGCCACAGGCTCGCTGGTGGCCACAGGGGTTGCCGACGAGTATGCGTCGGGTTCTTTTTTCGTTCCTTCGCCGTCTCGTCTAGGTCCTTTCGAGTTTTCGTTTTCCGTTCGCGTCGCCGGCAAGTCATTCAGTTCCCCCTCCCCAGTCGCCGGCAAGTCCGTAAGTCTGGTCTCTTTTTTCGCGTCTTTCTTCTCCTCCCTCCCCTTGTCAGTCTTTGGTCTGTTTGTCCCCCTCGTCAGTCAGTAGCATCGCACCACCGCTCCGTTGTTGCTTAGTTCCCCCTTCCCCTAGTGGTTGAGGTCGTCGGCGAGTTAGTCGCCTAGTTTCCTTTCCCCTCCCCCTTCCCCTGTTTCGTGGTCTGGTTATTGGTTACGGCGTCCCTTTCCCCTTCCCCCGTACTCTCTGTTTGGGCTTCCCCTCCCCCTCCCCCTCCCCCCGTTGACAGTCCGGGCTTCCCCCTCCCCCTAGATCCGTCGATTACGTTCTAGGGAATCCCCTTCCCTCCCCCTTAGTGTTGTGTCGGATTTACAATTTCCCCTCCCCCTCCCCCCTTAGTGTTGTGTTGGGTTTACAGTTTCCCCTCCCCTAGTATACTTTTGGGCTTCTCATCCCGCTTTCATTTTCCGGTGGTTGTGCACATTCCGTTGTTTAGTTCTTGGTTGTATTAGTATGAGTTTGTTGGTTGTTATCTTATCCTGCTTGATACTTTTGTTAATTGCTGGAGGTTGTATTTGTCTTCAAGATGTTGATTCTGGGTTATGTGATTGTTTTGGGTTTGCGTGGCAAGAGATTTCATGGATGGGGTATGTTTTATCCGATTTTGAAAATCGGATGGTTCTTCGAGATCTAACTTTGGTTAGACTTCAATCTCGCTTGGTAATGATTTTTACAATTATTGCCTTGACAAAACGATATCTGAGGACGGCTCCCCAATTTGTCAATTGGGTTTATAGCGCGTCAACTCATTTGAGCTTCTCATCAAAGGAGAAGCCTTCAATACCCTTCCAAAAGGGTATCGAGTCACAAAGAAATGTGACTCTTCCAGGAAACCTGGTCGTAGAATCCCATGTGACTGAAAGGTCATTTGGATTGTTCTTGTAGCGAGTTCCTAATCTCGCTGTTACTTTGCTGCCCCGCTTGTGAAATTAGCCCTCTCCTCCCACTCCTTTCGTCAGAGTTCTGGCGATCGTCATCCACCAGAAGAAGCGTTTTACTATAGTTATCTATCAACTCAGACCTCCAGATCGAGCAGTTTTATCCTTACTTAAGTTATTTCTGTTTTTGTAGTTGCTATGTAAGAGCGAGTAACGCTCAGTTTAGTTTCCTTGTGTTTGTTTGGTTGTATTAGCATTAGGTTGTACTTCCGCTTTTAATTAATGCACATTTTCTCCGTTGTCAACAAAAAATAAACATGCTATAATATGCGTGACTATATTTACAAGATATAACTGCTTATGTCTAATCATATATATAAAGTGCCAAAGAAACGTTAATGAATCTTACTGGAGTGTCATCAATTAGACAACAGTCACCGGTGTCAATAGGATGCACTATAAATATAAATAGCAAGTTGTGTAGGAGTGCCTTGCAAGTATCTCCAATAAGGAACGCTGATCCTGCAATCGTAGTTCCGATGATGATAATGACCTGTCTAGTCTCAACTCTAAGCATCATAAGCCACAAAGCGAATATGAAGAAGATCAACAGAGCATTTATAAATCTGTTCAATGCTTTGAATAATTTCTTATTGGCTTTTAATGCACGAGCTAGTAATTTCCGATATTCGAATGATTTCACCTGTGGCATATAAATATACATATTCGTGAGCATGTTATTATAAGGAAAAGCGTCTTTTACTCAGTTATTATAAAACACTAAAAAGTTAAACCAAATACAAATTTACCCAAAAAAAAAAAATCCAAATTCTATAATAACTTGTTACGGTGTATATGTGTAACACACCATGCATGCGTGTTTCTCATTAATTCCATGGTAATATTGCACGAAAAACGACAATGAGAACAAGAGGAACAATGGAGTATATGGGCAGAAGCATACCATTAATTTCTGGAGATCGTCCTCTGTGATTGCTTGATCATTAGCGCACCAATGACAAATTAATTCTGACGCCCGGTCTTTAGGATGATCCTTATCCGTGTAATTGTAATCCTTTAATATTTTCCTTCCAATATAATATAGGAGGAATCAGTTAAATTTATAAACAGAAAGCATGTTATACATAGAGAAAACAATAAACTATTGGGCCTTATAGTTGATTCATTTTTAGATGAAAAATAAGTAACAAGTCGTGGTGAATCTTGGGCCAATGAATTTAAAGATTGTTATGACAGATGTGAAAAAGAACAAATATTGAATACAAAACAAAGAATAATCACACACAGATTTAACGAGGTTCACCAACGGAGTGTTGGCTACATCCACGGGCAGAGAGAGAATAGTATTATTGATGAGAAGAATAACCAGAATTACAGAGGCAATTAATGACTTAATCGTCAATTAATAAACTAGGTTTTAAGACCTATTTATAAGCAAACCCGGAAAAACGCGATCTGCGTCTCATTAAACCTCCGCCCGATCGGGCGGTAATCGCCAAACCAAAAATCGTCTCGGGCCCAATAGACAAATAATAGATGCATTGAACACAATGCCCAGATTCTCCTTGCAACCAGATTTGCCCCGAAAGACAACCAGAAACCACATTTGTCCCTAAAGAACAACTAGAACCAGATTTGTCCTTGAAGGACACCAAACTAGCCCATCAGAACCCCAGACCAGATTAGCCCCCTAAGGGCCCCAGACTTGCCCCCCCAAGGGCAACTAACAATCACGATCAGCTTGTAAGTCCAAGCAACCTTGGAACTTACCCTGTGGAATCAGATTCGAACAGATGTGTTGCTTATACTCCTTCCTAGCACAAGTAACACCTTCCTTGGACGGCCCAAAAATATTCACCTCTCCGACATACAGTGCAAAACCCACCATGTCTTCACAACCGTCCCTTTGGTGAGAGTTCCCAAAGATTTCATGCCGACCAAGAGCCAAGTTTGACTGACCCGATTTTGACGACGAAGAACACGGAATTCCAGATTCAGATTGTGAGTGTTGGCATACTTTTCCCTGATGTGAACCACCACTCCAACCTAGAGTGCCTCTGTGCTCCACCTGTTTCTCAACACTACCACAAACAGCCAATGTAACAACACCAGACTCAGATAACGTAGACCCTTGCAACACATACAATGTCTCCCGTTTAACCCCTTTCAGGATCATCTTCGAACCCCTGTAGACATACAACCCTGCACCCTCACCTTTGAAACTGAACCCTTTCTTGTCTAACAGACTAAGTGAAATCAGATTCTTTGTGACCTGTGGAACATGCCTAACATCGTTCAAAGTACAGACTTGGCCATCACATGTCCTAATTCTGATGGACCCTATACCAACTGTCTTACAGACCTCACTGTTGGCCATAGTAACACTTCCATCAACCTGTTTATAGTTCATAAACCACTCCCTGCGAGAACACATATGACAAGACGCTCCAGAATCTAAAACCCACACATCACTGCAATGTGTTTGTTCATTAGCAACTAAAGCAATATCATCATCGTAACCGAAATTTTCGCCGCAATGCCAGCAGAACTGCACCTGCATTCATCGACCCGGATTTATTTTTCTTTTTAGGACATTCCCTTTTCCAATGCCTCGTTTCCTTACAGTAATTACAGACATCACTAGATTTAGGACCCCTAGAAGACGATTTCCTGGATTTTCTCCCCGAATTCCCCTGTCCATTACCACTGGCTACTAATCCAGCAGCCTGATCGAATGTACCTATACCAGACGCCTTATGACGAATCTCCCTAGTATGAAGTGCATATCTTACTTCTTCTAAAGACAGACTATCTTTCCCAACAATAAAAGAATCCACAAAATTCTCATACGACGAAGGCAAAGATACTAACAGAATTAAAGCAGCATCCTCATCATCTACTTTAACATCAATATTACGAAGATCTAGCAAGATAGTATTCAATTTATCTAGATGATCCCTCAGAGACATACCTTCCTGCATACGCAGGCTGAACAGAGATTTGTTGGTTAGAGATTTCGTCATGTATAAACTCTCTAACTTCAACCACAGACCAGCAGCAGTTTCCTGCTCCGCAACTTCAATAATTATGTCGTCAGAAAGACATAGCATAATTGTTGAATGCGCCTTCTCCTCCAGAACGGCCATCGCAGCGGTAACTGAACCCGTTGACTTCTTTGCCAACGGTGCCCACAACCCTTGTTGCTTCAGTAAAGCCCGCATCTTGATCTGCCACAGTCTAAAACTATTTCTCCCAGTGAATTTATCAATTTTCACATTCATCCCAGACATCTTTCTCACCCGGATCGAACACAAAGCTCTTGATACCAATTTGTTATGACAGATGTGAAAAAGAACAAATATTGAATGCAAAACAAAGAATAATCACACACAGATTTAACGTGGTTCACCAACGGAGTGTTGGCTACATCCACGGGCAGAGAGAGAATAGTATTATTGATGAGAAGAATAACCAGAATTACAGAGGCAATTAATGACTTAATCGTCAATTAATAAACTAGGTTTTAAGACCTATTTATAAGCAAACTCGGAAAAACGCGATCCCACTTGTTATGTAGCCAACACTCCGTTGGTGAACCACGTTAAAAAAAAAAAAATATTTGTTAGGTGCAAGTGTGAGTAGTATTTGTCCCACATTTAAAAAGTAAGCAAAGCGCTTTCAGTTTATAACCCAAGCGGGCTACTCCTCCTATTGCCAATTGGTTTTAGGATGGAACCTTGCTGTGGGCTCTGGTTTGTGGGCTTCTGGGTTTCTCTCCCTTGCGTTCTCCCCAATCTTGTTATAACAAGTGGTATCAGAGCCAGGTTCGATCTTGTCGCACCATCTGTTAGGGACACCGTCTGTGTTAGGTCTTATGGCATTAAGGCCGATCTGTGAGTGTCGCCTTGCCTTAGAGCTGAGCTCTGTAGGTTCTGGCTGCGAATATGTTCAAGGGGGAGTGTACACTTGAGGGAGAGATTGTTAGGTGCAAGTGTGAGTAGTATTTGTCCCACATTTAAAAAGTAAGCAAAGCGCTTTCAGTTTATAACACAAGCGGGCTACTCCTCCTATTGCCAATTGGTTTTAGGATGGAACCTTGTTGTGGGCTCTGGTTTGTGGGCTTCTGGGTTTCTCTCCCTTGTGTTCTCCCCAATCTTGTTATAACAAAGATAAAGGTTTAAATCCTCACTCTATAATTTCAGAGTTCATGATGATTTAGCAATTATACTAGAACCTTTTGATTATATGTTTACCCTAATAGGCCAAAAAAGGGGACAATTACGCCCCTACGAGTGCCATAAAGATCCTCCCTAATCCCTATAGCTCGATAACAAGCAATAAACAATTCAGAGGATATAATAAAATAAATAAAAGATTTCGTCAAAAAAAGTTATAGCATGCATGAAACTAAGAAAATAAACAAGATGCATATGCATGCTTGATTCCTTACCTTTAATTGAGCTTGATCCAACTTAGGAAAGATGTCATTGGCAGCTTCAACTGCGGCCTCCTCAGTTTCAATATCGTTATCTTTGTCTTTTCTTTGGTAGGTTAAATGTTCGTTTTTGATTAACCAATTGATTACTTTCTCCATCCCAGAAGAAGACACATCTTTTCGAGTTACCTGAAGAAGACTCGGCATTTCCTCCTTCCCATCACACTTACTACCAAATTTACATCCCACCTCATCATTAGTTACAGCATTCTTAGTAACATCATCATTCTGATGATTTTCATTAGGAGTGAGCTCGTTAATTACATGTTGATGCATTAACGCGTCTCGAACTCTTTCAAAGAAATTTTTTATATGGAAGGAAGACTTTGCCCTCAAGATCATTATATCTTTTAAAAGCCAAATGAAAGAACCAAGATTCATGGCAATTAGGGTAACTGTAACTTTTGGAAATGTGTGAGAAAACTTTTTCTTCATTTTTTCACTTTCAGGCTCATCAACTACTAAGACCCAAGCAACAAGTATAATACTAAACCACAACACAACCCAAGCAGTCCCAATCAACATAGTAACGTAGTAAATCACATTTTCTTTAGCAGCCCATTTATTTCTTGCAATTTGTCGGAACATTAAATTGAGTAATTTGCTTAATAGAGGGCCGCATAGGATAACTGTAATGAGCAGACTCCATTGCCACATTACTACACCATTTGGCCTCGCCTTTCGTAGCGATGGAACTGTAAAACTTGCTACACAAACTGCTGCTGCCATCAAGAAAAGTATTATGTTGCACCAATATATCACTTTTTTCCTTATATTTGGATCATATTTTTTGTAGCTAGAATCAACCTTGATTTTTTTTGGTGAATTAGAGTCAACCTTGATGCTCTCGTCATTTGTCATTTGAATCCTAAGTTCATGTGGTGAAGACGACATTGCTCCTGTCAATAACTTAGCATACTTCAAAATCAATGCTTTCTTTAGTTTTAATTGATCCGAATCCGATCCCTTTGTAATAGATTTGACTTTTACATCTATCAATGCATGAACTTAACTATTAATATATACTCCTTCCGTTTTCTAAAGATCGTCCCTCTTTTACTTTTCACTCATGTCAATGTAAAACTTTTGACACTAATATCTCTAATTATGTATTTGTAAAAATTATAAAAAATAGATATTTATAAAATACATATTGAGACATCTCTAACAAGATCCTTTTTCTTACGTACAAGTGAGAAACACCGGTCAAAGTGAAACTTGTGAATAATAAAAAATGTCAAAGAGGGAGGATGTTTCGGAAACGGAGGTAGTATATCTTTAAATTTCTACATACGAAGTATTAATAAAATTTTAGAAAGATAATATTTTGAAAATATACATTGACACAAATCCAACATCTTACATGAATATAAGTTTTGACATTAAGTTAGCCCACTTACAAGCTTGAATAATATTTAAAAAAAAAAGAAATGGAGTAATAAGCTCCTCACATGCCTTAGTGGGGGCTAAAATTTGGGACCTCGATGTTACTAAATGAAGCTCCCATTATTATTAGATTAAGGGTGTGTTCTATTTACATTATCAAAAGTTATTTAATTTGTTAGAACTTACTTAAATTCATTGAAACTTATTAGAATTTATTAAACTTAAATACTACTCTTTTAAAAATAAAGAGAACCATACTATGTTGTTAGTTCATAATGTAAGACAAAATAGTGCATAATTCAGCTCCGTATTTCGTTGCCCTAAAAGTAACACACATATATCCTCAAACAGAAAGAGTAGTATAGAAGAATTTAGTAATAGAATAACTTACCTAAATTTGAGCAAGAAGGCCCTTGATCAAACCAGTAACCCTGTGTGAACTTTTGGCTTGAGAAATGACATAAATCAAAGGAACAGAGAGAATTGTACACAAATTAAGTACGACTAGTTAACTAGACAAAGTACTGACGCTTGAAACTTATTAGTGAGGGTAGCATTTTATAATGCAATACTAGTTTTTTTCCCGGGCGATGCCTCGGGTCATTTAAAATAAACTAATATGTTATTATTTTTAAATTTTATAATTTATTTTGCTACTTTTCGTATTTTTTGTCCATTAAAAAATTGAAAAATTCACGTCACAACGTGATAAGTAAAAAAAAATTGAAAGGTTTGAGTTTGAAAACAATATCTTCAAAGGAATTGTGGTAAGAGAATATGACATCAGTATTCTCTTGTAAATTACATAATAAGAGTGTTAGAGATGTATATACTTGTTCAAGTCTTTTTAGTTAAGTATAATTATTATAAGAATTTATCATTTTTTATTTGAAACATTAGACAACAAATTCATAGTGTATTGATGGTTAAGCTCTTACTTTTCATTTCAAAGGTCACGTGTTCGATACCTTGCACTTACACATTTTTTTTAAAGTGAGGAGTTTACATACACATAAAGCATTTGCATTAGAAAGTTGAGGACAGTGCCACGTGGCACATAGTGTAAGTTTTTTTTTACCCGGGCGATGCCTCGGGTCAGTTACAATAAACAAATATGTTCTTATTTTTTATTTCATAATTTATTTTGCTACTTTTTGTATTTTTTGTCCATTAAGAAATTGAAAAATTCACGTGACGACGTGATAAGTAAAAAATATTTGAAAGCTTTGAGTTTGAAAACATACCTTAAGAGGAATTGTGGTAAGAGAATATGACATCAATATTCTCTTGTAAGTTACGTAATAAGAGTGTTAAAGATGTACTCGCTCCTTATTTTTTTTTAATTGCTACATTTTTCTTAAATGACTGTTTCTTTTTAATTGCTATATTTTCCTTATTTGGGGTACTTGGCCCACCATGAAGTAATACTTTTATATTTATTCTTCTCCTTTTCCACCCAAAAATACTACTTTTTCACTTTTTCTCATTATTTTATATTAAATGGATCAAAAAGTATACTCCAAAAAGCTTGAAATGACATTGCATAAATTGTTGTGCATACAACAATGTAGCAATAAAAAAACGGAGGGAGTATATACTTGTTAAGTCTTTTTAGTTAACTACAATTATTACAAGACTTTATCAAATTATTTTTGAAACATTGAACAACAAAGTCATAGTGTATTGATGGTTAAGCTCTTACTTTTCATTTCAAAGGTCACGTGTTCGATACCTTACACTTACATATTTTTTTAAAAGTGAGGAGTTTACATGAACATAAAGCATTTGCATTAGAAATTGGAGGAGAGTGCCACGTGGCACATAAACTTTCTTTCGCACGCCTTAATATATTTGTATAGATATGGGCCACATGTAGAGCTTTACCTGTACGACAGTATATAAGCAAAACATTACCTGTTGGTGATTTTCGAATTTGCGACTTTACTTTGCATAGTTGCTGCCTAATAGAATAAATTAAACTTAAGTTTTACTCTTTTCACTCTCGGTTAAGTAATGATTTCCTCCATCAAAGAATAAAATGACATTCATGTGTTACATGCTCTCTTCATTTCAATTGTTTTTGCCTATATTTTGATTTTTTGGGGTTCAAAGCACACTTGATGAAGATCAAGTTGAGCTCCCACCTCCCAATTATGAGATAGGGGGGTTTTATTTTTATCGACCTCGTTTTAAGTAAAGTTGTAGAATTATTGTTAAGATCTAGAATAAAGGAAAACTCATCAATTTTCTCATTAAACTTTAGAGGAATATATATACAACCTAATATCAGGAAACCTTACTGAACTAGATATCCTAACAACTTTACAGATAGGAATATAACATAAGACTCCTAAGAAACATAATACTCCAATACTCCCCCTCAAGTTGGAGCATGAAGATCACAAATGCCTAACTTGCGGAGTAGAAAAACAAACTGGCGCCGTCCCAAAGCTTTGGTCAAGATATCTGCTAATTGATGTCTAGTAGGAACATAGGAAGTAGATAAGTTACCAGAAGTCAATTCATCTCGAATAAAATGACAATCTACCTCAATATGCTTCGTACGATCATGTAAAACTGGATTCTTTGAAATATGAATAGCAGATTGACTATCCGAATACAAACGCATAGGCTTAGGATGCAAAATACCAAGAGAAGACAACAAATGCTTCAACCACTTTAACTCACAAGTAGTAACAGCCATGGCCCTATACTCAGCCTCTGCAGATGAACGAGCTACAGTAGGTTGTTTCTTAGTCTTCCAGGAGACAAGAGAACGACCTAAAAACACCAAATAACCAGTAACAGAACGCCGAGTCAACAGACAAGCAGCCCAATCACTATCACAAAATGCAGTAAGTTGCATATTACCCAAAGGACGCAACACAATACCCTGACCATAACTTCCTTTTAGATAACGCAAAACACGAAGAGCAGCATCCCAATGACAAACCTGTGGTGCAACAAGAAATTGAGATAGAGTATGCACATCATAACTTAATTCAGGACGAGTAACAAACAAATAGACGAGGCGACCAACTAGGCGCCTATATCTGTTAGGATGCGCATATGGCGACCCTTCGGCGGAAGCGAGACGATGATTCTGCTCCATATGCGTGTCAATGGGTTTACAACCTAACATGCCGGCTTTTGTTAATACATCCAACGCATATTTGCGTTGGGACAAAAAAATACCATCCTTGCTCCTAGGACCTCAATGCCTAAGAAATATTTCAATATACCCAATTCCTTCATATGAAAACATGAACTCAAATATTCCTTAAAGCGAACAATAACATCATGAGATGAGCCTGCAATAATCAGATCATCAACATAAACAAGAACATGAAGAGCAACATGTCCCTGAATGTAACTGAATAGAGAATAATCTGCAACAGACTATTTAAAACCATAGGACCTTAATGCCTGAGACAAATTTGCAAACCACTGTCGAGGTGCCTATTTCGATCCATACAATGATTTTCTTAACCTGCAAACCTTCCCTAGAGGAGCACCACGATACTCAGGAGGAATTAAGGAATTAAGGATATGACGATGTTTGCGCTCCACCCTACCATTCTGTTGGGTAGTATCAACTCAAGATTTCTGATGAATAATACCTTTCTGGCGAAAGAAAGATGCAAGACTTAAAAACTCCTGAATACTAAACTGGGTTTTAACCATAGCATAAAATTCTTGCAACAATTGTTTTGCCTCATATTTGCCAGTCATCAAATAAACCCAGGTAGCACATGAATAATCATCAACAATAGTAAGAAAATAACGAGCATTGCTAGTAGACACAATACAATTAGGTCCCCAAATATCACAATGAACTAAATTAATAATCTTTGTAGCTTTATTATTACTTAAAGGAAAACTGTTTCTGGGTTGTTTATCCTTAAAACAAATGTGGCAATCAAGAGACCAACCCTTATTAGAATTTTTATTACTAGCTATACCAGGAAAAGCGGAAATAACTTGCATAGAGGGGTGACCTAAACAACGATGCCATAACATACCCAAATCCGGCGCTTGAATAGCATTTGCTTGCAAACCACGAGCACGAACAGGTGTGAAAATATAGACTTCTATCATGTTTTTCAAAGTGCGGTCCTGTATGACACAAAACTTGTCAGTGAAAATAATAAATAATTTATGATGCTCTAAAAGCTGAGAAACAGACAATAAATTGCAAGTGAGAGCAGGAACATATAGAACATGATCCAACACAAAACCATCCGACAATACAACTTTGCCTTCCTTAGTTGCAGTAGTTTGTTTTCCATTAGGCAAACCAATAGGAGATGAGATAGACACCAAATCAGAGAACAACTCCAAATTACCAGACATATGATTTGATACACCACTATCAATGATCCAATCACTAGAACAAAACATGCCCGAAGAACATTCTGAAGTCACATACACTTTTGAAGACTTCAAAGCAGCAACCAATAGGTTCCATTGATCATCAATCAGCGTCGGGACAATAGCCCGATCAATATCACTTACTGCACCGGTACCATCACCCTTGGTGATGTGGCAGTCCCTGACCAATCACATTCGTACAAACCGTAGCAGATCAAGGAAAACAGAGAAAACGAAGAAGAAATGGGCATAAAACCATCCGACAATAAGAAATAGCAAGCAAAAACATCACTATGGAAACAACACTAAAGTTGAATAAGAGTCACAACAACACCAATAACAAACCACACTCACGAAGTGAAGGACCAAGAATAACAAACCACACTCACAAACCAAGAACCACACTCACGAATTGAACCTCAACAACACTAAACATCACCAAGAAACGGACGAAAAACTAGGTACAAGAGTCATAACAACAGCCGACAACAGCAACAAACTCGCACAAAGGAAACCCGCATACAACAGCGGTAGAACATCAGCAGACAAACAACAGTAGGGAACAAGAAGCAGACCCAGCAGTAGATATCAGCAGTAGAGAAGGGGGACCACACCCGCAGAGAACAAGAAATTAAACTCGCTCAAAGAAGAAACAAAAAATAACTTAATGGAGAAAGACAAAACACTCACCCATTAGAGAGAGGCGAGCAAACCAAAAAATTCTGATGAGGAAAAAAAATCGAGACTGGAAAAAATTACTGTAAATTAGAGTGGCTCTGATACCATGTTAAGATCTAGAATATAGGAAAACTCATCAATCTTCTCATTAAACTGTAGAGGCATATATATACAACCTAATATCAGGAAACCTTACTGAACTAGATACCTAACAACTTTACAGATAGAAATATAATATAAGACTCCTATTAAGAAACATAATACTCCAATAATTATTTTGGTGATTTCTATTTTAGGTAAAATTTCTAGATTCTAATATGAATGATAAGAGTATCCTTATAATTTAGGAGCCCCTTTTCCCCAATAAATATATTAGATGGAGCAAATGCTTGCGCCAAGAGGATGTTGAGCATGAATCCAAATGCAGGAAAATAAAAATGAAAAACACACATTTGTAAAATAGAAAAAGGTGCACTTGACTATGATTATTCTGACATTTTAGTAATCAAAAGTAGGCAAAGTTTTCCAACTTTGACTTGTATATTCCAAGTGATAACGGAAAAAAATACAAACATTTTACAGCGTTTATTATGGTGATTTGTGTACTTACGAGCAAAACATTGTTTGAAAATGAACATTTTGAAGAATTTGAAAAAAATTAAATTTGGGCCCCATTATCAAAAACTAAAAATATTATTTTCGGTTTTTTCACCATATACCCCCGACAAATTAAAAAATTCACCATATACCCTCAATGTTTCAAATATTCACCATATACCCCTGAGTTTTCGAAAATGTTCACCAGATGCCCTTTTTCTAACTACCGTTAACTCACCGTTAGTTTTATTTACGATTTTGCCATCATTAAGCCCTAACCCTAACATATAAACCTTAATCTAAACCCTAATCTAAACCCTAACCCACCCCATCCCATCCCCTCCTCTCCCCCACCACCGGCCCCACCCCCTCCCCGTCCCCTCGCCCCGCCCCCCCCCCCCCTATCCCCCGTCCCCCCCCCCCCCCCCCCTCCACCGCAGCCGCACCCACTTCCCCCCACGATTTCCCAATACCCCCACGCCGCATCACATTGCCACCGACCCGGCCAGCCCGACGCGTCGCAGCGCCTGCCCCTCTCTGCCTCCTCCTCCTTCGCTCTCCTATCTATTCGATCTACTCCTTCGCTCTCCTCTCTGTTCGATCTTTTCTCCCGCTTCGCCGTGCGTTTAGGGTCCGCAATTTCGTGCGCTTAGGGTCTCAATTTGCCGACGTTTTCAAATTTAGGGTCCGACTTTGCCGGTTTTTCGATCTTTTCTCCTGCTTTATTTCGTGGGTGAAAGGGTGGAGGGGAAGGAGAGGGTGAGGAGGGGGAGGAGGGCTGCGGGCGGGTGAGTGGGGGGGGGGGTTGCTAGGGTGGGGGGAAGGGGGAGGGCTGTTGGGTGGTGGGTGGTGGGGGAAGGGGTGGTGGGAAGGTTAGGGTTTAGGGTTAGGATTAGGGGTTAGGGTTAGGGTTAGGGTTAGGGTGGCAAAATTGTAAATAACTCTAACGGTGACTTAACGTCCGTTACCAAAAATGGCATTTGGTGAACATTTTTGAAAAGTCAGGGGTATATGGTGAATATCTTAAACATTGAGGGTATATGGTGAATTTCGCGATTTGTCAGGGGTATATGATGAAATAACCGTATTATTTTTCATTTGTTGAACATAATGTTGTTTTGAAATGAACATCTTAAAGAATTTATAGTCGAATTCCATTATTAAAAAAAATATATATATTAAGATATTTTTATTGATGAACATAACACTATTATTGGTTGAACATAACGTTATTTCGAAATGAACAATTTGAAGAACTTAAAATAGAGATGGCCAATAGTGCGGGCCAATCCAGCCAATCTAGCCCAACCCACCTCGTGGGCCGTGTGGGTCGGGCCCGTAAAAAGCCGGTCCAGCCCAGCTCGAACCGTGAAATTGGTGGGTGGGTCGTGGGCTAGATTTCTTGAGCCCAGCCCACTAAAGCCCGCTACTAAAACCGCCCAGCCCGGACCACGAAACCGGTCCACCCCGGCCCATGAACCGGACCAGCCCAACCCAAATAAATATTCATCCAAATTGTGTATATTTTAATCAAATTGTATATATTTTAATCAAATTGCATATATTATAATTCAATCAAATTCAAAAATAATGAAATTATTTATTAATATTAATAATTGTATATATTTTAATTCATTTTAAAGGTTTTATGTAACAATAATGAATAATTCCAATGATTAAATAGTTTTGAAAGAAAAAATGAAAAAGTTTCTCTTGTCAGCGCGCTGGCCCGGTCCAGCCCACTAGACCCACGAACCACCGAAATCACTTCCTGAACCGTAAAAACCGGTACCAGACCAGTGTGGGCCAAGATTTTTCAGCCCGCGGACCAGTCCACCCAAACCATAAATTTCACCGTCCGGTGCTGGGCCATGAAATCTCAACCCAACCCGCTACGGCCCGCGGCCTAGCCTACCCAGCCCGCACCAGTGGCCATCACTAACTTAAAAGAACATTATAGTTAGGCCCCCTTTTAAAAATTAAGGACGTCTTCTTTTTTTACTTGATGTTCATTTTATTAAAATAGATGTTAATTTGCATACTAGTCTTATATCCACATGCGGAGATTTCATACTTATTATCCTGTGTTTTTATCCGTGTGCATTTTCATTATGGTGCTTGATTATGCACCATCTATATATTGCTTTTCCCCTTATATCAACTTGATTTATAAGTGTAACGCCCCGATCCTCACAATCAGTTAATAAGTACCTAAATACAATAATCTCATAATTTGATTCAAAATTTCGGCAGAGTTCCCTTAGAAAATTTAAGCCTAAAAAGGGGAAATAAAATAAACCTGTCAAGAAACTCAATAGAATAAATAGTTATCAATCCCCAAGGTCCCAAATCGCAAAGAGAATAGTCAAAATCGAATTATCACAATGTTTAAAGCTACAATTATAGTTAATCAAGTAACAATCACAGCCAATTAAATACTCAATCTAGTTATTATTCGAATTCTAAACAAAATTACAATGATCACCAGAACATCTATAGGTAATAACATTAATTCATTAAATCCATAAATCTGAGTAGATCCGAGAGACCCTGCAATCTACTATGTAAATGATATACTCGGGAGACCCTATCGGTCATATCAGATGTAAATCCGGGAGACCCTATCGGTCATATCAGATGTAAATCCGGGAAACCCTGCCGGTTTACTAATCAAATGGCCATAAAAATAACCTCTAGTGTACACACCCCCAACTCTAGCTTTTCTATGGTGACCTGAGAGCCCCTGCCAGTCACACTAAAGTTGGGAATGCTTCGAAAATCTTGCCACATAAGGCGAATATCAATGAATATAAACATCGACCTGGGAGCTCCTGCCAATCCATCAAATAACAATGATAGGCCCGGGAGTCCTTGCCATCCATATCATATTAGCTTCCCAATTCCGACGAAGATAAAAGATATAACAACTAATATCTCAAATGGTTACTCCATGTAATTTTTCAATTTACGTTATTAATACCGAATCGCTATTTACCGTCCGTATTTACTTGAAATCGTCCGTATTTTTTTCATTATATACCCCCCATGCCCCTCCCCCTTTCACCTCACTTTACCCTCTCCACTCTCACCAAACATAAGCTCTCTCTCTACCATCAAGCACTAACACCACCACCACCTTCCGAACACCACCGCCGGACGACCACCACCGGAGCAGCACCACCGGAGCACCACCGGAGCAACTAAGGAGTACCGAAAATGTCCGATGAAGGACCGTCAACGCCGCCGGAACGAAATGTGGTAAGTTGAAAATTTTTTTTTTTTAAGTCGCCGGAAATTATTTTTTGCGCCACCGGAGCAGGGTGACGGATCGAAAATCCGTTACCCCAGTGGAAGCAACGGATGCAAAATCCGGTGATTCCACAGAGGCAACGGATAAAAAATCCGTTGCCTCTGTGGAAGCATCGAATTTTTGATTCGTTACCTTGGTAACGGATCATTTTCCGGTGCTTCCACGGAGGCAACGGATTTTTTATCCGGTGCCTCTGTGGAAGCACCGGAAAAGTGATCCGTTGCTTCCACTGGGGTAACGGATTTTAGATCCGTTACCCTGCTCCGGTGCGCATTTTTTTTTTGTTTCTTTTTAATAATTTCTGTATAATTTATGTTATAATAATATATTTCTTATTTATTTAAAATAATTTACGTTTTTTATAATTTATCTTTTAATAATTTACGTTTTAATAAATAAAATTTGTGTGTATTTGGGTAGTTATAATTTTTTGTTATTTTAATTTATAGGCATTTGAATATTAATAATTATTATGTTAATTTGTGTGATTATGTTGTAATTAGGATTTTATTATTTTAATGCATGTTAGTAACATGTTAGTATTATTTAATGTGTTTGATTTAATGATTTAAGCATGTCAATATTATTAATTGTTTTTATTAGGATGTTAATATTATTAATTGTTTTTATTAGCATGTTAATATTAGCATTTAAAAGAAAATTTGTAGTTAATATTAGCATGGAAACAAAAATTAGTATTAATATTTGTTGATATTATATTCAAATAATTAGTATTAGTATTTTAAAAAATTCCATTTAGTTAATATTTGATTTTCCGTCATAATTAGTATTGATTTTGTAATTAGCGAATAATAGTACATCCGTTTATGTTAATTTTGTTAATGAATATTTAGTTAATATGTTTTGATATTGTTTTCAAATATGTATGCATATTATTATAATTATTTTCATAATAAGTAGTAATTTTTGTGATTGGTAACTAAATAATATTAAGTTAATGAATGGATTATATTAAGTTGAGAACACGTGCACTATGTAGTTAATAAATTTTGTGATTGGTAAATAAATAATAATGATTATTAGTTACGATAAGTAAGTAAATAATAGTGAATAATATTATTGATTATATGTTGTCTAATTGAAAAAATGCTAAACATTATAGGTTTATTTGCCGGACTTTGTGGGTGATTATATAGATTATAATCACATGTTTTATAATGAAACACTATGGGCTGAGAAAAAGGAACTACAAGATTGGGTTAAGAAAAGGGCACATGAAATCGGGTTTGTGATGGTTATTATGTCAAATCATAAACACGATCCTAGTGGACGACCATATGTATATATGAAATGTAACTGGGGCGCACCATATAGAGGTGAAGGTAGAGATCTTAGTGTAGCAGAACGGGTAGCTACAAAGAGAAAAGCTTGTGGCTGTAGAGCGGGAGTTAATGTTGAGTATTTGGAGTACCCAGATCGAACTGGATGGGTGATCAAAGCAGAACGGGGGATTAGGGGCATGCACAATCATGAGTTCATTCATTACCCTGAGGGCCATCGACCCATCAGCGGCCTTAATCCGGCGGCAAAGGTATTTGCTCGCGATATGATAAAGTCGCACGTTAGGCCTGCTAGTATCATGAAAGTTGTGAATGAAAAATTTCCCGATGATCATCCAAATATGAGACACTTGTACAACCTGAAGGAAAAGGATAGAAGGGAAGCAATGGATGGTAGAGACGTGATGCAACACTTCCTTCACCTTGCTCGAGAGAGCGGCTACCTTCATTGGATTAGGCAAGACGAGGAGACAAATGCAATGACTGCAGCATTCATGGTGCACCCTCGTTCGACAAATATCCTCCGAACTTATCCACTTGTTGTTGGTATGGATGCAACATATAAAACCAACAAGTATAACATGCCTTTTCTAGAGCTCATTGGGATGACGCCGTTCAACAAGAATTTTATGGTTGGGTATGTTCTGATGGCCAACGAAACAGCTGATAGTTATAATTGGGTGTTGGACAAGTTTAAGTTGCTTATTGGAGTGAATGTTGTCCCTGTTACACTCATAACTGACCGTGATTTGGGCCTTATGAAAGCGATCCGGGAAGTGTTTCCTAACTCTGCACATTTGCTATGTAGATGGCATATCAACAAAGACGTGCAGGCTAGAGTGAGCCGAACTTGGTATCGGATAGTCAACGCGACCGACGAGAGGAGTTATGAGGCCGAGGTTGATAATATGAGAGATGTGTACAGAAAGTGGCCTCAAATAATCCAATATGTTGAAACAACTTGGCTTGTGTACAAAGAGAAGTTTGTGCGGGCATGGACGGACAATGTACTTCACCTTGGGAACACGTGCACTAGCCGAGTTGAAAGTGCACACTCTGCACTGAAGTCTTGGGTTTTTAGTAGCACAACTGCCTTGGACTCCATCTTTTCTATTGCTCACAGTGAGATAGAAAATCAGGTGAAGAAGGTTGAGAATGATTTGGAGGAAAGTCGACGTCGGCACGGAATATTGTACAAGACTCAGGCATTGTATCAATTAAATGGTCGAGTCTCGCATTACTGTTTAGAACTGTTATTGCATGAGGAAAATCGTATGCGGGAGTTAGGCTATGAGGTATATCAGCGTTGCGGTTGCTCGTTGAGAACCACACATGCAATCCCCTGTGCATGCGCCATACGCAGACGATTGGAGGCGAACGAAAGTCTGTACCTGACAGACTTACATCCTTATTGGACTACTTTGATCATTGGTGATGGTGTCAACAACCCTGTGTTTGTATCTGAGGCAGCACAAGATTCTCAGTACTTCTTAGAGTTGGTTGAGCAGGTTCAAAGTAGTGATCCTGCCGTATTGCGGAGCGCTACCCGGGTTCTAGAGGAACATCTGCGTAATCCTGGCGATTCAGCTTTTGAGCCCGATATTGTCGAGAACCCCAAAGGGAGACCACGCCGAAAGAATCACCCGAGTACAAAACGAACTGAACCTCATACCGAGAACTGAACCGCAAAGCATATGGCGTGAACCGCTGCCATGTAGACTCAGCTACTGATACCGAGATCTGTATGCGAAATCAGGCTGAATAGGAGTGGTAGGAATGACCTGAACAAAACACAACTGTCGCAGTACACGATCTGGGTTGTACGGCTCAATGATACCTCGATAACGTATGAAACCGACATACAACGTCCTCGGAATCATGGCAGCCTGGTCATCCCCATATGGCGTCCAGTCGACCTGAAAACGGATAAATGTAATAATTTCATGAGTCTAACGTAGTAGTACTATATGAGAACATAATAATATGTATTTTACTAATGCATTAAATATTCGTACCTCTGAAACCTGAAGGGTGTCCAAGCGTCTACGAATGGAATCCAGTCGGACGAACTCCTTGCCGACGATGTGAAAATCCCACTTCCGTGCCCGGGGATCATGATCACTGAACGCCATCCCCTCTCGCTGAGGTCGAAAACACGGGAAGTACTCGTATATCCAGCACTGGAGGAGCGTGAGACACCCGGCAACCTATTTGCTATCCGCTCTAGACGCAACCCCTAGCTGACGATATAGGTACGCCAAAGCAGCTGAGCCCCATGAGTAAGTATGAACTGAATCAAGGTCATCCAGCTCAGTAATGTTCTGGGGCATGAGGCGGGAACCACTCTTATCAGTGAAGAGGGTACACCCAAGTGTCAGGAGCATCCATGCTCGAACCTGCACATCAGCTGGACGGCCCTGACCCCTGCACCGATCGAAAATCTTCTGAACGGTAACACCACCGTTCCTCCAAACCCGTGACTCCTCACATAATAACTCCTCACGAGTCAAGCCGAGGAGCTCCTCAAACCGTACATATAGATCAGAAGTAGGCAAAACAGCACTCACAGTCCGACCCTCAATAGGAACACGTAGGATCTGCCAAACGTCATGTAACATGATCGTCATCTCTCCAAAAGGCATGTGAAACGTGTTCGTGTCGGGCTGCCAACGCTCTACAAACGCTGTAAGCAATGGAAAGTCAAGGTGCCCAAACACAATCCGTGGTAGCTGGGCAATACAAGATCTATCCAAGCGCTGCAACGACTGCTGCGGGAAACCCCAAGTCAGCAACGGATCAAATGCACTGGAGCGGTTATGGCACAGCATAACATCCCTAGCAGTCGTATCGTGGTATATACGGGAGCCGACGTGAACCCGCCAACTAGGAATCAGGGTACCGTCAAGTGGGCCCCCCGGCATCGCCTCGGTAACTAACCACGAAGTATCCCTAGCAGCTCTAGTCCTGCTCGTCATCCTACTACCTCCGGAACTCGACCCTGAAACAAACCTCCCTTTACTACCCTTCCTCACAGGCACATGGGAGGCGGCTTCACCCACATCAGCTCCATCACCACCGCTCAAAGCATGATCTAACTCATGCTCGTCCCCAGTATCCCATCCAGCACTATCAGGCGCGTCCTCAGGAATAGGCATCTGGCTAGCCTGAGCAACAGTCCTCGCCCTCCTACTAGATGCATCAACACCACGAGATCTAGTGTGTCGTGGCGTCGATCCCTCAGGACCCTCAAGACCCTAATAATCAATTATGTTAATTATTTATTATTTATTTAATGTCTACGTTATTATATTGTAATTACTACTAATCTATAACCATTGACATTGGTGATGGTGTTAACATAATATTATTAAAACATATTAACATGCGCAAAGTATATAAATTAAGGCATTATTATATAACTATTCACTTTCTAATAATTAATTAACTAAAATTACAACAATAAATCATATTACCTTCCTAATATCATTAGTAAACATGCTAATAAAAACAAATACCCTACACAACTAATATTAACATGCTAATAAAAACAAATTAACATGCTAATATCATTACAATAAATAATAGTAATATGCTACTAATATAATATAATAACATGCTAATATCATTGAAATATTTTATAATATAATAACATGCTCAAATTAATTTATTAACTAATTAAATAATAACTATTAAAATTAAATAATACTATTATCACATGCTATTAAACAAATATAAAATTAAATCAAACAAATTGAATAATACTAACATGTTACTAACATGCATTAACATAATAATAAAACCTTATTACAACATTATCACACAAATTAACATATTAACTATTAAAATTAAATTAATATATTCAAATAACTATTGACATAAATTATAAAAACCCAAATAAACACAAATTATTATTTTTAATTCAAACAGAAATTATTAATAAATAAATTAGGAACAAATATAAATTATTTTAAATAAACATAAATATATAATTATTAAAAAACATAAATTACTACAAACATAAACAAAACATAAATTAATAAAAAAGAAAAAATAAATAAATAACCCAAACTCCCCCCCCCCAACCCCTCGCCGGAAAACACGAGGCTAAAAAAATAAAAAATAGAATTTTCGAAAACGCGGGGCAACGGATAGGAAATCCGTTACCACCACACGGTGGTAACGGATGACTAATCCGTTACCACCGCAGAGGTAACGGATCAGATCCACGTTACCTCTGCGGTGGTACCGGAAAAGTGATCCGTTACCAAAATTTTCAAGAAACTCTCGTGTTTTCCGGCGAGGAGTGGGGGATTTTCCGGCATATGGGTTGGTTTTCATCACAAATAACTACAAAACTAACCTGATTTAAAGATTCCCCGATTTCCTTTGCCTTCTTCCTTGGGCCCATTCTTTTTCCGGCGAGTTGTGGTGGTGGTGGGCGTCAGTGTCTTCTTCGTCCCCGCCGTGGTGGTCGCCGGTAAGGTCGTGCTCGCCCGTGGTGGTGGTGGTGGTTGCCGTGCGGTGGTGGTTGCGGTGGTGGTGGTGGTGGCTTTGGTGGTGGTGGTGGCTTTGGTGGTGGTGGCTATGGTGGGAGTGAGTGAGGAGTGAGGAGTGAGAGTGAGAGAGTGTTAGAGTGAGAGTGAGAGAGTGTGAGAGTATGGGGGGTATGGGGTAGTATTTGTAGGGGTAGTTTAGGAGTATTTAAAAAAAATACGGACGATTTCAAGTAAATACGGGCGGTATTTAGTAAACCCCATATACTATAGGAAATCAACAGCAAGAAGTTACAATTGTTCTTTCACAATGATCCAAGAATCAACAATGTTTTTAAATATCAATCAAATCAAACAATTTCTGAAGTTTTCAATAACTAACAAACTAATCATTCACGTGACACGATTACTAGTTGAACCACAAGTTATAATCCAAGTCAGTTTCATATCCAACTCCAACAATTTGAAGTCAAACTGATTTGCAACAACTATCATAAACATATACAACTTAATTTCCCACTTTTCAATATCTATTTCAAGTACATCAAGGTATCCAATGTATATCATGTTAATTCATAAAAGGAACGGTTTTTTCACCATATACCCTGACAATTTTTTTTTTGCACCGTATACCCTCGCAAGTTTTCAAATTCACCATATACGCTCCACTTTTCAAAGAATACATCAAACTACCCTTTTGACTAACGGTGTTAGACTTTCGTTAGTCATTAACCCCTAATCCCCCTCTAACCCTAATTAATTAACCTAAACCTAAGCCAAACCCTAACCCTAACCCCCTAATCTAATACCCTAACCCTAACCACCCCCTCCCACACCCCTTACCCCACCACCCCAAGCCCTCACCGCCCCACCACCCCTTAACCCACCCACCACTAGCCCCCACACCCCCCCCGCAGCCCGCCCCAGCCCAACCCCCTCCCCTCCCTCGTCGGACCCGCAACCCCCTCCCTCCCTTTCGGACCCCGCAACCCCATCCCCCCGTTTCTTCCTTCGTCTTCCTATTCGCATCTACCACCAACCGTGGTTTTCGCACACCAGCCCACTCCCCCTCCCCTTCCCCGCCGATTCTCACCAACGGAATTAAATTCCCGTTTTACGCCGCTTCAACGAACTCCGATGAATTTTTCACTGCAATTTTTTCAAAAATTTACTCAAATCAATCAAAATTATCATGAACAAGCGAAAGGAGAGGAAACATCGAGATCGGTTGTAGAAGCGGCGAGGAGAAAGAGAGAGAGGCGCGGTTTGGAGCGAAGATGAACGACTGGGAATGAGTGGAGAAATTCGACAGATTGCAATGAGGAGAGAGAAGAATGCGAGGAGTAATGATTGATGGGGAAGGGGGGGAGGACGGAGGGCCGAGGGGGAGGGGCTGCCGGGGAGGTGGGCTGCGGGGGTGGGGTTCTTGGGGAGGGGGTTGTGGGTGTGGTGTGGGGAAGGGGTGTGAGTTGGGGGGATGGGTGGGGGGGGAGGGGTGGTTAGGGTTTAGGGTAGGTTTACGGGTTAAAGGGGGATTAGGGTAGGGTTTAGGGTTAATTAGGCTAGAGGGGTTAGGGTTTAGGTTAGTTAATTGGGGTTAAGGGGGAATTAGGAGGTTAATGACTAACGAACGTTAACGCCGTTAGTCATTAAGGGCAAGTTGATATATTTTTCAAGAACTGGAGGGTATATGGTGAATTTGGAAACTTGAAAGGGTATACGGTGCAAAAAAAAATTTGTCAGGGGTATATGGTGAAAAAACCGTAAAAGGAAACAACATTCTAGAACATGAGTTATGTCGAAAGAGATACATATTCAATTATACCTTATAAGTAGTCGAATAAATAAGAACATGTATACTATTTAGAAAAGGAAAAATTGTCTATAATAAGTTAACCTTTAAAGCTATCTTCTCAAAATAAGTTAATATATTGATTAATTATGATTAAGTTCAACTTTTAAGGGTATTTTCTTTCATTGAGTCAAATAACCTACAACATAAACAACAAGTCATTTAATTATCAAAAAAGAAAAATAAACAACAAGCCATTTTTTTTTAAATTACTCTATATGGACTACCTTTGAAGAAATTTAAAAAAATCCCCTACCCACCAGGCCACCACTCTCATGGCCTCACCACACCTGACCCAGCACCGCCGCCACTCAATACCCAACATCAACGACCCAAATACACCACAACCACCAGACAGGCCACCACCTTGACCCACCTAAGCCTAAATCCACAACCAGCACCCAAATACTTCCCCCCACCAATCAAACAAGAACCACCACCAAACGCCAAAAAAACCACTTTCGAAAATTAGAACACGAAAGCAACACTAAAACCATCTTCCAAGGCCACCATCTAAAAACACCACGAAATTCAACCACCAAACCACCCACAAAACACCAAGAGAAATATGGAGAGGTAGAATAGATGGACAGATAGATTCTTTTTACAGTTAGTAGGGGATAGTAAGGTAGTTGTAGAGGCGGTGGTTATTGGTGTTGGGGTTTCTTATGGTGGCTATGAAGATTAGTAGATCTGGGGATGAAGTGGTGGATGGCTGATTCAAGTAGAGTGAAGGCTTTTTGTTATGGTGGAGAGAGAAAGAGAGGTAGTTGCATATTGGCTTGCGGCGGCGGAAAAAGGGGAAGAGGTGGTTTTAGGCTTGCGATGCTGGGAGAAGTAGAGATAGTTGTGGCTTTCGATCACGAGCAATGAAAGAAAACCAAACGTGAAGGAGAGACATGGGAGGAGAGAGAGGGACATGGAGGAGGGAAGAGAGATTAAAAAATAGGGTTTTGTAAAAAAATTTGAATTAAATTTAATTGTTTTAAATTAAATTTATAAAAAATACACAATACACCAATCAACTAGCAACACACGTATGTTTAACCTCTCAAACAGGTTAACAACAGGTTAAAACATAATTAGAGAAGGTACCCCTACAAGTTCAGCCTAATCTAGGTTAATCAATAGATTAACTTATTTTGAAAAGATGGCCTAAAAATTGACTTATTCTAGACAATTTTTCGAAAGAAAATATATTATATAGGCTTTTAAATTACCCTTAATGCATCCAATACCATTCATCTAACACCCATTAACAGCCACCTTGAATTTTCAAGCTATCTCAAATCTCAATTACAAGCCACCATCTAGCTCACTTTTATGAATTAGAAGATACTAGCACGATATGATTTGGGGAAACCAGAATCTTACTTTTATGTGTTCCCATGAACGTAAGACATAAATATGAACTCTACTTATAAACCCAATCCCACAAATGGTGTATAACCGAATCTCCAATTCACCATCCAAATCAAACTTATAAAGACATTTATGAGACCACAAAAAGATAATTATTAGCTAACCACAAACAAACTTTGTATTAAAACTCATCTATATTATATATGGGAACTTTTGAGGACTTTAGGATCCACCCTTATTTTTTTACCAATATATCGCTAACTAGAAAATAAAACTACAACACCTAACCTTCCTTTCTTTTCCTTCCAAATTCTTTCAACCAAACAAACTGTTAGCCAACCCAAAATACTTCAATCCAAAGGTGTAGGAGTTTTAGTATTTAGCTAGAGACTCATTAATTAATTAATATAACTCAAATCTTACAAAGGTACTCTTGAATTAATGAAATAACTCTAAATTATAAACTGATTATTTAGGCTAATTTCATGCACAACTAGAATCGATTAGCTAATATAAATCCAGTCATTCAAAACTAATTCAATTTAATACAATTCAATTAAAGAACATTACTTGAGAGAAAGAAAGGGGATGAAGAGATGAAGTGTGTCATCTCACGATGGCCAGAAGAAGACGGTGTGCGGGGGCGCATCTAGGCTCCGACGAAGCAGCCACAACAACCACAACACACAACAAAGAACAAGGGGAGAGAGGAATACAAAGCGCCGACAATAGCGGCATAATAATAGCAGCACCAACAAGAACAACACCAAACGGCAACAACAATGAACGAAGAGAGAGAAGGAACAACACTACTCCGGCGAGCTTAGGAAAAGTGTTGGCGGCGTCACGTAAGGAGGAAAGAGGGAGGTGCGAGGAGAAGTGAAAACAAGGGCTTGGGGGTTTTGAGCAAACTGAAACCTGAGAGAGAGGATAATAGCACAACAACAAGCAACAAAGGGTGAAGCTCCGGCGAGCTGAACTAAACACCGGTAGGGATGCCGAGGCTCCGCAGGAGCAGGGGAAGAAGAGAGATAAACAAGGGTTTGGGGTTTGTGGAAAATGAAAACCTGAGAGAGAGAGGAGTATTGAAGTGAAGAGATGAGAATAGAGCACTGATTAACTGATATTGCAAAGTAATATTGTTGCTTCTCATTCACTCAGAAAAAGGAATTACAAGTGCTTAAATAATAAAGAAACATAACTACTACTTCCGATAAACTAGAAACGTGAGACACAAAGTGGAGGCAAAAGACCCACTAAATGCTAATATTCCTTAACTAAGTAACAAAAACACTTTGACTAAATAAAACAAAACACTAACATCATTCATCCACTAACAGCTACTGAAGCTAGTGAAGGATTTTGTCCTCGATCAAGTGTAATAATGTAAGTATAATTTGGACATGTTATGGAGATAATATATTCAATAATATCAGGTGACCGTAACATTTTGCTAGAAGCTAATTACAGTTTGATTGGACAATAAGTTGGACCTACTACTAATATCATTGGATCCTATGAGGTCACACAAGTAGTAACATATGGATTAAAAGGGATGTTATGGACGGAAGATGGAAGGTTATGGAGTAAAAGATGGATGGTGGTTAAGTCTCATAATGTATGACATTATGAGCTTAATGAAACCTCCTACTATGTAACTCTATATAAGATAGTAGTTACATAGGTAGAAGGGGCACTTGGATGATCATATTTTCATTCTCTATCAGTTTTTGGGAACTTCTATTCTCTTGCTCTTCCTCCCATTTTTTGGTTCTCCCAAGCCACAAAAGCAAGGAGTGATTTTGTCCCTTCTTCCGTACTAGCATACATGGTGATCCGGTTGTTGCTTGTGGACCAACAATAGAGGAACGACACCTGACGTTCTTAAAAGATCTCCATCGGAAGTTAGTATATCTCTTTTGTGGAATCACGCATCAAAGGTATGATTCTATATTACATTTGATTCATATTGATTTATATGCATGTTGGTCTTTGGGTTAGATGCTAAGTATATGATACTTGAAATTCCGCTAAGTACATCTATATTCCTAGAGTGGTATCGGAGAGCCTCTTGCATAGATTAATATGATCATTTGTTTGATGTGTTTTTATTATTTTAATTCCATTAAGGAAGGGATTTATATACAAGTTTATTTGCATGATTAATATTATGATATTAATTGATTGGAAACATAAAAATTGGATTTTTATGTATTTATTATACTCAAAATTCCATCATAAGTGGCCGAAAAATTCTGATTTTATTTTCTATATGATTCGAATTTTGTTAGGAAAAATAAGTTTGTTGTTTTTCTTAATTACTTTGAATTATATATATGCCTAGTTAATTTCACTCAAAATATGCACAATGGTTGTGGCTAATTGAGTGGGAGGGGAAGAAAAATCCAGAGTACCTTGGTCACATACCACAAGACCGTAGACAGGAGTGGTAGAGTTATTAAAAAAGAAAATTTAATTTTTTTTTAATGTGTCATTAGATGACAATATAAATGGTCATTAATACAAAAGTTACAATGAAAATTGTAAGTGCTGACTTACTCTTGTTGTTACGGAATTTGTATAGCCATTTGTTTTATTTTTAATTTTTTTAATTTTTGAGTATATTATTCCATTAATGCAATTAATCTATTAATGGTGATTAAGTCATACTTGAATTAAAATAAGGAGCTTTGAATTCATTAGTTAATTATATGTGATAATTGACTAGTTAATTTTAAGGGTTACTAAGTAGTTAGTAACTTTTATTATTATTATTTTTCATGTCATTATTTTGATAATTGCTTGTTTATATTAATATATGTGATTAAATATCATGCTATGTATATATTTTAATGTGATTAAAACATATGTGGTGCCTAAAAGTGCTTTCTTTAATTTTTAATAGTTGATTAAATTTGTTAGATTAATATTAAATATCATGCTATGTATATATTCTAATATGAATAAAATTTGTCTTAAGGTACTAACCATCTGATTTAACATGGGATTAAATCTAGATGGTGTTATTATGTTTTAAAGTTGTTAAAGCATGATAATTAATTGTAATAGTTGATTACAATGCATGTTATATATATATATATGATATTATGAATTCTAATATGATTAAAATTTGTCTTAAGGTACTAACCATTTGATTTAATATGGGATTAAATCTAGATGGTGTTATTATGTTTTAAAGTTGTTAAAGCATGATAATTAATTGTAATAGTTGATTACATTGCATGTTTTATATATATGATATTATGAATGCATGCGGTGACTAGTATGGCCCAAAACTTGGATAGAAAATACGATCTACGTATCGTTGTTGTATTTTTGTAATTTAAATACGATTTACGTATCATTGGTATTTTTGTAATATTAGTTTAAGTTTCAAAAAATAATTCAAGTAGAAGGGTTTCAAGGATGGGGATCCGACCTTTCATTTCCATGGAGCACAAGGATGGAGATCCGAGGTGGTTCGAAGATAGACGCCTTTGATAGGCTGTCGTACACCTATCAAAAATAATTCCTGCAAAACCTTCTAACAATGTAGTAGGGTAAGAAGGGTCGAATCCATAAAGAGATGGTTGTTTTAATCTAGTTTCTAAGGTATGGAAAAACTAAACAAGATCACAGATATGAGAATTAAGGTTCTAAACTAATAAAATATGAAAATTAAACTAAAAGAATCTAGGGCAAAGGTTCACCATGTTCATATTTATAATTCATCAAAATATCATCAATAGTTCAACTAATCAGAAATCTAGAGCACAGGTTAATCCTACGGTCGGGTCTTAACGCTCTCAAATCAACATATGCTAGTACGGTCGCTCAACATAATCATATTTGCTAATTGTAGGCAAGCCTCTAAAAGTAAGATCTTGGTCAATACAAACAATTATTAGCAATATTTAATCAGACAATTGATCAGGTTGCAAGATTAACAATGAAAACACTAATCAATTAGAAATAACAATGACTAATGAAACCATCAAGAAACATCCATCAAGAATTATAGCACATAAACATGGATTCCCAAACCCTAGAAATAAAAACTACTCAATCATGGAATAAGGAATAAAAACTACATCTAGAAAGAGAAAGGAAAACATAATTAAAAGAAATCAAAGAAAATAAGAGAATGAAACTAATGAAACTAATGAGTTAATGAAGAAAAGAGAAACTAGGGTTTACAACTAAAAGAACTAGAGAGAAAAAGCAGGAGAGAAAACTAAACTAAAGCTAGAGAGAAAGAGACACGATGTTATTTCCTTTAATTTTATTGATTCTGTTTACTTTCTTCATTGGATTTTTAGGAATTCCATTCAATCAAGAAGGAATGGATGAAAAATGAAAAGTTATGAAAAAGGTGTGTGACAAAATAATAGACTAAGCTATTCATAATAACCTAGGGAAGCTTTAAAAACCTAACAAAAATAGGCTTTCGGGTACTCGGCCCGATCGGGCGAGAGTCTCATTGTTTCGGAAATATGACGGACTGCCGCCCGATCGGACGGCAGTCTTTTCCCCTTGTTTTCAACTCTAAAATGCAGCCAGATGAAAATGCTCTCGGGCCGATCGGGCTAAACCGCCCGATCCCATCGGGCGGGAAAACTGCCATTTAGCGTCAACTTGTGAAAGCTGTATCTCCCAAAACAGAAGTCCATTTGGGGCGTGTGACCTATCATTAGAAAGTCCTTGAAGTCTAGTTTCCAACCCAATTGGAATTTATGAATTACAAATTTTGTATCAAAAGTTATGATAAAAAAAATGAACAGGTGTCAGTTTTGGCACTTCTTTCACTAACTCTTTGCTTCATTCTAACTCGAAATTGTCCCAAACGGATACATTGTTATCCTTGTGCAAGCTATCTTCATCCTCAATGATTAATAGGATTGATCTTAGATAATCATAATCAATTTGCATCAAAATAACCTGAAATTCATCGAAACAAGCAAACGGAGAGTAGTAGAGCACAACTTACGTAATTCATGTCACTATGCACCTAAATGCTCTAAAAGGAGTTGTAAAAGTAATAAAAAATGCATCTAAAAACTATATATAAAAGTGACACATCAAACTCCCCCAAGCTAAACCATTGATTGTCCCCAAGCAATGAGACACAGACATTGGAAAAGAAAGACAACCTACAATAAAGGACTATAAGGTCAAACACTCAATTGAAAACACGAGGGATATAATCAATACAAAAACCATGCACCAAAACAAGCTCGAACAAAACCGCATAGCATGTCATGTATCGCAATCGACTCTCCAATCATACCGCATACCATCTCTCTCAAGCTGTATTTAACCAAACCTGACAGACCTGATAAGTGCGTTTCTAACGTACTTTATGAGCTCTTTTTGGTTTGATTGATCCTCTTTATACCCTTTTCATCCCTCTTTCTTCCGCATTTCTCTCTCTATTTCCTTCACTTGATCATTGTGACATTTCGCTAGATTTTCGGTTAATTTTGACTGGATTTCTAGTACATTTGCTTTCACCGTGTTTTCCCGTGCTTTGATTGCAGGTATGATCTTTTATAAGGTCAAGAGTTGGGAGATATAGTAATAGGCGGGAGTTTCGAGGAGTTTGCACACGCGAAAATACAATAAAGGAAGCTTGAGTTGAGCTCCATGGTGTGCCCGCACCCCCATAGCACTGCCCGCACACATTGGTGCGCCCGCACCGCCCCACAGATTGGGCATCCTTATTATCAGTCAGTTAGGTGCGCCCGCACTATTTTCATGGTGCGCCCGCACCTTTCCAGCGAAGATTGGCCACCTGAATCAATGGCCTTGGTGCGCCCGCACCACCTGTTTCCGCGAGAAAATTGTAATTCTCGTGGGCATTAAAATCAATGGGAGTTGATTAGTTTTTGGACTTATGCTTATTTCTAGAGTTTAGAGAAGATTACTAGGGCTTACTTTAGAGAGAAAAATGCTTTGCTTATTCTTAGATTTGAGATTCATAGATTAAAGTTGTTGATTATCTACATTTTGAAGGTAACTTTCATTAATTTAATTTCAAAGTTTTCAGTTTTATTCATTCTTTTAGATTATCAATCTCTCATTTTCCATAATATTAATTCTCTTTTGTTATAGTTTCATATTTGTTATTTTCATTAGATTAATTATCTCTTAATCATGTTTAGCCCTAGATTAGTTATATAATTCATGTTTTATTGCTTAGAATCCATGATTAGTAGTTCCCTAGCTAGGGTTAGGGTGAAAGTATGGATTAGGGTTTAAATGTATTGTTAATGTGATTGTGATGATTTAAAGACGTTTATGCATTGATCTTCGTGTTTTGAGGCCTTAGGATAGATATTGATCACATTTGTGCTTTGGTATTTTGATTTCAAATGTTCTTAATTGAATTACGAATTCTTTTATCATCCCCATGAATCAACTTAATTTCTAGGCCAAGATATTGGGTAGAAATTAAGGGGATCCTATATTAGGGGTTTCCAAATTCTCTTAATCAATTGACTAAAGACCATTCGAGAGAGGATTTAGTTGATTGATTAAGCGATCATTCTCGAGGACCATTCGAGAGAGGACTCGAGTATTTTAGAGGAAAACTAAACCTTGCGCAATCGTTGCCTTTGAATCACAATTGCATTAATAATTGTTGTCCGCTTTGATCCATACTAGTAACCTTAACTCTAGTGTCTTCCTTATTCATATTTTCATCTCATATTACTTGCTAGTACTTTGATAGTAGTTAGTCATTAGTTGATATTAAATCATTTTAAACCCCCAAAAACCCTTCAATTAAGTAATTTAGACTTGATAGACTTTAATTAATCCCATTTTCCCTGTGGATCGACCCTTGACTTGCCTTTACTACGTTCTTATTAATTGCTTGTTAGATTTTAGAAATATTGTTTGAAAAGCGATTTTTGGTGCCTTAACGACACACTAAAAACCTCTTATCAAGACCTCACTATAGTCATGTGCGCTCAAATCTCTCATGTGTTTAAAGGATAATGATGACACTCAACCTAAAACAAGTCGACTCAGATGAAACATATACTCATTAACTTTGACTTTTTGACTCACTTAATACTAAACAATACAATATACAATGATCAAGAGGACTTTTAAGGGTTGCAATGGGACTGAGGTTAAAGGTATGAAATAATTTGGGAATTGTGGTGAAAAAACCAAGAAGGGGGAGCATCATATAATTGAAAACATGACCAAGAAAGGTCACAACAACTCCGTGCAACAACCAACAATCTCCAAATATAATCAACAACACTTTTCACTCAAGAAATTCAATCATAACGCTTTTTATTTCACTTTATTCACAACTTTTTTTCACTTCTTTTTCATTTCATTTTTCACATTTTTTTTTTTGGAATTTTCAATTCAATTTGAAAGCTCACTAAACATACTTTTCCATCCTTCTAAACCACAAATAGAGCACTTCAATTCAACACAAACCAAACCAAAACTAATACTCGCTCCCCCAAGCTAGGGTTAGGAGAAATATCAAATAAGGCCAATGGCTGGTAATGTAGGTAGCAATCAAACCTAGCTAGTCAGAAAGGCTCAGCGGGGCTAGAGGAAGGATAATATGAAAGCAAGAATAAATCTGGAGCTAAGATCATGTAATAGAATGCCTCAATCATATCAAAATGTATGCACTATCAAATATCAAAGAGTGCCAAGGTAAAATCAAGATCAATGCGACAACTAAGGAACTAATCACACATGAAAGAACAGAACTGACACAGATACGTCAGCTTATAGGCACAGAAGCTCACTTAGGCTAGGTGTCTGCACAGTTCAGTTAAATCGAGCCAGAGAGATATCAATCAATCTTACCACAAACAATCAATTGTGAAACAATCGTGCTATAAAGTATCATGGACAAGATGAACAACGCTTAGTAATGTAGTAAAATATCAACAAAGTTCTCAAAGAGTGTCAGCAATAGTCCCATAGATGCAACTATAATGAGATGAAATCTAATATGAAATGAAATATGCTAATGCAACTAAGAAAGCAGTACAATTTTTTTGGTTACTCGTAAACTCCCACTCCTAATGAGCAGTACAAACCGTGCAACAACCTATGAAAGCAATAAAAAAAACTACTCTAAATGCAACTAACATGCGCTAAGTAATGATGACAAACATCCTCCCCCAAGCTGAATGACACATTGTCCTCAATGTGAACAAAGAGGAATTATATGAGGGAGAGGTACAACTTACAAAAGGGGTGGGTAATCAAAGGGAGCGTCACAAGGCATCGACACCTCCACCACAATCGATAGTTGTAATGAGGCACTGAACTTAGCCAAAAAAAATCGGCTATGCTTGTACCTAACAAAAGACTTCATCACACATTAGCAAAGTTAGTCAAACCAAAAAAAAAAAATGAACAAAGTCGGGTTGCCTCCCGATAAGCGCAAATTTAAGGTTTTGCATGACTGTTTAAGATTAGTAGACCACTCATAATAGTTCAATGCTCTAAGAAGCTTATCATATGTTCCTGCAAACATCTCAGAGCATATTATATAAGAATGGAAAGGAAAAATGAAAAATATTAGTTGTAAGAATCTATGAAAGCTACAGAAAGAAAAATCAAAGGAAAAATTATATTTACAAGAAGAAGAAAAAGAAAAATCGTTAGCCTGTTTACATGACTCAAAAGAAGGAAAAGAAACTAACTCTACATTATTTTCATTATCATGAGAGTCATTCAAAAGGGGAGAAAGAAGGAACGATGAAGGATATAATAAAGGGGAAGAAGTAATAAGATCAAGTTTTCGAGAAAATGGAATATGAGACTCAAAAACAGTAACGGAAGGAACAAACAAAGACTCATGCACTATCTCACTCTCAACTTTAGACTCATATGCAGATGAAAATTTTATCGAATAAGTGTCAGATACTTCACTTTCAACTATGGATTCGTCAACATAGAGACACTCACTACCAACTTCACCAATTGCACCCTTACCTTCTACCAGATTATCATGAGTCAAATCAATGCCTTTCTCCTCCGAAGTATAATTCTCAACACCATTATCAGTATCATGAAGTATCACCTGTTGATTAGTAGAATGCTGCACAACAAGAAGTTCAATAGAACTCGCCATCTTTTGGTAATCATGAGCTAATTCATTTAAATCTTCATGTTGTTTAACAATATACTCTTTCATCATGTTAAAAAGTTTCTGACGCTCTGATGTTTCGGGTTGAGAATAATTATTCACTTCAGGTTGATAACATTGGGTATAATCAGGCACATAAGACTCATTTGGGTAATGGGAATATTCATAGGAATTCATGCACAAATTTTGTGAATTTTGACAATCATATGATGCATCATAAACATAATCATTCGCATTATAATACCCAGAATAATCATATTGCCCTTGATAATTAGAAAAAACATCCCCCTCTAAACTATAATTATACGACTCCATGACAACACACTATAGAGAGGGAAAAAAAACTATTCACAAAAGGGAAAAAATATATACAGTTTAGTATCACCAACAATAAAAACTAAATAAAATAATATCGTCTCCCCGGCAACGGCGCCAAAATATGATAGGCTATCGTACATCTGTCAAAAATAATTCCTGCAAAACCTTCTAACATTGTAGTAGGGTAAGTAGGGTCGAATCCACAGAGAGATGGTTGTTTTAATCTAGTTTCTAAGGTATGGAAAAACTAAACAAAATCACAGGTATGAGAATTAAGGTTCTAAATTAATAAAATATGAAAATTAAACTAAAAGAATCTAAGGCAAAGGTTCACCAAGTTCATATATATAATCCATCAAAATATCATCAATAGTTCAACTAATCAGAAATCTAGAGCACAGGTTAATCCTTCGGTCAGGTTTTAACGCTCTCAAATCAACATATGCTAGTACAGTCGCTCAACATAATCAGATTTGCTAATTGTAGGCAAGCCTCTAAAAGTAAGATCTTGGTCAATACAAACAATTATTAGCAATATTTAATCAGACAATTGATTAGATTGTAAGATTAATAATGAAAACACTAATCAATTAGAAATAACAATAACTAATGAAACCATCAATAAACATCCATCAAGAATTATAGCACATAAACATGGATTCCAAACCCTAGAAATAAAAACTACTCAATCATAGAATAAAGAATAAAAACTACATCTAGAAAGAGAAAGGAAAACATAATTAAAAGAAATCAATGAAAATAAGAGAATGAAATAATGAAACTAATGAATTAATGAAGAAAAGAGAAACTAGGGTTTACAACTAAAAAAACTAGAGAGAAAAAGAAGAAGAGAAAACTAAACTAAAGCTAGAGAGAAATAGACTAAATGATAAAAAGTGAAAAGTTATGAAAAAGGTGTGTGACAAAATAACAGACTAAGCAATTTATAATAACCTAGGAAAGCTTTAAATACCTAAAAAAAATAGGCTTCCGGGTGCTCGGCCCGATATGGCAAGCTCGCCCGATCCCATCGGGCGAGAGTCTCTTTGTTTCGGAAATATGACGGACTGCCGCCCTATCGGGCAAGCTCCCCGATCCCATCGGGCGGCAGTCTTTACCCCTTGTTTTCAACTCTAAAATGCAGCCAGATGAAAATGCTCTCGGGCCCGATCGGGCTAAATCGCCCGATCCCATTGGGCGTGAAAACTGCCATTTTGCGTCAACTTGCGAAGGTTGTATCTCTCAAACAGAAGTCGGTTTGGGGCATGTGACCTATCATTGGAAAACCCTTGAAGTCTAGTTTCCAACCCAATTGGAATTTATTAATTACATATTTTGTATCAAAAGTTATGATCAAAATAGTGAATAGGTGTCAGTTTTAACAGTTCTTTCACTAACTCTTTGCTTCATTCTAACTCGAAATTGTCCCAAACGGATGCATTGTGATCCTTGTGCAAGATATCTTCATCCTCAATGATTAATAGGCTTGATACTAGATAATCATAATCAATTTGCATCAAAATAACCTGAAATTCATCGAAACAAGCAAACAGAGAGTAGTAGAGCACAACTTACGTAATTCATGTCACTATGCACCTAAATGCTCTAAAAGGAGTTATAAAAGTAATAAAAAATGCATCTAAAAACTATATATAAAAGTGACACGTCAGCCTTAAAGAGTAGTCTTTAGGCTTAGGGGCCATACTAGGATCACTTTTTAATTTTGCATTTAAATATTTTCTTTTAAATGCTTTCTAAGTTTATTATGCTTGTGATTTAATTATGTTAAATGTTCACTAGTAATTAAATCAACATAGTAATTTACTTAGGTCCCTTAAAATAAAATATTGGGTTTTTGCTATTCCAAATAAACACCTACTAAAACTTGATCGTTAGTAATAGGTTCTGCCAAAGCAGAGTGTTCCAATCTTGGGCTAAGTAGAGTAAATTTCCGAGATTTGCATGTTTAGTTTGGTTTGGCCCAACAAAATCATCAAAATAGTTTCGGATTTTGTTGCAATGGATTGGGTTTTGTGTTGGGTGACAAGCTCTGTCTAGGATTAGGAAGACTCTCCCCAACTTTGTGGATAACTTCCTTACCTGGGAGCTATAATCACCTTGGCAATCACCCATCAATAAAGAATTACAATTGTTGTAAGTAGTAAAAGAGTTTACTTACCTTTTAAACTTGTTTTTTAAGTAGAGGCCAAAGTCCACTTAGAAATCATGTTTGATAGGATCTTAGAATCACTTGATTCAAAAGGGACACTTTGAAATTGATCAAGTGCATGGCTTTTATTTTAAAATGTTTAAATTTTGTTAAAAGCTATTATGATAAACGTACTTATTACTTTTACATCTTCTATGTAAATATCATGTCTAGTAACAACAATAATTCGCCTTTTTAACTTACGTTCAATCCTTGAGAAGGATAACTTGAACGAGAACAACTTCCTTGATTGGGAAAGGAATCTAAGAATTGTTCTTAGGTCCGAAGGTCGAGAGGATGTTCTTGAAACCCCGATCCCAGTTTTAACTGCCACCTCTACTTAAGCCGAAAAGACGGCCCATAAGGCCATTGAGGAAAGGTCGGTAATTGTTACTTGCCTTATGTTCGCGGCTATGGAACCAAGCCTTAAAAAGAGGTTTGCAAGCTTGGATGCCTACAGTATTATCCGACAGATGAAAACCATGTTTCAGCAACAAGCTCGGATTGAGAGGTATGAGACTCACAAGGCTATTCTTGAGTGTGTGTTAGTTGAAGGCAAGCCGGTCGCCACTCATGTCTTCGAAATGATTGTTTATTTCGAGGCAATGGAGAGGTTGGGCTTTCCTTATAGCCAAGAGTTGGATACTGACATTATACTACACTCACTTCATGATGGGTTCAATCAGTTTAGGTTGAACTTCAATATGAATGGGGTGACGAAGACCCTTGCTGAGTTACATGGGATGCTCATGACTGTCGAACAAAACATCCCCGTTGCACCTAAGAAGCAAGTTCTTATGGTTCAAAAGGGAAAGGGTTTCAAGAAGGAATGGGCTAGCAAGAAAAAGCAATATAAGGGCAAGCAAGTTGCCACTAAGACTGCTGATAAGCCAAAGGCAAAGGCAAAGCCAAAGGTGGCCGCAAATGCCAAGTGCTTCTATTATGATCAAATAGGTCATTGGAAGCGTAACTCCCCGAAGTATCTGAAGGATAAGAAGTATGGGGCTTCTTCTTCAGGTATCTATGTCATTGACATTAATTTATCAACATCTACTTCTTGGGTATTTGTTACTGGTTGGGTTTCTCACATTGTTTCGAATGTGCAGACTAAGAAGGAGTAGAACCTTGGCTAAAAAGGAGGTAGACACTAGTGGAAAAAACGCTATATGTCACATCACAACCGTTGCGATCCTTAAGATAACTGAAGCAGTAAATCTTCAAAATTTTGAGAGGGAATTTGGGCAACATTAACCGCTGCGGTTCTTAGAGAACCGGATCGGTTAACAAAAAACTGATCCGGTTTCCTCTTAACCGTTGCAGTTCTCGTAACCGCAGCGGTTAATGTTGCCCAAACCGACAAAAGCCTCACACCTCAGTCATCACTCCCTCACTCCCACTTCTGATCTTCTCCTTCCTCCATCCTCACACGCCTATCAGTAAACCCTAATTCCTCTCTCCTCCCTCCCACAACCCAACAACCACGACAGCCCAAATTCGCCACCACACACTCTCTCTCATCTCCCCCCTCTCTCCCTCATTCTCCTCTAACCCACCATCACTCCATCAGCTCACCGACGAATCAAACCACCACCGGAAAATTAAGGTGAATTGCGGGGAAGAAGAAGAAAAAAGATGAGCTTTCAAGATCTCAAAGTGGGTCGTCGATTTTGGTAATATTAATGTGTAATTTTCAATTTTTTTTGGTAATTCCCTTCGAATTTTCTCGATTGATGCTGGAAGATTTCGTCTTCTCTTACGTCCTTCGCCCAATCACTCCTCGTCGCCACCGAATCTCATCTCGTCGCCACCTCCTCACCACCAGTTGCGGAGTCTCATCGTCCATATCAAGGGGGAGACTAAACCCTAATCTCCCCCTTCCCTCTCTCATCCTCCCTCCTCAGCGATATCTAAAGTATTTGTACGAAATCTTAACCCTAACCCTCTTCTCTTCTTCGATTTTACTCTTCAATTTAATTTTTCGTGTTTTAATTGTTGTTGTTGCAGATTAATAGAGGCGAAAAATCCAAGCAAGGATCCCTCGATGAGCGCATTTTGATGTATGTTAAAAACTTGTTGCTCTTACATTTTGTCTCCTAATAAATGTCGATTAATTTGCTTGCTGCCTAAAATTCATCTGAATGTGTTTGTAGACTTGAAATATCTCTCTAGCTATACTTGATAGATAACCATTAAATGAACGCTATACATCCCTAGATACCCTTTTGGACTCCAATTGATGCATCAATGTTCTGTTTATATGATGTCCTTCAAGAAGAAATTGTCCATGTTTCATATTTTTTTAGGCCAATAAAGGCAGCAATATTAACAATCACAATTCGATTGAACCAAAGGCAAGTCTATGTTATGATTATGAATCCAAGAATCAAATTGATGTACGAGTGTCATGAAACGGAGAAGAATGTGATGTGGGATTTCGAGTTGGTATTGTATATGAGATCAGTTGTGCCTGTTTATATTATTTTTACGATACAAAGGGCAAGAAGCCATTCATGGTTTTAAGTCATTTTCATTCACAAAACATATAACCCAATCGTATGATAGGTTTGATCATATTATGTCAAAAAAAAAATATTCACTCTGCGCTAGCTTCTTCCGCGAGATTGCGACCGCTATTGTGAATTTGGTTGCATCTGTGATTTAATTTAAAACATACAATGCCGTTGGATTAGTGGAATGCTTTTTTTAGAACTCGCATTGCTAAATTACAATTGCAGATCCCTCTTTGTATAAATAGTTGGCATCCGGTCGTTATGCATCTCACTCTAATCTTATTTGTTCATTGACTTTTGTTGTCTGTTTTTGCTCTAACCTAGGCAAGGTGGCTTGTGGAATGTTCTTTAGTTCTAGGGAGGTTCTTTCAGGAGCGGTGTGAGGTTTGTTGTCACATACTGCGTTTTTGACTTGTTAATTACTACTTTTTTTTATGTTGTAAGTATATTTTTGGAGTAAGGACTGTTATTTCCGACACATTAGGAAGAATTTATCTGGGAGTGTGAAATGGTCAAGATAAAGGCTCAAGAACTGAAATCTAAAGAGGTTTGTAGTTATTGAAACTGTTTCTCTTTTGTTCCTATGTTGACTTTCTGTGAAGTTTGTCTTGAAATCTTTGTTTTACCCCATTTCTGTTTTCATTTTGTGTTGCTTCGGAGTCTAGAGCTTTGTTAAGTAGCACGAGCCTGATGTATCAAGAAATTATTGCTTTCTACTCTTAGATAATGAAAAACACCATGTACAATGTGGTCTAATATGTCCATACATTGATAATTTGATATGAATAGTGGTTAATGTCATCTGACAAATACACGTCATTGCTAGGATACTCTTACCTAAGCTAATTCATGGTACGCGGCATGGGTACTGAAACTCAGTTTGCTGTCTAGTTTTGTTAAGCTGGATCAAAGGTGTATCAATGCACTAATTTGCATGTATCAATCTACTGTGCAGATGGCAGATGTGATCAGCAAATTAGGGTGCACTGATAGGATATGCTGTCTTGAGGTCAATAATTATGTTAAATAGATACAAGATTAGATTTTAAAAGAATAAAGAGTGAGAGATGAAGATGTGGTAGGTGATGAAAATTGATGGAAAATGTGGAGAAAGAGGTCATGAGGGCCAAAGAACAATCATAATTGTAATGTTTTGTTCAAGTCTGTTGGCAGAGGTTATTGGTTTGATTGGGATATACTGCATTGTGCCTTTCATTTTTCATGGTCATTTTTCTAGCAGGATGTTTTTTTTCCTATAATTTTGTTTCCATGTTGTTGGTGCTTTGGTTGGAGAGGAATTATAGGAATTTCTTTGGTCAGGAGTCTTCTGTAGTTACTTTATGGGTTCATTAGCTTTCTTTCATCTTTGACCTCTTGCTCATGGGGCAGTCCTTGAGATGTCTCTTTCGAATGTATTGCGAGACTGGAGTTCTTTTGTTCTTTTGCGTTGCTTTTTGGTTGATTGTTGCTTGCCAAGCAAACAGTAAGACTAGAAATAGTTGTTAAAGTATATGTATGTCTTTATCTCCAGTTAGAATAACTTCCCAAAGGGAATTAGATTTTTTTGGATTATTCTGATTCTTTAGAGTAATTAGTTGAATACAAAATTGAATTTTTTTTTGTGATAGTATCTTCACTTAAACCTCTCAATTGAGTTTCTTCCATACTCTTTCTACCCTAATAGTATGCACCAATTTAAACTGATCGTTGTGTGATTATTGGCAGAATCCCTTCGGCAAAGAAAAGTGAAAAGCAGGAAAATGGAGATCTACCATAGTCTGTGCATGTTGGAGATTTTCCACAAGCTGTTCATGATGGACAGACAAGTTTCCTGCGGAATTCGGTCCCAGGTTAATGATATGAGTTTGTCTTTTCCTTGCCTTTTCTGGCTGCCTTTTGTGAGGTCAATATGTATTTCTGAGTGGGACACTGTTGGAATTGTTGTGGCAGGTGAAGCGTGCATTTCTGGTGGGATGGACAAGGAAACTGGGTTGTCTTGGATGATTTGCGAAATAAACTTTTTCTATGGAGTTTCCTATCACATGCTGCTTCAAAGAGATGTGTTGTTCTTGATCTTCCAGTAGATGTTTCTAAAATTTGCAGTAGAAATGCATATCTTGGTGATACTTGGTCGCTTTGTCTCATCAATTGAGACAATGATCACCAAAGTAGCAGTATAGTAAAGCAGTTGACCTCAGAGTTGGAGTCATATTTTGCAATCAAAGAAGTCGAGCTATTGTATACTGGCCTGATATATATTCAGGTGACGGTGCAACTCCAATAATTAGTCTTGCATCTCCTGAAGAGCCAGAGATTATTTCATCAATGGGGCATGTATCTCGTTATAGTTGAGTATGATGTTAAAATTATAGTGGTTAATATTTTTATTATTCTAATCATTTATGCTTATGCTTCAATTGAGCGTAATATGCTCAATAAAATGAGTATTGATATATATTATTGATTTTATATTCATTAATAATGAAAAAAAGCAAGAAAAAAATTGATTTTTAGGGTTAATCATTAACCGCTGCGGTTTTGGGTCAAAACCGCAGTGGTAAATGATTAACTGCTGCGGTCCGGAACAGCAGCAGCTAAAATTTGGCTACCGCTGCGTGTCCAACCGCTACGGCCCAAAATCGCAGCGGTAAGCCCGATTTTTATCGCAGCGGTTGAACTTTTTTCCACCAGTGAGAGCTGCACATTGGAAGTAGTGCAATAGTTGCGGCCGTTGCAGTTGGGACTTATAGTCTACCTTTGCCTTCCGGATTAATAATAGAGCTTAATAATTGTTATTATGATCCTGCTATTACCAAAAACATTATTTCTATTCCTGTTTTGGATAGTGAAGGGTTTCGATAAGTGCATGATTTTATATATTTATTTCCCCTTAATTTAATATTATAGGTATATTTATATAATTATTTGGTGCATTTTCTACACTTTTGTTAGTTTTAGATATATTACCTTAGGTTAGTATTTTCATTGTTAACTTTACCTAGTATTCCTACTTTTGTCTAATTATTTTTAGTCCAAGAAGTGGAACAAAAAGTTCAAGCCAATTCTCTTTGTGAAAATCAGCCCAAGAGTTCAAAAGCAATTAATGAAGAAGAAAAAGAGAAGAAAACAAAAGAAGTAAAAAGAAGCACGTGAGAGAAGCAAAGAAAAAGGGAAAATAAAAAAAGAAGACAAGAATTGAAAAGGAACGAAGAGGGAAGAAAGAAAGAAAAGAACAGAGACTTCGTTCATCCTCTTTGATGCACCACCAACACAACACCACCCCATCTCCACCAATCAAAAAGCTCCAGAACTTACAACAACAACTTGCAAAATTCATCATCCAATCACAGCTGAGAGCCGAAATTTCGGCGCCGCATATTACATGGAGCAAGGCGGTTCAAGGGCCGAAACTTGGAGGCCAATCCTCCTATCTGATTGGTTCGAAAATCACAACTTGGGCAGTAGAATTGGGTATAAATACCCAATTGAGGGTTCGAAAATAAGAGGAAAACAATTCCACAAATATTTTTAGAGAAAAAAAAAATTAGAGAATTGCGTGAGGTTTCGAGCTATTTTGGGCGTGCGAGAGTTCGGCGAGAAGACAACCATTGGGTGGAGTCTTAGCATACAACCGAGCAGGGTGAAGTTCAATCTTGAACGTAGGTGCGAAACCCGAAATTCAAAGGCGAATTTCCGTGCGACATACATAAGTTCTTCTCTTCTTTCTCTTGTACTTTCAAATTGGTTTGATATTTCCCGATTATATTTTTAGATTTCATAGTTGGTTTGTATTGATATTGTTTGGATTGAATTGTTAAATTTATAGTTTGAATTCAAGATTGTTTGATCTAAGATACATGGGTTATATTTGTGTGTATGTTTTAGATTTCAATATTATGCCTAATTTGTTATCTTATTATGTACAAAGTTGAGATCTTTGCTAGTTATATGATTAAGCTTAGTCTAAATTGTATAACAACAAGTAGCAACTAGTTTAATTTAAGCCTGTAAAGATGGTTTTAAGTTCAAACTATAATATAACTTAGACTAGTTATTTAGACATAAAGATATAATATATTTAAATTAACTAGGGATTAATAAGGTACTTCTAATTCTATAATGCTTCTAGTTTAATCATTGTAAGTTGCGAAATACTTGTGGTGATTAGATTACTTTAGAATCGATGTTAGGCTTAGTTCAACATTGATTAAAAAGTAAGGAAGTATAGGGGAGTTTAGTTACTTGAATTCCTACAATTAATCTATCTAATCAATTTTGGATTTATGAAATCGAAAGTATAATCATGGTTAGAAGTTTAGAAATATTTACAACATTATGGACTTAAAATGGGATTGTTTGTCATCACTTGTAAATATTAGGTTAGACTTTTCTTTAGTAGTATTTAGATTTTTAGTATCATCTTGTAAACCCCCCCCCAAAAAAAACTATGTGAATATGTATATATTAGTCAATGACATGTATATACTAGTTAGATTATCTTAATTAGTTGAGCTTGGATTTTAGGAATATATAAACCTCTCCGTGGGATCGACCCTTATTTATCACTAAACTAAACTTAAATAATGCTAATGTGGATGAAATAAGGTTTTTAATTTGTACGCATAACGACACATACCAAATTTTGGCGCTGTTGCCGGGGAGATTTATGATATTCTTTCCATAAAGTTTAACTGAGATACTAATTTTGTTATAGAATTTAGTTGATAAAATGACAAATAGTACCTATGATCTTGGTATTCTAAAGAAAGCTTGACTAGGTTGAGATTTTTTAGCTTATAGTATGATTCTTAACTTCTTTTGGCATACTATGTGCTTAGCTATTTCTTTCTTGTTGACTCTTATTTGGATTAATCAAGGTGGCACGGATAACTTCAAACATTCTCATTATTCGCTTTTTATTGAATTTGTTTCTTAATATTGTTTAGTGAATTTTCTATTAGTACCTAGCTTGTGATTTTGAGTAGTTTGTTTAAAGATATTAAAGTATTTACTTGTTTAGTTAACACTCTTAAGCTGAATATCATTGATTTACTAAAAAAAGAAGTTGGAATATAATGTCTTTATGTTTAGATAGATAGTGGGATTGATTAGTACTTAGCTTGTGGCTGTGAGTTAAAAAAAAAAAAAAGAATTATAAGTACTAGTATACTTCTATAATTTCTACTTTCATATGTTGTCTTATGCATTCTAATCAATGAAGTGCAACTGATGGAGATGCAGGATAGGTAGTAAGTATTTGTATCTCAAAAAATTCAATGGTTAACTATTCTAATATCGTGATTTTTGTTTGCTGCTTTATGAAAGACTTATACTAAGTCTTTGAAATAGTAAACCAACACTGTAAACAAGAGTGCTGAGATCTGAATTTCGAAAACATGCTTAAGTTGTTTAGTTGTGATGACTGATGAACATGATTGATTGTGTCTAATATGCGTGTGTATAACTCTGTTGTTAAGACAACTAGCTGCCTGGATGCTAATTGGTCCATTCATTGAGTTTAAAAGCTGTATTGTTTATATTGAGGAAGAGGAAGTAGGAACCTTCTGTTTTAAATTAAAACATATCATATGTAGTGCAAAAATTAAGATTAAAAACCAGAATGGGAGTATAGACATAAATCTGTCCAGGTAAGTCATATGTCTTGGGATTTAGTTTAGGTGTTGATATGCACTTGGTGTTATACTAAAGTCTAAAATATGAAATAATGATGTCATAAGTTTATGGTTAACTTTTAAGTAACAAAAAAGTATTGGTGGATAATTACCATTTATAATATGTTCCTGCCGTAACATTTCCTTACTTGAGTAAATGCTTAACACTCCACTTTTAAATGAAACTTTAAGTAAGAAGAAAATGGTTTATGTAGTAAGTTTTCAACCTGATTTTTAGTGAACCAGAAAGTATCAGGAAAATATTACAAAATATTTTTTTTGGGAGTCAAGTTCAGTCCTTGTATAAGTAAACTGCACCCATGCTTTTTAGCTTTAGATCATTAAGATTTTGACCGTGAAAACTAATTGAACTCAAGATGGATTATGTACTTAAGAAATGAGTTAACGGACTTACTTATCATGACTATAAAAAAGAACGAGCTGATTATTATGAGATGTCAAATTTGGAAAGAAGGAATATACTTGAGTGAGTCTCGGTGAAGAAAACATACATGTCTTGCCTATTTATACACTACTTGAATTTTGAACTTCAAGTTAGATGTTTTTTTTTTATAGCTAAAGTAGTTTTCAAGTGACTCCTCTTATTTATGCTTTATTTGAGAAATTTAATGATGGAGGTGATTTTATCTGAAAAGTAGGAAAATCCACTCTTACTAAGAAAAAGAAGAATCATTTAATGTTTGGGTTTTTATACGCAACTGTGTTTTCATATTCTGTGATCAAGCTAAGATATTACAGGGCAAAGAGTCTACTTTGAGGAGCTACACGAGTCTTGATATAGAAGTGGAACATGTCGAGCCAACAACATAAACAAAGGCGCTGTTTGGGAGGCAACCCAAGACAATTTCAGATTTGCTTTCTTAAACTTTTTCTTTTAGTTTGCTTTTATTTTAGTGTGTTTTTCAATTTGCTTTTATGGTTTGATTTTTGAGAATTTTACATGATAACTTCCACATTCTAAATGTTACATTGAGGACAATGTAAGATTTAAGTGTGGGGGAGAGGTTATTGTTTGTTATTACATGAAGTATGTGGAATTTGATGAAATTTTTTCGAATTGAATACCTATGGATGATGGAGAATATGGTAATTGGAGTTGAAGGGAGAAATTTGAGGAGAATTGTGAATGTTGGTGTTGGAATATTATATGGATAGTATATTGATGTGAAACAGGTTGAGTTGGATGCATGAAAAATTTTATTTGTCCATATTATAGCGGAAATGCTGCCGAAATTTCTGTAGAAGTTTCTGAATTTGGACTAAAATAATTATTGGATTGTTATTTGCGTTATATAATAAGTTCATGAGAGTTGTATGTGTGTTATGCATTATTTTTTTAGGAAATAATTTTAAGTAAAACAAACCTCTTAGTTTCTTTTTGAAAAAAAATTGAATAAATGAAGAAGTTCAACAAGAAACTCTAATCTAATAATGTTTTGAAATAAAATATGTTTTCGAAAATAAAAAGTTTAGGGAATTGTTAACATTTTTAGTTAAAGAATAGTCAAGTTTGAAAGATTCATAACACGATTAGATAAGCAATCTCATGTTTATAGCTGGACAGTGTAGTTATTCCCTTGGTGGTAACTATGACTAGATGGATAGACCAAAATAACTTGTGAGATTCCGAGCCTAATAAAATGAGATATACATATCAATCTCATACTTTTCTTTCATGTGTGATGTTCTTCCATGGTAATTTCTCTCTAGAACTTGCATTGATACTCTTCAAGACTACATTGACTCATGTTGGCATGAAGAAAAAGGTATTTCTTTTGTTATAAACTACGTAGCCAAATAGCCACCCTACTTTATATTACATCCTTTCCGAACCCCTTGATCCTAAAAGACTATTATTTTGCTTAGCCTTCATTATAAAACATAAAAAACATTAGATAAATTCATGACCCAACATTTTGAGCTGATGGAGCATGGTTGTTGATTGAGTAAAAGCGAAGTGTTGGGCTGTTTTCTATAAAAGGTGTGGTTATAACAGTTGAAGTGTTGATCGTCCATGTTGTATAATATACTGCAAACTTGATATTCTATGAAGAAGTAAAAAAAAATTGAAAAAAAGAAAAATTGAAATGAAAATATGTGAAGAAAAAAAATCAAGTGTGATATATAGCTACAAATGATGATGTAAACGGGCGTTATTATATCAAAGTTAAAATACAGGAAGTTGTGCTGATTCGCAATGACAAAAGGTTGAAGTACAATGTGAGTTATTTTTGCTCCCTCTTGTCCGGAAAGAGAGGAGTTATTAAGTTTTTTGCTCCACTTGGTTCGAAGCTATCTAGTCTACATATCTTTAAAATTTCCTACCTTTAACCATAGCCCTCTTTACAACCCATCTAAAGTCCTTTTTATTTATGTTGGCATGTTGTTCAATAATAGTGGAGAATCGAAAAGATATGCTAGCTTATGGTAGAGTTTTTGCCATCGGAATTGAACCTTGAGTGAGATAGATAAACCTTTTCAAACACATGAGTGACGAGTGATTATTTATCGTGCGAGGGTCTATTTATTAAAATCATGGTTCTATCAAGTGAATACTCGCTGGTGCTTATCAAATGTCGAGAGAGTAAATCCATGATATGTTATGAGTTTTGATTATTTGATTGTTCTAAATTGATAATGTGACATTCCTGTTAATATCTTACTTGAGTTTTAACTAACTAATATAAAACGCTTTAGTTTCTTGTTCGACTTTTCATTGATTCAGTTTTAGAGTTAAGAAAAGATGAGGTGGTGTTATGTGTTATATAATTGCATTTAGTTAGAATTTGATCGAGGACGATCAAAAGCTAAGTGTGGGCGAATTTGATAAGTGCATGAGTTTATATATTTATTTCCCCTTAATTTAATATTATAGGTATGTTTGTATAATTATTTGGTGCATTTTCTACACTTTTGTTAGTTTTAGATATATTACCTTAGGTTAGTATTTTCATTGTTAACTTTACCTAGTATTCCTACTTTTGTCTAATTATTTTTAGTCCAAGAAGTGGAACAAAAAGTTCAAGCCAATTCTCTTTGTGAAAATCAGCCCAAGAGTTCAAAAGCAATTAATAAAGAAGAAAAAGAGAAAAGAAAACAAAAGAAGTAAAAAGAAGCACGTGAGAGAAGCAAAGAAAAAGGGAAAATAAAAAAAGAAGACAAGAATTGAAAAGGAACGAAGAGGGAAGAAAGAAAGAAAAGAACAGAGACTTCGTTCATCCTCTTTGATGCACCACCAACACAACACCACCACATCTCCACCAATCAAAAGGCACCAGAACTTACAACAACAACTTGCAAAATTCATCATCCAATCACAACTGAGAGCCGAAATTTCGGCGCCGCATATTACATGGAGGAAGGCGGTTCAAGGGCCGAAACTTGGAGGCCAATCCTCCTATCTGATTGGTTCGAAAATCACAACTTGGGCGGTAGAATTGGGTATAAATACCCAATTGAGGGTTCGAAAATAAGAGGAAAACAATTCCACAAATATTTTTAGAGAAAAAAAGAGTAGAGAATTGCGTGAGGTTTCGAGCTATTTTGGGCGTGCGAGAGTTCGACGAGAAGACAACCATCGGGTGGAGTCTTAGCATACAACCGAGGAGGGTGAAGTTCAATCTTGAACGTAGGTGCGAAATCCGAAATTGAAAGGCGAATTTCCGCGCGACATACATAAGTTCTTCTCTTCTTTCTCTTGTACTTTCAAATTTGTTTGATATTTCCCGATTATGTTTTTGGATTTCATAGTTGGTTTGTATTGATATTGTTTGGATTGAATTGTTAAATTTATAGTTTGAATTCAAGATTGTTTGATCTTAGGTACATGAGTTATATTTGTGTGTATGTTTTAGATTTCAATATTATGCCTAATTTGTTATCTTATTATGTATAAAGTTGAGATCTTTGCTAGTTATATGATTAAGCTTAGTCTAAATTGTATAACAACAAGTAGCAACTAGTTTAATTTAAGCCTGCAAAGATGGTTTTAAGTTCAAACTATAATATAACTTAGACTAGTTATTTAGACATAAAGATATAATATATTTAAATTAACTAGGGATTAATAAGGTACTTCTAATTCTATAATGCTTCTAGTTTAATCATTGTAAGTTGCGAAATACTTGTGGTGATTAGATTACTTTAGAATCGATGTTAGGCTTAGTTCAACATTGATTAAAAAGTAAGGAAGTATAGGGGAGTTTAGATGCTTAAATTCCTACAATTAATCTATCTAATCAATTTTGGATTTATGAAATTGAAAGTATAATCATGGTTAGAAGTTTCGAAATATTTACAACATTATGGACTTAAAATGGGATTGTTTGTCATCACTTGTAAATATTAGGTTAGACTTTTCTTTAGTAATATTTAGATTATTAGTATCATCTTGTAAACCCCCCCCAACAAAAAAAAAGGTGAATATGTATATATTAGTCAATGACATGTATATACTAGTTAGATTCTCTTAATTAGTTGAACTTGGATTTTAGGAATATATAAACCTCTCCATGGGATCGACCCTTATTTATCACTAAACTAAACTTAAAAATTGCTAATGCGGATGAAATAAGGTTTTTAATTTGTACACATAACGACACGTACCAAGTTTTCATTTACAATTAAGAAAGGTTGTTTCTCAGTTTATTTGAATTCAATGTTTTATGCCACTGCTAAAAGGTCTAATGGTCTATAGTTCCTAGACTTAGACAAAGATGTCCTTAACATAGACAACAAAAAACATAGATCAAGCGATACTAATCCTACTTACTTATGTCGTTGTCGTTTAGGACATATAAACGTGAAACGTGTTCAAAAGTTACATAAAGATGGACTTCTAACATCCTTTGACTTGAGCCATTTGATGTGTGTGAATCATGTTAAATGGGTAAAAAGACAAAGTCACCTTTTACTGGAAAGGGTGAAAAGGCCAGTGATTTATTGGGCCTAATACATACTGATGTGTGTGGACCAATGAGTACAAAAGTTAGGGGAGGGTTTGGGTACTTCATCACTTTTAATGACGATTTAAGTAGATATGGGTATGTCTATTTAATGAAACATAAGTCGTAATCATTTGAAAAATTCAAAGAATTCCATAATGAAGTCCAAAACCAGCTTGGCAAGACGATCAAAGCACTACGATCCGATCGTGGTGGTGAATATTTGAGCCAAGAGTTTAGTGATCACTTGAAGAGTTGTGGAATTCTTCCACAACTAACTCCGCCTGGAACACCTCCGTTAAATGGTGTATCCGATAAAAAGGAACCGAACTCTACTTGATATGGTTCGGTCTATGATGAGATTTGCTGATCTTCCAATATCCTTCTGGGGATATGCTCTCGAAACTGCTATTTTCACACTCAATAGAACTTCATGAAAGGCAGTAGAAAAGGCACCATATGAGATATGGAGTGGAAAAGTTCCCAGCTTGTCTTTTCTACGTATTTGGGGTTGTAAGGTTTATGTAAAACGTTTACTTTCAGACAAACTCGCCCCTAAATCAGATAAGTGTTTCTTTGTGGGTTATCCCAAAGAAAACAAGGGCTATTACTTCTACAATCGAACTGAGGGCAAAGTGTTTGTTACTCCTCGTGGTGTCTTTTTAGAAAAAGATTTGGGTTTTTCTATGATATACCCCTGTGTTTTTTAAAATTCTACGTTATACCCTTAATGATTTTTCCTTCTACACTGTACCCTTAAGTTTTAAAGTTTTCTACATCGTACCCCTATGTTAAGTGTACGTAACGTCTACCGTTAAATTCTCTTTGCATTTCTGGGCTACTCTCTCAACCCTCCCCCATGCCGGCCCCCCCCCCACCCCCCTTCCCTCTCCCCTCCACCCCCGCAACCACCATGAACTCCGCAAGCCCGGCCCCCCCCTCCCCCCCCCTTCGATTTCCCTGCGCCCCCCACCTCTCACCTCCACCCCTTCCCTCCCTCGCACCGCAGCTGTGAACAACAACCACCACCACCCTCGCCATTGTTTTTAAAAAAATTAAGCCAGATTACATCTTGTTTCAACGCAAAATCAACACTCAGATCTCTCTCTTCCATCTGCAACTGCATGATGCATTGAAAATTGCTGTGGGAAATGGGAGCTGTGATGGTGGAGGGGAGGGGGAGGGGGTTGGGGTGGAGGGAATGGGGAGGTCTGGGTGGGAATAGATTGTACTAAACGGAGGTTTGGGTGGGAATTCAAAAATCAATAACGTCCGTTTTCATTAATATGCACTAGGGGTATTTTGTAGAAAACTTAAAAAACACAGGGTTACAGTGTAGAATAAAAAAACATTAGGGGTACATTATAGAATTTTAAAAAATACAAGGGTATATCATAGAAATACCTAAAAAAAATAATTTCCAAAAAGGCAAGTGGGAGTAATGTATTTCTCGAAGAAATTCGAGAAAAGCAACAAATGGACATAGTCCAACCTATGTCAGAGTCAGAAACACAAGTGCCAAATGTGGAGCTTGATGTAGTTCCTCCTTTGCAGGATTCTTCTCTCATTACTGACCAAGTGTTAGAGGACGTGCATCCCATACACGAACCTTCTACTGTCCCACCCGAATCTAATTCGTACAAAAATTCTCAAATTGTTGAGAAGAAAACTTCTCCTGTTGCAGCCCTTCATAGGTCTAGTAGACCAAGAATACCAAACAAAAGGTATGTTGATTTCTTGTTAACCGAAAGCTCTGAGATAATGATTTTAGAATTTGAGGAACCTACTACTTACAAACAAGCTTTGATGAGTGAAGACTCCGAAATATGGCTTGAAGCCATGAGGTCTGAGATGGCATCCATGTCTGAAAATCAAGTATGGGACTTGATGGATTTGCCCGATGGGGTTAGACCTATTGGTTGCAAATGGGTTTTCAAAGTGAAAACAGACAAGGATGGTAACATTCAGGTTTACAAAGCAAGGTTGGTTGCAAAAGGGTTCAAGTAAGTTCATTGTATAGACTATGACGAAACCTTTTCGCCAGTAGCAATGCTTAAATCCATTCGGATACTCCTAGCGATCGCTGCCTTTTATGATTACGAGATTTGGCAAACGGATGTCAAAACCGCCTTTGTGAATAGGTTCTTGAAAGAGGATGTGTATATGACACAATCAAAAGGTTTTGTGGATCCAGAATATCCTAGGAGGGTATGTAAGCTTCAAAAGTCCATTTATGGATTGAAGCAAGCATCTCGGAGTTGGAATCTTCGATTTGATGAGGCAATCAAACAGTTTGGTTTTCTAAAAAAAGGAGAAGAGTCTTGTGTTTACAAGAAGGAAAGTGGGAGTAACATAGTCTTCTTAGTCTTGTATGTAGATGACATACTTCTCATAGGAAACGACATTCCCATGCTTGAGTCAGTCAAGGAATGGTTGAAGAGTTGTTTCTCTATGAAAGACCTTGGAAATGCTGAGTACATTTTGGGGATCAAGATCTATAGGGATAGGTCTAATAGGATGATTGGACTTAGCCAACGAACTTATATAGATAAGATCGTCACTAAGTTCAACATGGAGAACTCTAAGAGAGGTTTTCTTCCCATGCAACATGGCATGTCGCTTAGCAAGACGCAGTGTCCTTCTGGACCTGATGAGATTAAGCGAATGAGTAATGTTGCTTATGCGTTAGCTATAGGGTCCATTATGTACTCCATGATTTGTACTCGCCCAAATGTTTCATATGCCTTGAGCATGTGTAGCAGATTCCAATCAAATCCAGGTGACACACACTGGAGTGCAGCTAAGAATATCTTAAAGTACTTAAGAAGGACTGAGGATAATTTCATAGTTTATGGAGGTGAAAGTAAGTTAATTGTTGAGGGTTACACAGATGCGAGCTTCCAAAATGACAAAGATGATTTCCGATCCAAATCTGGTTTCATCTTTTGTTTAAATGGAGAGGCAGTGAATTGGAAAAGTTCAAAGCAAAGCACTGTCGCAGACTCTACAACAGAAGTTGAGTACATTGCTGCGGCAGATGCAGCAAAGGAAGCCGTTTGATGAAGAAGTTCATTATGGAGCTAGGAGTAGTGCCTAGTGTTGGAGATGGTATTATTTTACATTGTGATAACAATGGTGCCATAGCTCAATCTAAGGAACCAAGATCACATCAAGGTGTAAACATGTACTTAGGAAGTTTCATCTCATTCGAGAAATCTTTGAGAGAAAAGATGTAATAGTTAGCAAAGTTCATACGGATAGCAATGTCGCTGATCCTTTGACTAAACCATTGCCTCAGCCTAAGCAAGAGAGTCACACTAGGGCTATATGGCTTAAGCATGTAGGAGAGTGGTTTTGATTGTGTACTATTTACTTTTAATTAGTTCACAGTTGTAGTTACTCTTATGATATGTTTGGTTATGTTTATCGATAAAAAGGTTATATTCTTATTTAATTCTGGTTTAGTATTAAATAAAACGTTCAAAGTATTTTATAACGTTTAATAGGATTGTCAAATACGTGATTTCACTAATGAAATCCTATCCAGTGAACAGGAGTTATAATATACCTTGGTCCCTTGTTCGAATCATTAAAGTTGAACATAAATGATTCAGTTTCGAGGACTAGATTGTAAGTTGATTGATAGCGCAGTTTCATGGGCTATGGGGACATGGAGATGTCTACTCATTTACATAGACATGTATAATGGATACATACCGGGCAGACCCACAAAGAATTCTCTTAAGTTTTTTGAGAATTTCCTCATTATATTTAGTGGATTCCTTTGACATGAGTATAACACTATTCTCACTTAAGGATTAGTATATTTTTGACACTGCAAAACGCCGTGCCGTAAAAGGAGGTCATAAAGACAGTGATCGGAATTGCTAGGAATTGAGTGGGAGTTTTGGTTATGCAAGAATGAATAAGTCCTCCTAAACAGTTAGGATTAGTGCCTTGGCCTCTTCAAGAGCGAGAACTGAAAAATGCATAGCCGTGCTCAAATTAATTAACGAGTTAATCATTTGTTTCGACAGTTCGAACTTGGATTTGAAGAATCGACTTGAACACTGATACGGTTAACATTGGATGTTACCATATCATCAAGTTGGACATTAAGTGACTTAAGGAGTTTGAAGATTACACGCTTGTTCTTAGACAAGTGGGAGATTGAAGGATTTTGTCCTTGATCAAGTGTAATAATCTAAGTATAACTTGGACATGTTATGGAGATAATATATTCAATAATATTAGGTGACCGTAACGTTTTGCTAGAAGCTAATTACGGTTTGATTGGACAATAAGATTGGACCTACTACTAATATCATTGGATCCTATGAGGTCACACAAGTAGTAACATATGGATTAAGAGGGATGTTATGGATGGAAGATGGAAGGTTATGGAGTAAAAGATGGATGGTGATTAAGTCTCATAATGTATGACATTATGAGCTTAATGAAACCTCCTACTATGTAACTCTATATAAGATAGTAGTTACATAGGTGAAAGGGGTACTTGGATTATCATCTTTTCATTCTCTATCAGTTTTTGAGAACTTCTATTCTCTTCCTCTTCCTCCCATTTTTCGGTTCTCCTAAGCAACAAAAGTAAGGAGTGATTTTATCCCTTCATCCGTACTAGCATACGTAGTGATCCGGTTGTTGCTCGTGGACCAACAATAGAGGAACGACACTTGACGTTCTTAAAAGATCTCCATCGGAAGTTGAGATATTGTGGAATCACGCATCAAAGGTATGTGTCTATATTACATTTGATTCATATTGATTTATATGCATGTTGGTCTTTGGGTTAGATGCTAAGTATATGATACTTGAAATTCCGCTAAGTACATCTATATTCATACAGCTAGAAAATAGGCAACAATAACAACTTAACTTTGAAGCATACACCAACACGCCCCCTTGCTTCAAAGAGCATACAACTCTACTGTTAATATAAAACTATGTTGCACACATTCATCTCTTTGCTACGGACTATGACAATGGACTTGAATAAATTCATGCTTTTAATCTCAACGGCAAAACAGTAAATTGCACAAACACCATGGAACTGCTCCCATAGACACTACACAACACACACTCATACTTTAGAAGTGCTTGCTTTCTTCTTCTTCTTCAAACTTTTGAGCAAAATTGCTTTGATTACCTTGCTCATCCCTTTGCTTATCCCAACACCAGTATCCCAACACCGGTCTTCTTTGTGACCATACCTTTTGCAATAGTATCATTAAATGTTACTCATAGATTGACGTTGTTTTGCTGATTGACCACTCCCACCACCTTCTTCACGACCCCGACCACGACCACGACCACAACCATGACCATCTTCATAATACCATTCATTTGACATTTCCCCCTTAACTTGAAAGGCTTTCTCCTCGACATTTTCATCCATAGTTTTGTCCATTCTATCCTCATGAGCCGTTAAGGAACTCATTAACTCATCAAATGTATAGGTTGATAAATCTTTAGACTCCAAAATTGCAGTCACAACATGTTTATATTCATTATTTAGACTCATCAACACCTTTCCCACAATCGTCTCATTAGAGATATTATCACCATATATTTTCATTTGACTAATAATCGAAGACACTTTAGAAAAATACTCTTGAATTGATTCTTTCTTTGTCATGGATAAACAATCAAATTGAGTACGAATAGTTTGTAATTTTACTGCAATTAACTTCTTATCACCAAAATACTCTTGTTTAATGATCTCCCATGCTTGCTTGGAGGTTGACGCATCATAAATTCTTGGGAAAATCTCATCATCCAATGCCGATTGGATAAACAATATAGCCTTCGCATCTTTCTTGTGATTTTCCCGCAATTTTTGATCAGGTTCAGTCGGAGCCTCCTTGGGTTCTTCATACCCTTGCTCCACCATCTCCCACTGAGACTTGAACAAAGTCTTCATCTTGAGACTCCATTAAATGATAATTTCCCCCCTTAAAAATTGGGATAAAGGGTTGAGACACATTACCAACATTGTTTGCCATGGACTCACACACAAAACTCTTACTAAAAAAATTGCTCTCAAAACAAAGAAACAGTACTATGTTTGTTTGTTTCACTCAAACTCTCTCCTCCCCTTTTTTTGTTTTATTTTATGGATTGAACCCAATACTCGGTTACCTTGTTAAAGTGAAGAGATAAGAAGAGAGCAAGGATAACTGATATTGCTACGTAATATTGTTGCTTCTCATTCACTTAGTAAAAGGAATTACAAGTGCTTAAATAATAAAGAAACATAATTACTACTTCCGATAAACTAGAAACATGCGACACAAAGTGGAGGCAAAAAGACCCACTAACTACTAATATTCCTTAACTAAGTAACAAACACACTATGACTAAGTAAAACAAACAACTAACATCATTCATCCACTAACAAATACTGAAGCTAGAAAATAGGTGACAATAACAACTTAACTTTGAAGCATAAACCAACAGGATTGAGAAATGGGGAAAATGAAAACCCGCGAGAAAGAAAGGGAGTGAGAAGTGAGGAGTGAGGAGTGAGGAATGCTCGACACGACATGATAAGTAAGGTGGTGGATTGTGGGTTGTGCATGGACAATATGATTTTCCAAACTTCTTACGGACATAAATGGATTGCCACACTTATCGACTTACTCATTTTGAAACTCCAAAAGTTAAAAGTTTGTTAGGAGCTCATCCCCATTTTAAACCCATATAGTTAAAAATTTTAATGGATCCCATCGAGCCAACATGTCAAGTTCATCAGGTATTACTAATTACATGAATCCAACACGAGTTTTAGATTTTATTTTTGGAGTTCAAGTCAGTTAAAAAATCCTAGATTACTTGAATAATGTCACAGTTGCACGTATGAAGGGCAAAGGTCCAACAGTCATATTAACTATTAAGTGCATTCATCTAGGATCATGACAGAGTCTCATGCCATACATGTTCCTAGAAAGCATTGTATGAAGTGACTTAGATTAAGGAGCGACTGATTTCACTGTGGCGTAAAAATCATGTATACTAGAAGGTTCCCCCGGGGCCGAAAGTTGTCCGCTAATCTCTTTTTTTCTTTTTCTTTTTTGGTAAAAGTAAGTGATACATTAAAGTGCAAAACTCAAAGAATTAGTGACCCGTTATAACCCAATCATGGTTAAACTTGGACCAACTATGAACCTGCCACTCATAGAGGTTGAGTTTGAGAAAAATGAATTGTAACTGATAAATAATTTGGGAACAATGAGTAATGTATGGGTTCTTTATGATCTGGGATATAAAAGGAATGCGTTAGGATCAACACAAGAAGAATTTAGTATCCTACAAGAAGTGCAGATTGAATTTGATAACATAGGTGTTCTGTAACACCTAAAACAATGTGATATTTGACCATGTGAAAACCCTAATGCAATGAGAAGCTAATGTAGTTAGGATTATGAGAGAAGTTGAGCTCCATTCTCAGTGCAATAAAAGAGAATTATATAATTCAAGGGAGAAGAAACATTAATCGTGTGACATACATGACATATTTTGATTTTCTAAATGATCTTCAAATAGAAGCAAAGGAAGGATGGAGGGATGAAGCTGCAGTAAAGAGGGAGAAACAAGCAGATTCTTATGGTTTGAGTTAGGTTATTTTTTTAATTTAAAGAAGTATTTCTGAGATTTTTTAATTGTGGTAGTAGCTTAGTATGCAACAACCTTCACTTGTGTTTTTTAGATTTTTAGTTCAGTTCAAATCATTTGAATGTAATGTTTGCATATAGCTGTGCATATATGAGACATTTCATCTTTTAAAAAATGTTACTATCTTGTTCGTTATTTGTTGTTGTTGTTTCTTTACACTCATTAGCCAGCCTGTACCGAAAGACCACGGAATCTTGAATTTGCATGACCAAGCTGATCTAGCTTAGTCCAAATTTCGGTCCCGTCCTAAACAAACCAGATATCTTCTTTGCATTATACAACTTGATTGTATTATACAACTTAATGATATTATGACATAATCACTAGTGGAAAAAACCTTAATTGACATAAACAAATTGATTCGGTTCTCTCAAAATCGAATCAGTAAATACTTTTTTTTTGGCGCAGTTTTTTTGGCCCAATAATCTGATCCGATTTGGAGATGAATTGGATCAGTTTTGTAAATTGATCCGATTCTCCTTCAAACCGAATCAGCTTCGTGGGCCAAAAATCTAAAACCCAACGTTCCCCCCATAAATTAAACGGGCCCAAAATTTACGGCCCAACTTCCCCATAAATGACACCCTAAGCGCAGCGAACAAAGTAAAATCCTAATCCTTCTTTTGCGTCCCTCTCATTCTATCCAACCCCTATCTCAATTTCTCTTCCCTTTCTCAAAAACCCTAATCCCCACTTCATCTCTCAAATCGATCCTCTCATGCCGCCAGCCTATCTCTCCTCCTCTTCTACGCTGTGGAGGTTCTTCTGTCAACGCAAACCCGCCGTGGCGGTTTCAGCCATAGGGCCATCTCTCTCCTCTTCCTGCACATTGCTCTGTCACTATAGGTTCGTCGCTCTCCTCTTCCTCGCTCGTCGCCCGTCGAACTCTGCTCAACCACCATCTTCATCGCGTTTATGAGGGATTTCCGCTCATACACTCTTCGTCGAAGATTACGTCAACCACCATCTTCGTCACTTTTATCTATAATTAGGCAATAGTTAGAGTTCTTTCCGTCCTTTGAAATTAGTGTTTTTTTATTTATTTTGTCCTATGTAATTCGTTTGTTTTAATTTTGTTTGTTGTAATAGCTATATGTTTGTAATTTGTTTGTTTTAATTCTCTAATCCCTCTATTCGCCATTTGAAATTCTGGTCTTTTTTAACTAGTTCTTTTAATTTTGTCTTCTGTAATTATTTGTTGTAATTTTGTTTATTTTATTTTTGTTTGTTTTAATTTGGCTTTCTTTCCTTTTTTTGGTTGTTTTACTCTGCTTTGTTCGCTGTGAATCTCTCGAAAGTTTGGCTCCAAAAGTTGGGGTTTTTTAATTTCTTAACCCTTTAAAACTAATCCGCTTTTTTTTGGTGAAAACTGGACCATTTACCCATTACTGATCTGGTTTACACCAAAAATCAGACTAGTTAAGTGGATAAGTGATCCGGTTTTTTATGAAAATCGGATCAGTTAGTGGATAACAAATCCGGTTGAAAACCGGATCAGTTAACTTTTGTTGAGAAGTACATGACATATTTTGATTTTCTAGAAAGATCTTCAAATAAAAGTCAAGGAAGAACAAAGGGCGAAACTAAGGAACAAGCAGATTCTTCTAGTTTGAGTTATGTTATACTAAAAGTATGTATTTCTGACCTTATTTTAATTGTGCTAGTAGCTTAGTATGCAGCGACATTCACTTGTAACTTTTAGTTTAGTTCAAGTCATTTAGAAGTAATGCTTGTATATAGCTGTGCATATATGAGATATTTCATCTTTTTAAAAAATGTTACTATTTTTTTCGTGGTTTGTTGTTGTTGTTTCTTTACACTCATTCGTCAATTCGTATCGAAAGACCAAAATCCTTAATTTGCATGACCAATCCGGTCCGGTTTCCGTCCAAATTTTGGTCCCGACCTTACTTTTCACACCCCTAGGTAATTCAAAGATGTTAAGATAACGTATGACAACTTAGGGATTCCGTTATAACCTAATAATGAGATGATAAAAAAATCATGTGGGAACTCAAAAGCAAAGGAAACTCAAATTATCAATAATTAGTATTAGTAGTGTCTATTTTTCCTTTTATTATTTGATTCAACTTAAATATATGAGCGCTACTATAAAGCTTTTGATAAGATAGACAAAGATAATGTGCAACATTATTACCATTCATCTCCCAATGTTTTTTACAATGAAATCACATATTAAATAACATCAATAAAGGTGCAATTTTTGCCAACTCTACAAATATGATATGATAAATTATGTTATTTATATTGTACATCATTTTCATCTTTGTTATAAGTTAAACATGAAATCTTTATTATAAATTGTTAAAAATGAAATTTCTCTAAAAAAAACTTGAACATGAAATTACTTTATTGAATGTATAAGGGAAATCTTACACTTGACTTTCATTGATATTTCAGCCTTAAAAGATTGTCTCTAATACTTGATATAACGTCTTAATTATTAAAAATTATCTATATCATAAGCAATAGTGGAGAATAACAATATATTTGACTTGGATTATTCTTATTATTTCCACAGTTATAAGATACTATAAGCCTTATGTAATAATAAATTGCCTAAGTTAAATATTTTCTTAGATATATATGTTTCATTTTAGGAATTCGCATTTTGATAGGAAAATGTTCAACCAAGAATTGACACGTGTCAATTAGTTGCTCGTGTTTTAATACTTTTTCTCAATGTTATGCATTATTCTTAATCCAACGCATCCCAAAACATAATATTGAACTAAAATGGACTTAGGCCAAATGTAAAATGAAAATTGCCCAATTAAGTCTGTATTGGATGATCAAATAGCACGAATCACCGTGTCTATTCATCCTCTTTGCCCAACCAGTCCAAAAAAATAGAAGATTTTTAAGCGAAAACTAAAGAGAATAGTTATGATTGGGAATGAGAGAAATGTAGAAATTTTTGGTTAGTTAGGAAAAATCGACTAGTCTGGTCAAACCCATATATCTAGTCTTGAGATTTTTTTTTTTTTACTTTTATTACCTTTACTTGTCCTACTTTTAATATTTACTACCTTTTAAGTTTTTCTCTGAACTGTACCATATTTTGTTTTGTAAATAAAATATACCAATGTTACAAGCTGCAAACGAATTCCATCTAAACTTTTATCCAAGTGGGGCCCACTAACAGGTTTTTTTAGTTTTTCCCCTTTTCACCATGTTATTATTCCTTAATTTTTTATACAAAATGTTGAAGACCTGGGCACACATTAAATCCTAATTCCACAAACAAAAGCAAAATCAAATAAAGGGAATTACTGCGCATATTGTATTAAATTTCCATATTTTGAGATCCTCTAAACAAAAAGCATTCTACTAAAGAGAAAAAATTGTATGTTGTTGTTTAGGGTTTATAATTGAAAATATAGGATTTTTTAACAAGTAATGTGCTTACAAAGTCGTTGGGGCTAATTTGCATCCACTTAATGTATTTGATAATTGCTAAAATTGATGTTATTTTTATAAATTTAAGACTCTTTTTCTCCTAATCCCATTATGTAAAATTAGGGTTCATATGAAATTTGGAGATATTTTTTATCTAATTTCAATTATGTTTCTGTATTGTGGGTCAAATATATATTATCTCAATATGAAATTAATCAATGAAAATTATGCCTATATCCAAAATTATTTAAATCATTAATACTTGTTTAGTAACTTAATTTTGTTTATATGAACTTGATATTGGTAGAATTTAAAACTAAAGGGTTTGTCTAAACCAATTTTGATTTTTTTGTGGAAAAAATTAAAGTTTTGGAAACATATTAAAGATAAATAAAAGTCGATGTAAAAGTGTCCATGAAAATATAGGTAAGAGGAGGTAGCAAAAGAGGAAAAGGTTGAGCAAACGATAAATAGACTTCTTTTTTCTAAATAAAAGTGGTAAAAGTCAAATAAAAATTTACAAGGGAAAAAATCAAAATCAAAAGACGTGAAGGTGGTAAAAATAGATACTTAAAAAAAATTTGAACTCTTGAGTAGAATTAAAGTTAGCAATCTCCAACTCAATCTGTACCAGACTTAAAATTACCAACCAATCAAATCTAAACAACTCAACAACTTGACCCGATTGATTGAATCAGGGATTGCTTAGTAGGATACAAAAACTCATTAAATTGAGATGTTGAGTTAACTTGCTTTTTCATGGTAATTGCAATGGGATTTTGTAGACCCAAACCATAGCTATAAAGCAATTATAGTAATAATTTGAAAGTTAATGTAGAAATTGTTCTGTTAAGAGTATAACCCGCATGTCAGTTAGGAATAGTTGTCCCACATTGAAGAAATAGAAATATAATGACTAACAATGTGGTCACACTCTCCTGGCATTAGAGTGGACGATCCTGGCCCATTATGAAATCCAAAATGGACAGTGTTAAAGATCTATTTGGGGAAAGGTAAGTCCAATAAAATTGTGATTGCCCCAAGAAGGGGCTCAAATGACTTCATGTTGGAACTCTAAAGAGGGCCCATCGAGGATGTTGTGTGACTTATCCATCTTGCAAGTTTAAAGGTGGTTCACGTGTGAGGGGGAGTGTTAAGAGTATAATCCACATGTGAGTTGGGAATAGTTGTTCTTCATTGAAGAAATAGAGAGAGAATGACTAAATATAGATTGGTGGATGGGCGGGCCGCGCTTGTCGTGAACGCCACCCGGCCAAAGATAAAATTTCTCCTACTCTCTTTTACACTAAGGTAGTATAGTGGAAGTAGGGTTCGTATCCACAGGGAAACGGGGACGAGTTCTATACTTAGCGTGCGTTAGTACCTAGAAGACTCTAACGGTCGAGAAACCTAGTAATAACAAAAAAGGGGGGTTTCAAAGAGTTGTTATTAGACTACAAATAACTAACATATAAATAAGATGAGAAATCAATATAGGAAGATCTTGAATCCGATTAACATGCACTTCAATTCATTATCGATCATTGAACCTCGAATCTATTCATTTCCATAATTATCTATTGTTGAGAATTGATCTCGCATTCTCCTTATTCTTAGTTGAATAGCACGATCAGCGTGACTATAAAACCCTAACTAAAGGATAACCTAGTCCGATCTGCGTCTAAGTTCAATCCAATAGCAGCAATAAACACAGAGAACCAATAGACCTGCTAATGTCATACACGCGATAAACATTCAACAGTTTATTCAATTTCCCTAAGAAATAACCAAGATGATCAGCATCTAAATTACTCCCTAGTTTGCTACCAAATGATAAAAGAATAAAACAATCCGATTCTATTCTTAAATCTAGCATTAGATTAATCGCACAATCAAACTAGTAATATTCCTAGCATAATCATGCAAAAATCATAGAAAGCAAGCATAGAAATTAAACCATAATCAAAGGAAATAAATAGAGAAGAAAGATCTCACAATAATGCTTGAAGCTCCATATTAATCTCGTTCAAGAACGGTTCAAGCTACAATCGGCATAGCATAAGCCAATCCCATAATTGAAATCTACGAAAACTAAACTCGAAAACAAAAACTAAAAAGGGAAGAGAAGAAGAGAAGAATGGAGTCTTGGATATTCTCTCTCCTCAAATGTGTGTGTTTTTAGGTCTAAAAACAAAGTTTAGTATTTATACTAAGGCTCAAAAGTCAGCCGTCATTTAAACCGCCATAGGGGTCGCGAGGTGCGGTACAGGTCGCACCGTGCGATGAGCTACTGCCTTCGCAACGAGCTGAAGAGCTGGGCCAAAACCACGCAGGTCGCACCGTGCGAGGAATCTCGCGAGGTGCGAGCTTCGGTGCGCGAGGTGCGACCATTGTCGCGAGTGCGAGCTCCGGCCACGGGCGAGCATCTTTGGCGTGGCCGGGGGAGCCGGGCGAGCACTCTGGCGCGCGCATGGCTTGCGGTAGCTTGCTGCGATGGGCAAGCTTGCGATGCGGCTGGATGGGCGAGGCTGCTGGGCAGGCTTTGCGAGTCTTGCGATGCTTGTGCTGGCTTGATGGCTCGACGATGCTGCTGGTTGTGCGATGCTTGGTTAGCGGGTGTGCGTGTGATGCTATGCTTAGGCACACGGTGGAGTTCCAAGAGCTCGGAACTTTACAACTTTAACAACAATTAACATACAAAATTCCGAACTTCCGCTAAGGATGATTTATATGCAAACCTTAACAATTACGAACAAATCCCTTAGCAATGTGCACCTAAAATACCACAAAAACATCGTATAACTTGAGCGTATCAGTGGATTATCCACCTATTACCAATTGGTTTTAGGATGGAACCTTGCTAACCTTGTATGTGGTCAATGTAACAGCCTTTCGAGCTGCTAGCTAATCACACTTAATATACATTAATCTCAATTAACACTTAATAAACCTCAAACTTATATTTACTCGCAGCGCAAACATAACCTATCCCGGACATGTTGGTTAGGGCCCACAATAAACAACTTGAAAACCAATATATATTACATAATACTTTACTCAAACCCAAATAATATAACACTTAATTCTTAAATAAGCATTTGGTACTCTAAATAACCAAAGTCTCGCTTGGATCCCCTCTGAGCTTCCAATACAAACTTGCAAATTATAGAAGAAGATACAAAGCAAAAACAAAACTAATATGAGCTGAAAACTCAGTAGTTTTACTTCAACCCGTTAAAAGGTTTTAGTTCGTAACTGTCTTTCATATAATAAAAAACTTGGTAATTGTTCGGAAAAGAATTCATCCTTTAAAATATATTGCTGGCACAGCTCAATCACTTAACACAAATCGCTGGCAAGTACAGGTATAGCAGAAACTTAACTTAACATAATATAACACAAATTACGACCTTCTCTGGTCTTAACTGTACTTATTATATCCGAATCATTTTTCTACACCTGTACCTCGCCCACTTTTCATCTCATTTCAAAAGCTAAGGCAGCTAAAACAAATACGAAATACTTTTTACATTAGCATACTAAAATCATAATTAAGAAACATAAACATTTCCGAACAATTCCAATAACAGAACATAAACAATACTAGTTCTAGAATTAACACTTGTAGATGCATCTATAACCATGGCTATAAACGATATACAACATTAAAAACACCACATACACAAGCGTGTAAATACATGTTGCTGAACATAAATGTCACCACAATACGACAATCACTTGATCTCATCTTAGCTTGAATCATATATATCTCCATAGTAATTCTCCAATAATCACCTCACAACAATAATAACAACAATTAACATTAAGCCCTACTATAATTGAGTTAAATAAATTGACTTGCTCATACCTTCTAGACTCTTTTATGAACTAACTATAACTCTTAAATACAAACCCTTCTTCTAATCTAACTCACATCATCGTCAATCGCACTTGCTAACTCTGAATAACCCCAAGTCTAATTCATAGAGAATATTATCAAACAATATAATTATAAAATCAGATTTTATAAAATATCTTAAAAAGGATCAATACATATTATGACCTTCAATCCATTAAATAAAAAGGAAAGATTCAATCTTTAATTTTAATAAACTCTTATCATAGCTGATTTTGCTAATCAATAATTAGAGGTGAATCTATTAATGAAATCAGTCCACAAAATTCATTAGAACTAGAATTTGAGTTCTTCCAATAAAGAAGAGGAAGATGATAACTAAACTTATACTTGCAACATGAATTGAATTTCCTTTTGAAATGAAGCAATAACTTGCAGACAAGGGAAGGAACAACAACAAAACACCAATCAACCACGACAACAATGACTCACTGGAGCACCAGCCCATAGTGGTCGTAATTCATGCCTGGGCTGCACCACCACCCCACAGTAGCAGCGGGAACAAGGTGCAGCGGCAACAAAACAGAACAGTGGAGAAAGAAATGGGAACCACCAAAGCATATCAGTAGAGGACAGAGAAAATAGAGCAGAACCACCGAAGCAGCTCGATGACGCCGCAACAACGGAAGAACGCCGGCACGAGCACCACCTGTAAATTTGGACACAAAACCCGCCACCCTAAATAGATGACGAGAGGAGGGAAAAATTTGAGCAAGAGAGGATGCTAGAATAAGAGAGAAATCGGGGTTTCTTCCATTTCTAGTAACCCAATCGCTATTTACCGTCCGTATTTACTAAAAATCGCTCGTATTTTTTCCTTAAAAATCCCCCCATACCCCTCCTTTTTTACCCCACTCTTACTCTCTCACCACTCACACTACCACCACTCGACCACCACCACCTCCACCACCTGACCACCACCACCACCACTTGACCACCACCACCAACACCACCTGACCACCACCACCAACACCACCTGACCACCTAACCACCACCACCACCTGACTACCACCATCGCGGACCACTGCCACCACCGGAGCACCACGAAGAATCGTCAACGCTGTCAACTACACCGGAACGGAATGTGATTAGTTTTTTTTTAAAAAAAATCCGCCACTAGTGCACGGTAACAGATGAAAATTCCGTTACCTCCATGGTGGTAATTTTTTTGGAAAAACCCATGGTAACGGATGAAAATTCCGTTACTATGCAAAAAAAATCGGTGAAAATATCCATGGTAACAAGATTTTCGGTGAGAGTGATGGTGGTGGTTGCGGTGGTGGTGGTGGTGGTGGTTGCTATGGTGGGTGGGTGGTAGTTGGGGTGAGGTGAGAGTGAGTGAGGAGTGAGTGAGAGTGAGTGAGTGAGTATACATAGGGGTAGTTTAGGAAAATCTTGAAAAAAATACGGACGATTTTTTGTAAATACGGGCGGTAAATAGTAATACCTGAATAAGAAGAAATTGAGAGCTTAAAACTCTTATAATATTTGACACCTCAACATATATACAATTGGTTTTTTTTTTTTCTAAAATCAAAATACTAGTAACATAAAACTACAACTCATGAGAATGAGGGAGTGGAAGGGTGGTAAGCCCTTGCATCTTCCACCCACATGTTGTGGGTTCGATTCTCATCAGGGGGTTTGGGGGGCTTTGCGGGGCTTTGGGGTAAGTTGTATTTAGGTGCCATGTGAGAGGGCGTTAATGTAATTTATCTTACCAAATTAAAAAAAAAAATATAACTACAACTCATAATTAGTTTCACACCTATGTTTAACAAAATAATTTTAAATTTAAAAGATCCATTTATGTTAATCAACTGTATAAGTCGTTATTATCAGCTGCTTAAAATCCGACAATTACAGTCAAACTATCATCCATCAAGGTTTGTGTTAGGCCCAATGAAATTTAGTATGTACCCATCTCACTAGAATTTCAATTTCGATGTGACTCTATTTAGGAATAGCCATTTCAAATCAGATGATGGATAAGGCCCAATTCAAATTTTTTTTTTAAATTCAAAATATTTGTATTTGAAATAGATCCACTTCCATATAGATATACTACTCTCGATATATATATGAAAAGTAAATGCAATCTAAAAATTGTCATTTCAAACCTAAATTTAAAACTCCATCATCTCTTTTTCTCCTCTACTCTCGATGCACTTTTCTCTCTCTCTCCTCTTACGCTTTTCTATTGTGATAATATCTTGTGAGATATTAGGAGATAAACTTAGATATAAGATTAGGAAATATTTTTGTTATGGTTTCTTTTGGTCTCATAGGAGTAGGATTCTTGTAATATATATAGTTCGTTAAATCCTAACTGTGGCAAAAAAAATTGAGAACGGGTACGAAATTTATGGAACGGTTACACTAGCGTTTAAAATGTGTGTTGAGTTGTACTCAATGGTGATCAAACCTCAAAAAGTAATCAACGCGTGCATCACGAGCACGAATTATAGGCTAGATGGTGGTGCACACTATATAGACTATAGTAGTCCACCTCTAGTTCACCTCTAACGTAAGATATGTCCATTACCCTCCTAACACAGCCTAAGTAACTTTCATGTTAGCAAAGAAAAATAAAAATTGAAAACAGTGAGTTGAGAAAAGCTTTAGATCTCCAAGTCACACTAATTTTTCTCTATGATTTAATTTCGCAACACAATCACACGCAACATAAGTTACATAACATGAGAAAATGATATCTATCAAGATCTAGTCAAAATGACAAGCCTTGTTTTATACTCCTTATGTCATTTTTGTTCCATTTTACTTTTCCGCAAGATTCACCAATGGAGTTGATAAATACACAATTATTTAAAAAAATTTAAAAAGAACAGACAATTAACAAAACCAATCCAAAAAAGAAAGTGGGACACTCAAAAGAAGAAACATGCAAAATTTAAAAAGTAAGCTTTCTTGTTATGGTCTTTTCCTTAAAAAGAAGTTTGTAATTTGTAAGACAAGTTCTGATTTTCTTTGTTGTCTTTCTCGGAAGTCATGGTAATGAATGTTGTGTTTAAAATGTAGCACCATCTTCATCTTGTCTTCCACCAATCCCGTTTCCGGTTTCCCAATGGCACTCCTTACCCCATTTTTCAGGATGCTGCATAATGAAACTGCACGAGAAAGAAAAAACTTAGTAGAAATAAGTAAAACAAAAAATTAGGAGTGGAGTTTTGTTTGGTTGAGATGATAAGATTGTGAGGCCAAATATCCTTCTCCTAATCTCCTTCCTTCCCCTACTTTTCCTTTTCTATTGGGATTGAGTTGCACCACACATTGATAATTGCTCCCTTTGTTTTTTTTTAAATTTGCTAAACCCTGTTTAAATGGATAACTAGTGGGAGATGCCCCGGTTTTTTTTTCTTGTTGTAACTTTTTATTTAGTGAGGAAAAATTGACGTCATAATTTGAAAAATACACCCTTAGATGTTTGGAAATGAAAGCAATAGCTTCACTTTGTACAAGGAATTTGGAGTAAGAGTTTATGTCAACAATAATCTATTATTATCACCATAAATTTGTTAGGCAACTAACTACTTGTATAAGTCTTTTATTGAGATATAATTACAAGACTTTATTTATTTTATTTTGAAATACTAAACAATGATGTTATGTTGGATTCATGGTTAAGCTATCACTTTTCATTTCAAAGGTCACGTGTTCGATACCTTGTAACTACACAACATTAGAGCTTTAGAGGAGAGGGCCACGTGGCACATAGACTTTCTTAGAAACGCCTTTTAATATATTGTTATAGATGTTTCAAATTACTTGGTTCCTATTTTTTTGAATGTAGTCTTCATATTATTTCAACATATTTTATCCTTATTTTTATTATCTCTTAATAAAGTTATGGTTTCTGACCTCCCTCTTCCTCGCATCTCTTAAAATCTTATTTGAAAGTAATGTGTAGCAAGTAAAAATAGGCTGGAAGAGTAGTTGAAGATAGTTTGGTTTTACAAAATCTGATCTTTGCAATTTTTCCACTAGATAATTTGGTAACAAAATTTCCAATGTTACTGTGTTCTATTGCCGATTTGCCATACCACCTTCAAAACGTCTTCTTTCTACTATTTGTTGACAATTAGAGCTTTAAAACAAATCTTATGCTTTCTTGTATGTGATCTGCCGTAAGTCTCCTTTGTTGGAAGCACCCCATCATAACTTACCAGTTACCATAATACCATTTCTCTAGATTGATGGAATATATGCTTATCTATTTGACTATTTTTCTGAATTAACTGACACAAGGAGTTCTAAACCAACTCTAAGTCTGGCCGTCTGGCCCGGGCTTGTGATAAGTCACACGAGCATGCATAAATACCGATTTTGGATTGAATGCGTCAAATATTATGCAAAATAAATTTTTATGAATCCTAGAAGGTCTATGATGAGTCTTAACTCTTAAGTGGTACTTGGTTGTATCTAAACCACTTTTCACTTGACCTATTTTTTGTTAAATTAATCTAAAGTTATTTTATTATTTTCTCTTATATAATAAACTAAGTTTCACTAATAAACTTATTGTTGCTAAATAATATAATGTTAAGGTAAACTGTGCAAGGTCTAAAACTAGCAATTGAATCTCATTTATAGTACTATATGTCTTTGTAACCTTCTATACCAAAGGATTGAAAGCTTGGTAAGAGTAAAAGTTACCATAGTGGGAATTTTACTTTTTTTTTTAAAAATATCTCTCTAAGAGGCGAAAGGGTTCAAATCTTGACTACATAAATTCACTTTTGACAAATAAAAAATAGCTTGTTGAAAACTCATCCTTCCTCCCGATCCCAATCAAAAAGATTGTAAATTGATAAAAAGAATAAAAAATTCACATTGAAAATCACAATTATGTCAATAATTATAACTATGGATCATTTTATAACAATCCCAATTATGGATATGCCGCCTTAAAATGATCTAGTCAACTTAAAAAAACAAATTTAAAAATGTAAATAATGATGTATCAAGTTTGGACTAGTTAGGACCTGTTAGGTCATGCTAGCAACGAGAGGGCAAAACGAACAAACTAGCGAAAACAACATAAAAATAATAATAACTTAAATAAGCATTTGTGACTTAGGTCATATCAAAAAGGTATCCACGGTTGGTTCTTTTGACTTGTAACTCAATATTCGAATTATTTTTATAAAAAAATAGATAAATAAATAATTAGATTGAAAATGATGAGACAACACCTTTGAATATTATTTTTGAGTTCGTCGATTGGTGCGCCAATTTCAAGGGTGAACTCCACAGAATCACCCATATCGCGACTTCTTGTATAATTGCTGATACTTTGGGAAGCTAACTCTTTATTTGGATAGTACCTAATCTCATTGTCAAATGTCGTAAGGATGCCAATCTTTTCAATGATCACCTGTTTCAACCTTGAGTATGTTAGATGAGCAGACATAAGCTAATAATCACCTTCACATAGTGAAGTACTAGCTTTATATGCACGTGATGCGTGCGTTAATTTCAAAACTTGTTATTGAATTATATACTCTATCCGTACTATATTTATAATTACACTTAAAATGTGAAAGATTAATAGTTAGATGAATTTAGATATATTAAATCGCTAAGGTAAAAAACTAACAAAGGTTGTGAATGATTTTTAATAATTATTTTTTGTGAATGATTCCAACAAACAAATAGACATAATGAGTTGGTTTGATTGAATTAAAAAGTATCAAATATAGTGAGTGTTCCAGACGATTCAAGTGGACATCATGTATACCAACTTCTTTTAAACAAAAGGTCAAAATATTTTGTTCATTTAATTTTTTGATTGCAATATTTGATGCATATACCATTTTTAACTTGTTTAAAATGATAAGTTAAAATGAGAAAGAGTTTTTAAATTGTTTTCTTTTATTTTTTTTCCTTCTATTAGATCATTAAAGGTAATTAAGCATTTTCAGAGGGGGACACCATCTTCCTCCCCCCTTTCCTTATATAATAGAGATATAGCATCATATAGTTCATGAAAAAATCGGGCCCCTTTACTATGTTCTAATGTATCATGAGTTGAAGATGATAAATGAAGGTGTGTGTTGTCAATGAGTAATGGCGACGAGCTAGCGTCAAGCTAGGTACAACAGCAAGGCAGCAACGATCATAGTACGAGCTAGCACGAACATTGTGTCGCATAGCAGTATCCCGCAGGGATTGGCGCATCAAAACTGCAGACTTGCTGCCTGCCCGCATGTTTGACCCTGAACCCGCAGGTTTTGCCGCCAACGCTAAGGGATGTTTCCTCTTGGTGTTCGGTTTTCCTAGGGATTCTAGGCTTATGTTTGAGCCCTAGTATAAATATGTTTGAAGCTGTTTTATTTATGCTATGCCATATGTGAAGGGAGAGAATTATTCTTCAATATAGAGAGACTAGAGAACCTAGAGAGGTTAGAGAGTCTAAAGAGATTAGAGAATTCTCCTTATATCATCATCTCATATTCAAACTCCTAGTGCTGTGTTCGTAGTTTTCTCCCTAGTTCCACGTTAAAACTTTGTGTGATCTTTATTGTTTTATTTCTTAATCCTTCGTATATTATACTTCGATTGCTTGATTTGTTAGCGCCTTCGATACGTATTCCTAACAACCATTACTACTATACAACAGCCAATACTAATCTATCACCCTCTATGTCAGATAGATTAAGTTGACATGATAATTATACTCCATATTCTACACTCGGGAGCACCACGAACATATATATTATAAAGAGATTTGAGTCAATCAAAGACTCTTCGCTAAGTAATAGAATCAAGGACTCTTAACTCTATACTTTTCCATGCTTGCCTACTAGTTATGTTGTGTTTCTAGAGGGACCAACTAGAACTCAAATACCATCTTTATTCTTACGTAGTTACGTGTCGAGTATGCGCGTACGTTGATATTAATGTTCTCTAAAACATGCTATAATATGCGAGACTATATATTACAAGTTTATGACTACTTATGCCTGATCATATATATAAAGTGCCAAAGAAACGTTAATGAATCTTACTGGAGTGTCATCAATTAGACAACAATCACCGGTGTCAAAAGGATGGTCTAGGAGTGCCTTGCAAGTATCTCCAATAAGAAACGCTGATCCTATAATCGCAGTTCCGATGATGATAATGACCTGTCTAGTCTCAACGCTAAGCATCATAAGCCACAAAGCAAATATGAAGAAGATCAACAGAGCATTTATAAATCTGTTCAATGCTTTGATTAATTTCTTATTGGCTTATAATGCACGAGCTAGTGATTTCCGATATTCGAATGATTTCACCTGTGGCATATAAATATACATATTCGTGAGCATGTTATTATAAGTAAAAACGTCTTTTACTAGGTTATTATAAAACACTAAAAAGTTAACCCAAATCAAAATTTTATAATAACTTGTTACGGTGTACTACCTCCATTTCCAAAAGATCCTCCTCTTTGACATTTTTCACTATTCAACAAGTTTCACTTTGACTGTTGTTTGTGACTTACAAGTAAGAAAAAATATAGTAATGTGGGATCTTGTTAGATTCGTCTCAATATGTATTTTATATATATATATATATTTTGAAATTAAAAATTAATTTATTGATTCAAAGTCATACGACATCTACAATAGAAGTAAAAACTAAACAAATACATATCAAAATGAAATAAATACAATTCTAATATGACAAAACCACGATCGTTGAGTAGATCTAAAACTTCTGAAAACCCTTGTATTTCACATAGCTGTCTGATGCAGCCTTCTGTAAGGGGTCTATCGATCTTTTGTAGTTTTGAAGTAGAACTGGATCCATTTCAAGTGATTGTAAACGAAGTACTGACATCTGTTGCAACCCCGCACAAATTTCAATCAACAAATTAACCTCTTGAATTACACAAAAACTCAAAAACAAAGTCTCCAAACTCTCACATGGAGAGAGATAAAACCCAATATATGGGTAGATATAACCCAATAAATGGGTAGAAAAACTCTCCATTAAAGAGAGACTAAAGTTTATTAAAAATATTAACATTAAAAACTAGTAACAAAAGAAGAAAAGGGGCTTACCACCGCCCAAAAGGGTGGCGGTAGCCCCTAGGTTGAAAATTAGGGTTTTGTGGGAGAGGAGAGAGAAGAGAGAAAAATAGGGAGAGGAGCCACTACAAGGTATATGTATTTTATATATATCTACTTTTTATATATATCTACTTTTTATAAATTTTACAAATACATAATTAGATATATTAATTTCCAAAGTTTGACATTGACATGTATGAAAAGTCAAAGAGTGAGAATATTTAGGAAACTGAGGGAGTATATGTGTAACTCACCATGCATGCGTGTTTCTCATTTAATTAGATGGTAATAATGCATGAAAAAACGACAGTGAGAACAAGAGAAACAATGGAGTATATGGGTACAATTATACCATTAATTTCTGGAGATCGTCCTCTCTGATTGCTTGATCATTAGCGCACCAATGACAAATTAATTCTGACACCCGGTCTTTGGCATGATCCTTATTTGTATTAATGTAATCCCTTAATATTTCCCTTCTAATATAATATAGGAGGAATTGGTTAGATTCATAAGCAGAAAGCATGTTATACATAGAGAAAACAATAAACTATTGGGCATTATAGTTGATTCATTTTTAGATGAAAAATAAGTAACAAGTCGTGCCATCGTGGTGAATCTTGGGCCAATGAATTAAAGATAAAGGTTTAAATCCTCACTCTATAATTTCAGAGTTCATGATTTAGCAATTACTCCCTCCGATCTTTATTAGTTTACCCGTTTCTTTTGCACAGAGTTTTAGGAGAAATAATGTTGTGGGACATAGAAAGAAAGTGAAACTATTATTTTATATTAAAGTTGAATATATGTGTGATAGAAAGTTAGTGGTCCCATTCCAAAAATAGAAACAAAAGAAATGGGTAAACTAATAAGGGACATCTCAAAAAGGAATACGGGTAAAGTAATAAAGACCGAATGGAGTATACTACAACCTTTTTATTATATGTATAAAACAATATATCTAGTTTACCCTAATAAGCCAAAAAAGGGGAGAATTACGCCCCTACGAGTGCCACAATGATCCTCCCTATTAGCTCGATAACAATCAATAAACAATTAAGATAATATCATAAATAAATAAAAGATTTCGTCAAAAAAAGTTATCACATGCATGAAACTAAAAAAATAAACGAGATGCTTATGCATGCTTGATTCCTTACTTTAATTGAACTTGATCCAACTTTGGAAAGATGTCAATGGCAGCTTCAACTGTGGCCTCCTCGGTTTCAATATCGTTGTCTTTGCCATTTTTTTGTAGGTTAAATTTTCATTTTTGATTAACCAATTGATTACTTTCTCTATCCCAGAAGAAGACACATCTTTTTGAGTTACCTTAAGAAGACTCGGCATTTTCTCCTTCCCATCACACTTACTACCAAATTTACATCCCACCTTATCATTAGTTGCATCATTATTAGTAACATCATCATTCTGATGATTTTCATTAGGAGTGAGCGCGTTAATTACATGTTGATGCATTAACGCGTCTTGAACTCTTTCAAAGAACTGGAAGGAAGACACTATATCTTTTAAAAGCCAAACAAAAGAACCAAAAATCATGACAATTAGGGTAACGGTAACTATTGAAAACTTTTTCTTGATTTTTTCATTTTCCTGTGGCATTCCTAAATTTTTAGGCTCAACTACTAAGACCCAAGCAACAAGTATAATGCTAAACCACAACACAACCCAAGCAGTCTCAATCAACTCAGTAACGTAGTACATCACATTTTCTTTAGCGGCCCATTTATTTCTTGCAATTTGGTGAAACATTAAAGGAAAAATTGATGTTATGGGGCTCAACTATGAGCGGTTTTCTTTAATAGGTACCAACTTTCAATATTCCAGTGGGAGGCCTAACTTTTGGGTGCATTTTCTTTTATTGGACCCAAATGACTTATGACCTGCTAAGGAGGTAAACTGATATTCTTTTATTTTGTTTTTAATTTCTAAAACCTTTATTCTCCCTCCCCATCCAATTGTCATCTACCCATTGTGAACATTCTCCAACGTCCTACCCCACCGTGAAACCACCAATCCACCCCGATTTTCTTGCCGCCGACAAAAACACTCATAACTTTCACCGTCGTTCTGTCGTCGCTGCTGCTAGGTTCCTGTTGCTGCTTTTCCGCTTCCCTTTCTTCTGTTCATGGTAACAAGGTAATGAACACACTAACTTGCTTAACTGTAAGATGTGACTGATTGCTATTATCAGAACATCCAAAACAAACAAAAATACACAAGAAGAAATACAGCTGTCATGTTTCACAAGGAGATTCACATTGTTCTATAGAATGTATACAGCATAATAATGATATTTGAGAAACAAGAATCATCATAGAATAATTCATTCAGATACACTACAAATCACCAGCTTGTAAAAATGATCATATACTAATTCATCCAGATACGCAAATATCAGCAGTTTGTAAAAATGACACTAGCATTAGTTTGGTAAAGTAGTTCCTGAATCCCTAATTTCCTAAACTAGCAGAAATACAAATATCAATCACAAATACAAATTGAACATATTCTCCTGAATCCCTAATTCATATACTAGTAGAAATCATTACAATAAACAAAATTGTTGAAATATAATGAAAGCTGAACAAGCCAATAAATAACAGCAAGCATCTACGGAAAAGTATGAGGAGCAATAGGGGCACGAAGCGCATATTTTATTGATCTTATGAGGGCAATTTAGGTATTTCAGGAGTAGAAAAAGACCATCATCAAGACTATTATTATGATTTCCCTTACTTCTAGAAGAATTACCGGTGAAACTGAAGCGAGAGAGGAGAAATCGAAGAATGTCAGTGACGACTTTGGCGGAAGACAAGGGTTTGAAGGAGAGAGAAATTGAGACATTGTGCGAAGAAAGGTAGGCATTAATGGAGCGCACCATGGATTGCTTGTCGGTGTGGTGGCGGCTGCCGCCGGCGGTGTTGGTGAGGCCGAAGGAGGAGGAGGAAGGGGCTGCTGTAGAGGCTGGCGTCGGAGAAATGAAGAAGAGAGAGAATTGGGTTAGAAAATGAAGGGAGGGGTGGGGTTTTAAAGTCATGTGATCATTTAATGAATCACGTGAATTTATGAACCTGAAGTAGCAGGTTAAATGACCTGCTGGGTCCATACAAAAATGGATCATGACATACTTGGGCCCCCCACTGGAATATTGAAAGTTGGTATCTATTAAAGAAAATCACTAATAGTTCAGCCCTATAGTGTCAATTTTTCCAATATTAAATTGAGTAATTTGCTTAATAGAGGGCCGCATAGGATAACTGTAATGAGCAGACTCCATTCCCACATAGACATCATTTGGCCTCGCCTTTCGTAGTGATGAAACTGTAAAACTTGCTACACAAACTGCTGCTGCCATCAAGAAAAGTATTATGTTGCACCAATATATCACTTTTTTCCTTATATTTGGATCACATTTTTTGTAGCTAGAATCAACCTTGATTTTTTTTGGTGAATTAGAATCAACCTTGATGCTCTCGTCATTTGTCATTTGTCATTTGAATCCTATGTTCATGTGGTGAAGACGACATTGCTCCTGTCAATAACTTAGCATACTTCAAAACCAACGCTTTCTTTAGTTTTAATTGATCCGAATCCGATCCCTTTGTAATAGATTTGACTTACATCTATAAATGCATGAACTTGACTATTAATATATACTCCCTCCATTTCCTAATTCCTCTTTTACTTTTCACGCATGCCAATGTAAAACTTTGGACACTAATATTTCTAATTATGTATTCGTCAAAATTATAAAAAAGTAGATATTTATAAAATACATATTGAGACAAATATAACAAGATCATTAGTCTTACTTATAAGTCACAAACACCGGTCAAAGTGAAACTTGTGAATAATGAAAAATGTCAAAGAGGGAGGATATTTCGGAAACGGAGGTAGTATATCTTTAGTTTTCTATATAAGAAGTATTAATGAAATTTTAGAAACATAATATTTTGAAAATATATGTTGACACAAATCCAACATCTTACATGGATATAAGTTTTGACATTAAGTTAACCCACTTACAAGCTTGAATAATTTTTTTTTTTTTTTAAAGAAAAGAAATGGAGTAATAAGCTCCTCACATGCCTTAGTGGGGGCTAAAATTTGGGATCTCGACGTTACTAAAGGAAGCTCCCATTATTATTAGATTAAGGGTATGCTCTATTTACATTATCAAAACTTATTTAAATCTTTAGAACTTACTTGAATTCATTGAAACTTATTAGAATTTATTATACTTAAATACTACTCTTTTAAAAATAAAGAGAAGCACACTATGGTATTAGTTCATAAAGTAAGACAAAATAGTACATAATTCAGCTCCGTATTTTGTTGCCCTAAAAGTAACACACGCATATATGCTCAAACAGAAATAGTGCTCCCGCTGCATTTTTTTATTTGCTACATTGTTGTTTTCACTAGTTTTTAGGAGATGTTTCTTTCAATCTTTTTTGGTGTACCTTTTGACCCCTTTAACATTAAATGAGGTGGGAAAAGGTAAAAAAGTAGTACTTTTGGGTGGAAAAAGAGAAAAACAAATATAATAGTACTCCCTTCGTCCCAAAATATAGTTCCCATTTCCCTTTTTTCACGGTAATTTATGCAAGTAGAATCTAAGATAGATAATAAAGATTTTTTATGTATTTAAATAAATATTGTATGAGAAATGATGATTTTAGGAGAGAGAATGGAGAATAATTAGTGAAAGAGCATTAATTGTAACACTTGGGTTGAATAACTAAAGCAAAAAACAAAATTCAAGAAGCACATAAATGATGGGATACGGTTTTTCTAGACAAATTACGGAAAAATGTGGAACTAAATATGAAAATGGGAATTATATTTTGGGACACTCAAAATGGAAATGGGAACTATATTTTGGGATGGAGGGAGTATTACTTTTGGGTGGAAAAAGAGAAACAAATATAATAATATTACTTTTTGGTGGGCCAAGTCTCTTAATAAGGAAAGTTGAAACAATGTAGCAAGTAAAAAATAAAGGGAATCATTTAAGGAAAATGTAGCAAATAGAAAAAAGTGGAGGTAGTAGTATAGAAGAATTTAGTAATAGTAACCCTGTGTGAACTTTTGGCTTGACAAATGACACAAATCAAAGGAACAGAGAGAATTGTACACAAATTAAGTACGACTAGTTAACTAGACAAAGGAATGACGCTTAAAACTTTAGCATTTTATAATGCAACATATGGGCCACATGTATGTAGAGCTTTTACCAGTACGACAGTACATAAGCAAAACATTAACTGTTGGTGATTTTCGAATTTGCGACTTTACTTTGCGTAGTTGCTGCCTAATAGAATAAATTAAACTTACGTTGTACTCTTCTCACTCTCGGTTAAGTAATGTTTTCCTCCAGCAAAGAATAAAGTGACATTCATGTGTTACATGCTCTCTTCATTTCGATTGGTTTTGCCTATATTTTGATTTTTTGGGGTTCAAAGCTCACTTGATGGGGTTTCAGTCTTGTGGTCAATCTTGGTATCCGAGCCAAAAAAAAACACCGGGGTGTAGGATCTGCCGATATTAAGCCTAAAACAGTCAAAACATTCATACTAGTACTACTAATTGTGTTAAAATTAAAGATGGGTTCTTATTTCGTCTTTTAGTGATTTCGTTTTTTAGCTCTTTTGATGTACTTACATTCATTTGCTACGTAAACTTTGCTACTACTTACAATTCATAATATCATGCTACTATATTTTATTAGGATAGTTTATGTTTTGTTTATTCAAAAGGAAATCTATTATCTTTATGTGTATTAAGTTTAGTTCAGCTATCTAGTGTTACTACTTTTCACTAAAAGTTACCTACGTCATATAGTATATAATTTTGTGGGTTTAGTATTTAAGAAGTTGCACTAAGTGTTGGTCAGACGTTGGTCAGCCCTTGTTAAATCCGTTGGTCAGCCGTTAAGAGGAGAAAAGGTGGTCTCGGTAAGGGTGGTCCCGTTGGTCCCATTTATATGCATCTACTTAACTGCTATATGCACTAAATTTTATTACTAGTTGATCATGGCTACTTTTTGTAGAAAGCTGTTCTCACATGATAGTAGTAACTCAAACATAGTACATAGTAAAGAGATATCCTTTCCGATTAATTTTCAAAATTGGACTATACCTAAAAATTATGTAGATATTATCTCTATTCCTTCTATCAATGTTATTACAAAAAATAATAATGAGAAAGAATTTTTATTTGAGCTTATAGACAAGATTAATGATACAGATATAAAAAAAAGGAATACCTTTTAAAGCTAAAAGATATTATTTACAAAGAAGAAAATCCTTCAGAACTGAACCAGTTACTTTATCAAAAATATTTGACCAATATCCCACTCCTAATATTTTCAAACAAATTACAACTAAATATTTACAAACTGAAGTTAATACTCTTAAAACACAAGTAAAAGATATTAAAGAGCAATTACTAGAATTCAAAACTAAAGACTTAGAGCTTCAAACTAGAATAGCTTTGTTAGAATCAAATAATAGTCAAAAGGATCAACCTTCTATTCAAATTTACCTTCTATTCAAATTTCATCTCAAGACCCTAATGATGAACAAATAAATGTTATAGATAGAATAAATTTTCAAAAGTGGTATATTCTCATTTCACTTAAAATAGGTAATGATTTTCACTTAAATACTATAGCTTTACTTGACAGTGGAGCTGATCAAAACTGTATAAGGGAAGGATTAATTCCTAGCGTCTATTATGAAAAAACAAAAGAAAAATTACATAGTGCTAATGGTGAACCATTAAAAAATAAAATATAAACTTCCAAATGCATATATTTGTAATCAAGGTTATTGTTTTAAGAATACATTCATTTTAGTAAAAGATATAAATAATGAAATAATACTTGGCACTCCTTTTATTACTCAAATATATCCTTTTTCAGTAGATCGTAATGGTGTTCATACTAATATTATGGGAAAGAAAATATCCTTTCAATTCCTTGCCCCGGTTTATCAAAAGGATTTAACTACATTACAATCATCTTCTATATTTCAACAAGTAAATACAATAACTAATAAGGAATCTCAAATATCACTTTTACAACAAGAAATATCATACTTAAAAATAGAAGAACAATTAAAAAATCCTTATATTCAAAAGAAAATATGTGATTTAGAACAGAAGTTTAAAGAAAAAGTTTGTGCGGATATTCCTGATGCTTTTTGGGAAAGGAGAAAACATATGATTTCACTCCCTTATGAAAAAGAATTTTCAGAATAAACTATTCCTACTAAGGCAAGACCTATTCAAATGAATCAAGAAATGTTAGAATTTTGTAAAAAAGAAATTCAAACTTTATTAGATAAAAAATTAATTCGACCATCGAAATCTCCTTGGAGTTGTGCTGCTTTTTATGTTATGAATCAAGCAGAAAAAGAAAGAGGAGTTCCTAGATTAGTAATTAATTATAAGCCTCTTAATAAAGTCTTACCCAATCCCTAATAAAAAGGATTTATTAAGTCGTCTTTATAATGCAAAAATCTTCTCAAAATTTGACATGAAAAGTGGATTTTGGCAAATTCAAATAGAAGAAAAGGATAGATACAAAACCGCCTTTAATGTTCCTTTTGGACAATATGAATGGAATGTAATGCCTTTTGGCTTAAAAAATGCTCCATCGGAATTTTAAAATATTATAAATGATATTTTTAATCCTTATACTCAAGATATTATAGTATATATTGATGATGTTCTAATATTTTCAGATACCTTAGATCAACATTTCAAACACCTTAATACGTTCTTATATGTTATTAAAAAGTATGGTTTAGTTGTCTCATTTCCTAAGATGAAACTATTTCAAACTAAAATACGGTTCTTAGAACATGATATTTTCCAAGGTACTATAAAACCCATTAATAGAGCCATAGAATTTGCTGACAAATTTCCAGATGAAATCAAAGATAAAAATCAATTACAAAGATATTTAGGATGTCTTAATTATATTTCAGACTTTTTCCCTAATTTAAGACAATATTGCTCATGTCTTTACCAAAGATTACGGAAAAATCCTCCAGCTTGGTCATCTAAACATACACATATGATACAAATGTTAAAACTAAAGGTCAAGTCTCTTCCATGCTTAGGTCTCCCAAATCCCAATGCATTCATGATAGTAGAAACTGATGCATCTGACATGGGCTATGGAGGTATTCTTAAACAAAAATTACCTGAAAATAAAAATGAACAAATAGTTAGCTTTCATTCAGGCCTATGGTTAGGTTCTCAAAAAAAATTTACTCAACTATTAAAAAGGAAATTTTATCTATTGTTCTTTCACTCTTTGTATTTCAAAATTTCAAGATGATCTCTATAATAAAACCTTTTTACTAAGAATAGATTGCAAATCCGCAAAATAAATATTACAAAAGGATGTTTAAAATATTGTTTCAAAACAAATTTTTGCCAGATGGCAAGCCATATTATTAGTTTTTGATTTTTAAATAAAATTCATAAAAGGATAGAATAATTCTCTTCCTGATTTTTTAACTAGAGAATTTTTACAAGGAAAAAGTAATAATAATTAAATTCAAATTATTACAGGAAACAAAATGAATCAAGACTCTGACAAAGGCAAAGATATTCAAAAAAACCAGAAGATTATGTTATGAGATTTCATAAGCTCCGCCCATCGAGTGAGAAAACATCTTCGACAGATAAGCTTGATGCATTTTCCGACTTTCCACCTTTATCTTACTCTCAAGCAGTCAAATATCCTTCTCAAAATTCAAATTCAAAAACTACTCAAAAGTCCCAATCTTCAAATTTCGAAATTTACAAATACATCACCAAATCACACAAAGAACACATGCTCCTTACCCGTTTTAGAGAAGCCCCTCAAATTCCTGAACTTATTAAATTCACTAATACTCTTTTCCCAATGTATTGCCAATACCGACATGAAGCATCTTACAAAAACCAAAGGTTCTATGAATTTCTACTTGTTGACACCAAGTCTGTTGAAATTGAGCATACTGAAAAGGGTAATTTTATAGCTTATTCAAAGTGCAAAATTAAGAAGATCATCCCACAGACGGAATGGGTATCTGCTTATGTCCCAAAAGAATTCTCAGTCTCATTTCAACCACAGGAATATAATTATATCGACTATCAGATGGCTTGGTTTCGGGCATTCCTACTCAGAGCATTCAATCACTCATGGTTCTCTAGTATTTGCCCTCAATGTCCAAATAATTTTCCCATATGGTTTTATGAATGGTGGCTCTACTTTGGAAGCTCTCAACAAATCTGGCTGTTGGAAGTCAAAAAGTCCTTTGAGTTTTTCTCTACACACATGCAAACCAATGCTCCATATTCCACATAACTTTTATTTCATAGAGAGTTCAATGTTCCATGGATAATGTGCTGGTCCTATAACATTATTCAATGGTTTCCAGCACCACTACCCATGTCACTGGTACGAGAATTCAAGATTAAGTGGTGGGAGAAATTTGCCATTGACAAATTTTGCTCATTAAAGACATTCCAAGAACAAATGGTTGCAGATAATCAACTCATCAAGGCAATCAAAGATATCCCCCCTACTCCACGAAAGGAAAAAAGAAACAAAGAGACCAGAAATACAAGAGCCCGAAATTGAATTTCTCAAAAAAAGAAATCAAACTTCTCAAAAGACAAACTCAACTTTTAATTCGAAATTGAGACGATTCATCCGGTTCATCAGTCCATTCCTCACATGACGACCCATTTAAAGGACCTTGTGCTCAAGATCCTTATCTACAATGAAGGAAAAGTTTTTATTTTTCAAATTACTCAAATAATAATAATAATAGCCCGCATGTTCTTCCTAGCAAAAGTTAGGGCAATAAAAATAAAAAGATCTCGCTAAGTGATTATCACTTAGGCAAAAATAAGGGACATATTTTACTAACATTTTCAATGCAGGTCTTCAAATGATGACTCATCAAATACCAGGTGTACCACCTGATTATCTGATGAATCCTAAGATCATCACCCAGAGGCACAAAACAACAAAATTTCAAATGAAGAAAAGACCAAAATGGTATTTTAATCAACTCCATCCTCCGAGCATGTTCAAGAAATGCACCATCTTTCCACAAGAAGCCAAAAACTATATTCAAGGATAATTCCAAAACCAAGTCATGACTCATGAGGCAAACTCAAAAGGAATCCAGTTTCCTATTTCAAGCGGCAACACATATCACCATCAGGATAAGTCCAAAAACCAAGTCATGAGGTAAACTCAAAAGGAATTCAGTTTCCTATTTCAAGCGGCAACACATATCACCATTGTATCACATAACTCCAAATTTTATGTACTATAAATAGGAACATGTAGTTCCTTAGGAGAGAAAGTTCTTTAAGTCTTTTTCATATTAAAGTTCATTTAGCAAAATCCTCTACAAAAGCCTTACGCTCAAAAAATAGTTGTATTACTCAATCCTTGTAAAAGTTCATTCAAGTTCAATCAAAGTAAGTTATTATTCATATATGCGTATTATTTTTAAAATCTGTTCATATTTTCAAAACCGATTTCATCTAATCATAATAATAAATCTTCTTTTCAAAATTCAGATAAAAATTTCAATAATCTTTTTTTCAAAATTTTAGTAAATCCTTTGACGAGATTAATTACCTACCAAACAGTCCCCCTTTCGCTACATAATTAATCTGAAACACAGTCAAGACGGTCCTATACCCGTCCAGTCTGATAGTACTCAGTACATAAGCAAAACATTAATTGTTGGTGATTTTCAAATTTGCGACTTTACTTTGCGTAGTTGCTGCCTAATAGAATAAATTAAACTTAAGTTGTACTCTTCTCACTCTCGGTTAAGTAATGATTTCCTCCAGCAAAGAATAAAGTGACATTCATGTGTTACATGCTCTCTTCATTTCGATTGGTTTTGCCTATATTTTGATTTTTTGGGGTTCAAAGCTCACTTGATGAGGATCAAGTTGAGCTCCCACCTTCCAATTATGAAATAGGGGGGTTTATTTTATCACCCTCGTTTTAAGTAAAATTGGGGAATTATTGTTGTGATTTCCATTTATTGGTAATCTAATATGAATGATTAGAGTATCCTTATAATTTGGGAGCCCCTTTTTCCTAGCAAATTAGATGGTGCACATGCTTGCGCCAAAAGGATGTTGCACACGAATCGAAATGCATGAAAATAAAAATGAAAAACACACATCTGTGAAATAGAAATTGGTGCACATGACTATGATTTTTTTGACACTTTACTAACCAAATGTAGGCAAAGTTTTCCAACTTTGACTTGGATATATTATGTGATAACGGAAAAAATACAAAGATTCTACGGTGTTAAGTTGTTTATTATGGTGATTTGTGTACTTATGAGCAAAACATTGTTTGAAAATAAACATCTTGAAGAATTTGAAAAAATATTAAATTTGGGCCCCATTATCAAAAATTAAAAATATTATTTTAGATTGGTTGAACTTAATGCTATTATTATTTGAACATAACGCTGTTTTGAAATGAACATCTTAAAGAATTTAAAAGAACATTGAGTTGAATTTCATTATTAAAAATAAATAAATGAAATTTCATTTTCATTGCTGAACATAGCACTATTATTGGTTGAACATAACGCTATTTTGAAATGAAAAAATTAAAGAACTTAAGAGAACATTAGATTTAGTTCTCCTTATTAAAAATTAAAGACATTGTCTTTTTTTCTACTTAATGTTCATTTTATTGAACCATATGTTAATTTGCATACTAGTCTTATATCTGAACACTGACATTTCATATTTATTATCCAACGTTTTTATCCGTATGCACCTTCCTTATGGTGCTTGAGTGTGCACCATCTACATATTGATCATCCCCTTATATCAACTTGATTTATAAGGGTTTTGCCTACTCCGGGCAAATAAATTTCCTATTTCAGAAAGGGAAATGATAAGCAGTTCTTAAGGGTGCATATAAGAAGTTTAAAATGAAAGTATTAAGTAATAAATAAACATTAATCACATCGAGTGAACCTAATTGTCTCATAAATTCGAAAAGTAATACTATTCTAAGAAATATATTTAATGCTTATATAGAACGCTAAGGGTTGCATATATTAAAAGAAAATAAGGGAAAATGATAAATATTTTTGTTGAGGGCTGCAACTTACTAATTACTTAAACTTAATTTTGCTGAACATATTTTAGATTGTTGAACTTCTACTCAAACTTATTTAATTAAGTTTAAAAAAACAAAGTCTAAGTCTATTGTTATTGTATAAAAGATGTATGGCATGAGGTTGCTAGTACGACCCAACACAAAGTTTAGCCCAATAAGTCATGAGGTTGCTACTAGCCCGACACGACATGATAAATACGGTGGTGGATTGGGGGCCGTGCATGGAGATCATTTTCCAAACTTCTTTCAAACGTAAACGAACTGCCACGCTTGTCGAGTCACTCATTTAAAACTCCAAAAGTTAAAATTTGTAATGGAGCCCATTGAGTCACCATGTCAAATTCATCCGGTAATGCATTGGTCCAAGTCCAACAAGAATTTTAGATTATTTCATTTTTGGAGACTTGGAGTTCAAATCAGTTAAAAAATCCTAGATGACTTGAACAAAGTCACAGTTGCACGTATGTTTTATTGTAACAGTCGTATTAAGTGCATTCAAACAGGATCATGGCATTGTCTCATGCCATACATGTTCCTAGAAAGCATTGTATGAAGTGGCTTAGATTAAGGAGCAACTCATTTCAATGTTCCTGAAAATCATGTATACTTGAAGGTTCCCCCTGTGGCCTGAAAGTTGTCCGCTAATCTCTTTTTTTTCTTTTTCTTTTTTTTTGTAAAAGTAAGTGATCTCATTAAAGTGCCAAAACTCAAGGAATGTCTCCGTTGGCGCTAATAAAAAAGTTATGGAGGTCTTGGATTAAATATCCTTCACGAGGTGGAACTTAGCTGCCATTACAAAGTACACTTGATATATTACCCAGAAAAGCAAATAGCCTATAATTGAGATGGATCGATCATGTATACTTGTACGGAGAGGATCGGTGGTCCTTCTGTAGGAATATATAGATGCATATAGCGGAATTTCATGAAATAATTTCCTAACATCTATCATAGGATCGCAAACATAATCAAACATATGAATCATTCAATAGGGATTAAATATCAAACCTTTGTAGCGTGATTTCCCTGCTGTATGCAAGCTTTGAAGATCCGAGTGCCCCAAGTGTTGCTCCTCTAATCAGTCCACGAGCACCAGTTGAACACCAACGTTTGCTAGAACGGAAGAGAAGAAAATCTCTTGCTTTTGATGGTATAGGCACCGGTTTGGAGGGAATAGATTTGGGTTTTAATTCTCTCTCTCTTGTGAAAAGAAACTGATTAATGAATTGATCACCTAAACCCTAATATTATATCCTATGTATTAATAGAAGAGTCATAGGCAAGTTAGGAGAACCAATTCTCCTCCTATTCCCCTTTGGACCGGCCCAATCCTAATCCTAAATGGATTTGGATTGCTTTGTCCAACTTGTGCTACAATGTGTGACCTCATAGGATTAATCTATTTTAGTTATAGGCCCAATCAATATTGTCCTATTAATCATATTTATTCTCTAGCAAGTAAATACGATTACTAAAATAATTAACTTAATTATCTTCATAATATAAATCCTATTTATATTTAGTAATTGCCGAGTTGTCTAAGGACATACTCCTTCAATCTCCCACTTGTCCGAAGACAAGAGCGCAATGTTGAATTCCTTAAGTCACTTAATGTCGAATTTGATAACACAATGTTATTCTCAAATTTTGTTCCTTGATTGCTGAGTTCGAACTGCTCAAATAAGGATTAACTCTTTAATCCTATTCCACATGGCCATGCAATTTTTCAGTTCTCACTCATCAAGAAGCCCAAATACCATTCCAATTTAATAGGAGGACTTATCCACTCTTGTATGACCATAAATCCCACTCAATTCTTAGCCCACTTGATCACTGTCTTTATAACCTCCTTTTACGGCGCGGCGTTTAACAGTGTCAAAGTTAAACTAATTATATTGTGGTTATTAAGACATACTCATGTCTAAGGAATCCACTATATATAGTAGTTTGATTCTACTTTTAGAATCTAATTAGGTCAAGTCTCAATGTATCAACTATACATCCATATAATCAATTAGACATATCTATGTCTCCATAGCCCATGGAACTGCGCTATCAATTAATTATATACTTGCCTTTTAAATAAATCACTTATGTCCAATTTAGTGATTTAGACTAGGGACTTTAAATAAATTGTGATTTCCGTTCACTTTATAGGGTTCCATTATCAAAACGTTTTCGATAATCCTATTTGAAAACACAAATTATTTGGACATTTTATTTAATACTAAACCAAACAATTAAATAAGAAAAGAATTTTTATTGATAAACATTCAAAGCATAATGAATGTCTTTACAATTGTAAACATGAAGTAAACAACCTAAAGTCATACTCCCATATGCTTAAGCCCCATAGACCTAGTATAACACTCATGCTTAGGTTGAGTAAGCGGTTTAGTCAGAGGATCTACAATATTATCCTCAGTATGAACCTTGCTTACTTTCACATCCTCTCTTCCAACGATCTCTCGAATGAGATGGAATTTCCTAAGCACATGTTTAGACCTTTGATGCGATATGGGTTCCTTAGACTGAGCAATGGCACCATTGTTGTCACAATACAACTCAATGCCATTCTCAATGCTAGGAACTACACCAAGCTCACCAATGAACTTTTTGATCCAAACAACTTCCTTTGCTGCATCAGCTGCTGCAATATACTCAACCTCTGTTGTAGTATCCGCGATGGTACTCTGCTTAGAGCTCTTCCAGCTCACAACTCCTCCATTGAGACAAAATATGAAACCAGATTGAGATCGAAAATCATCTTTGTCACTCTGGAAGCTTGCATCGGTGTATCCAGTAACAACCAACTCACTATCTCCACCATAAACCAAAAAATTATCCTTAGTCCTTCGCAAGTACTTAAGGATGTTTTTGGCTGCAATCCGAAGGCGCATCTCCTCGGATTTGATCGGTATCTCGCTGCATATACTCAAAGCATATGCAACATCCGGTCGAGTGCATATCATGGCATACATAATGGATCCTACTCGCGAAGCGTAGGGAACATTACTCATACGCTGACCTCATCGGGACTCGAAGGACACTGAGTCTTGCCAAGTGTTATGCCATGTTGCATGGGAATGAAACCTCTCTTGGAGTTTTCCAGCTTGAACCTTGCAAGAACCTTATCAATATAAGTCTCTTGACTAAGTCCAATCAGCCTTTTCGACCTATCTCTATAGATCTTTATTCCCAATATGTACTCGGCCTCTCCTAGGTCTTTCATAGAGAAACAATTTTTAAGCCATTCCTTGATCGACTCAAGCATGGTCTTATCATTTCCTATGAGAAGTATGTCATCCACATACAAGACCGAAAAAAGTAATACTACTCCCACTTAACTTCTTGTATACACAAGATTCCTCTTCATTTCTGAGAAAGCCAAATTTCTTGACTGCCTCATCAAATCTGAGGTTCCAACTCCTTGATGCTTGCTTTAGTCCATAAATGGACTTCTTAAGCTTGCATACCCTCTCTGGATTTTCTAGATCTTCAAAACCTTGAGGTTGTGTCATGTACACATCCTCTTTCAAGAACCCATTTCAAGAAAGCGGTTTTGACATCCATCTCGCCATATTTCATAGTCATGAAAGGCAAGAATCGCAAGGATTATCCTAATGGACTTCAAAGATGGCTATTGGTGAGAAGGTTTCATCATAGTCAATACCATGAATTTGTTTGAAACCTTTCGCCACCAACCTTGCTTTGAAAACACTAATGTTTCCATCCTTGTCTGTTTTCAACTTGAAAATCCATTTGCATCCAATGGGTTTTACCCCATCGTGCAAATCAACCAAGTCCCATACTTGATTTTCGGACATGGAATCCATTTCGATTTCATGGCCTCAAGCCATCTTTCGAGTCTTGACTATCCAAAGCATCTTTGTAGCTAGTAGGCTCTTCCGATTCTAAAATCGTTATTTCGGAACTTTCGGTCAAAAGGAAATCAATATATCTCTTTGACGGAATGATGGTCCTACTAGACCTACGTTGGGGAACAACGGAAGAAGTTTCTACCTCACTAGGTTGAGTGACTTCGCATGGAGTATCTCCAAGTGGGACAAGTAGGAGGTACGTGAATTGAATGCACCACCTCCCGAGCATTTTCATGCCGGGCCGCCTCGATGAGGTGTTAACCTCATCCATTTGTTGCTCATCTCGAACTTCTTCGAGATATACATTTCTCCCACTTGTTTTCCTCGGAAATAAACTCATTTTCCGAAAAGACACCATTACGAGCAACAAACACTTTGTTTTCGCTTTGGTTGTAGAAGTAGTATCCCTTAGTCTCTTTTGGGTAACCCACAAAAAGACATTTATCGGATTTGGGTGAAAACTTATCAGAAAGTAAACGTTTCACATAAGCTTCACAACCCCATATCCTTAGAAAAGACAATTTTGGAACGTTTCCTGTCCACATTTCATATGGTGTCTTTTCCACTACTTTGGATGGTGCTCTGTTAAGTGTGAATGCTGCTGTTTCAAGCGCAAATCCCCAGAATGAAATAGGAAGATCAGCAAGACTCATCATGGATCGAATCATATCAAGTAGAGTTCAATTCCTTCTTTCAGAAACGCCATTTAACTGTGGTGTTCCTAGTGGAGTCCATTGTGAAAGTATTCCACAATCCTTCAAATGATCACCAAATTCTTGAGATAAATATTCACCACCACGATCGGATCGTAATGCCTTAATTTTCTTCCCAAGTTGGTTTTGTACTTCATTCTGGAATTCCTTAAATTTTTCAAAGGATTCCGACTTATGCCGCATGAGGTAAACATATCCAAATCTGCTCACATCATCGGTAAAAGTAATGAAGTAACTGTACCCTCCCCTAGCCAACGTACTCATAGGTCCACGCACATCCGTATGTATGAGGGCTAAAAGGTCATTGGCCCTTCACTTGAACCTGTGAAAGGAGACTTTGTCATTTTCCCCATCAAGCAAAACTCACAAGTATCAAATGATTCGAAATCAAATGATTTGAGAATTCCATCTTTATGAAGTTTCTCAATGCGCTTTGAGCTTATGTGGCCTAATCGACAATGCCATAGGTATGTAGGGTTTGAATCATTTGCTTTATGTTTCTTCTTTGTCTATGTTATAGATGTGGGTTTCTAAGTCTAGCACATATAAACCATTTGATAACTTAGCGAGACATAGAACATATCATTCAAATACGCGAACAACAATTGTTCTTTATTGTAAATGAATAACCTTCGGAATCCAAAACAGGAATCGAAATAATGTTCTTTGTGATAGCAGGGAACATAATAACAATTATTAAGTTCTAAAACTAATCCTGAAGGTAAAAGTAGACTATATACTCCCACTGCCAATGTAGCAACTCGTGCTCCATTGCCAACGCGAAGATCTACTTCTCCCTTTCCCAATGTTCTACTTCTTTTGAGGCCTTGCATATTACAAATAATGTGCGAACCACAAGCAGTATCAAATACCCAAGAAGCAGAAGTTGCTAAGTTAACTTCTATAACATACATATCTGAACTAGAAACTCCTTTCTTTTGATCCTTCAGATACTTGGGGCAACTACTTTTCCAATGACCAACCTTGTTACAGGGTGTAACAATAGTGCTCAAGCAAAGAACTTTTGGTTTTGGTGTAACGATTCCCATATCCCTTTCACTTGCAATGAAACGTTCAACATTCAATTTGTCCTTCGAAAGGACGGAGCGCAAATTACTAGTAGAATTGTTGGTGTTGATATTGTTGTTACTAGACATAATTACTACAACAAATAATGAAGCAAGATTCAATCAATGTTTATCAAAAAAGCAATAATTAAACAAATTTTAATTACTACTACCCTTTATTCAAAATGAAAGTCCCCTATTGAATAAAGAAATAACCAAGATCCCATCCCACTACAATCAAACGGACTTTGGCCCTGCCTTCAATTTATAGTAGTTGACGTAAGTAAACACTTTACTAATTATAACTAATTATAATTCTTGGTAGACAGGTTAACAACTCCTTGTTTACTCCTATCTCTTAGCTTCAAAACCCAAAACTTTGTCTTTTGATGATTTTGTTGAGTTAAACCAAACATTAACATGTAAGTTTCAAAAACCTACCCCTACTATCCCCGGAACTATGAGCAACACCCTGCTTTGGCAGAACCTATTACTCATGATCTAAGGCTTTATAGGTGTTGTTTGGAAAAGCAATTGAACTCAATATTACTTTTGGGGACCTAAGTTTACTAATATGGTCAATTAATAGTGAACACATGAATCAATTAGCCACAAACAAACTTAGAAACAAGCATTTAAACAAAATAAATGCAAGAGAATTATTATAAGCAATAACTAAATGATCTAGTATGGCCCCTATACTTAGGAAAATAACTAATCTTCATGAATCCTCCCTTGAATCTCCATGGATCACCATCCTTGAAACTCCTTGGATCCTCATGATTTGATTACATAATTTGAATTAAATAAATAACTAAAATTTAAAGTTACAAAAATACAAACGATTTGCAGATCGTATTTAATTTACATTCAAATATAACGATTCGCAGATCGTATTCAATTTACATTCAAATATAACGATTCGCAGATCGTAATTACTATCCTAATTTGGGCCATACTAGTCATAATATGCAAAATATAATATCACATATATTATATTAAACATCCACACGCATTTATAATATCAAAATAAAATAAACACGAACGATTTACTTATTAACAATTAATAAGCAAATAAAACTTTCCATAATAATCATAAAACTTAACAATTTTAAGCTACTAATTATTTAGGAAACTTTATTATTTTCATTCAATTACTTATTTAAATATGGCAATAATCATTATTATTCACACATTTGCAAACTAGGAAACTTTTGGATTTATGCTCAAGTTTGGAAAATCAGATTTTCCTTAAAACAATTTTTTTTATTTTTTTTTTTAAATTAGACGTTGACTTCTTGACCGTTGACCAGCAGCACAAGGCTGCCAGTCAACAGCCAAGACACTTACTCACCACACATCAGTCTTAATTCAAGCTGGGTTTCTAAAACTCATCACCTCACACACGCTGGAACACCAGCCACCACAACACATACTGACCAACTGGTCTCCGGCATCCACGCCAGAAAACGCCGGCCAGCCCACGTCGCACCAGCACACGTCGGCAACAAACGCCACCAACGCGGCAAACTGATCGCGCGAGGAGGGAGGGGTTGTGCACGTCGTACGCGCGCCGCCCAGCCTTCCCCGTCAGTGCCGCCCCCGCCCCGCCAGATTCCGGTTCCTCCTGCCACCACCGTGTCTCCACCTCTTCTTGGTGGTGCAACCCAGCCATGGTGGGGTTTCCTTTTTAATTATGTAACATTTACATTAAAATTAAACTAATCTTTATTCAACAATTGTTTAAAGATTAAGGATTTAATTAGGGTTTTAATCATCCGAAAATTATGGCAAAATTTTTGAATTCATCAACAAATCTTAAACAGATTTTTAGGTTTTTTGAAATTAGATTTGAATGAATAATCTCTATTAAACATTAAATCTAACAAGAATTCAAAATTAGGGCAAAAACTTCAATTATATCCAAAAATTCAGAAAATTAACAATTAAATTCCGAAAAATTCAAAAATAACTTTTAGGGTGATCTACTGAATTATCTAAACAAATAAAATCCAATATTTTAATTGTTATCCTTAAATTCTATGAATAATAAAATTAAACATAAAATTTAACCAAAATTCATAAATAATATGATAAAATTCGAAAATTAGTGGGAAAAATAATCAAATTATTTTCAGCCATCATATTATTCTAGATCTATGTGGGTGATGAACATTAGATTTATTTAACAAATTAAAAATCAAATCTTTAATTGTTAACAAATTATTTCAATAATTAATCGAATTAAACATAAATAATTTTAAATCTAACAAAAATATTTATAAAAATCCAAAAATTTTAGAGTGAATTAAACAATTTATTTCGTCCCTAATATAAAAATTTCGAAACTTTATAAAATTATTTGAGCATAAATTACAAATAAATCAATTATTTACAATTTCCAATCAATTAATATCGAATATCAATTATGCAAATTTAAGCCATAAATAAATCCTCCCTTAATTGAATAAAAATAATAATTTGCATACAATTATATGATCATATGAATATTATGAATTAGGCAAAACTGATACCACTGTAGAAATATATAGATGCATATAGCGGAATTTCAGGAAACAATTTCCTAACATCTATCATAGGATCGCAAACATAATCAAACATATGAATCATTCAATAGGGATTAAATATAAAACCTTTGTAGCGTGATTTCCCTGTTGTATGCAAGCTTTGAAGATCCGAGAGCCCCAAGTGTTGCTCCTCTAATCAGTCCACGAGCACCAGTTGAACACCAACGTTTGCTAGAACGGAAGAGAAGAAAATCTCTTGCTTTTGATGGTATAGGCACCGGTTTGGAGGGAATAGATTTGGGTTTTAATTCTCTCTCTCTTGTGAAAAGAAATTGATTAATGAATTGATCACCTAAACCCTAATATTATATCCTATATATTAATAGAAGAGTCATAGGCTAGTTAGGAGAACCAATTCTCCTCCTATTCCCCTTTGGACCGGCCCAATCCTAATCCTAAATGGATTTGGATTGCTTTGTCCAACTTGTGCTACAATGTGTGACCTCATAGGATTAATCTATTTTAGTTATAGGCCCAATCAATATTGTCCTATCAATCATATTTATTCTCTAGCAAGTAAATACGATTACTAAAATAATTAACTTTATTATCTTCATAATATAAATCCTATTTATATTTAGTAATTGCCGGGATGTCTAAGGACATACTCCTTCACCTTCGAACCGCTTAGATCTGCTAGTTTATAATGGTATCTGCCACTTAGTCTGCTACTGCTAGACTAGGCAAAGGAACTCCATCAGCTCTGGCTATAATTGGCTGGAAGTCCCGAGTGCAAGGTTGGATGGGATGAGTGGGCTCGGAACAGATTTAACATCCGAAAGCATAGTTTCGATTTTAAGCTGGTTAGAAGATTGAATACAGGTTATCCTGTTTTCGCGTCTATGATGAGATATTGAGATAGATCTTATGCACTCTTTGTCGCCAAGATCATGATACAATTGAGACCTTATATTTATAGATGTCAATGACTCAATATAGCATATTTTGTCGTGATGGCATTAGTGCTTGATTGGAGCTTGAGTATATATTCAGGGATATTCAAAGAAAGCACCAGTTGTATCCTAAAATCTCCAAGAGTACCATAACCAACTTTATTTTATCAAGGATATTTATAGTACACCTGGGTGTACCATGCTCATGCTAGGGTCATAGATGTTTGTCTCTTGAAGAAGTCTTTATATGGCCTAAAGCAGGCTCCCCGGGCCTGGTATATGCGGTTTGCTGATTTTGTTTCACTATTGGTTTTACACATAGTAAATCCGATCATTCTCTCTTTATCTATCGGCATGGTTCTGATATGGCATATCTATTATTATATGTTGATGACATCATTCTCACTGCTTCATCTGATACATTGCGTCAGTCTATCATGGCTCGTCTTAGCTCGGAGTTTGCTATGAATGATCTTGGGTCTTTGAGTATTGCAGTCACTCGCCATGCCGGTGGATTATTTTTGTCTTAACGTAAGTATGCCCTTGATATTATTGAACGTGATGGTATGTCTTCATGTAAACCGTCCCCTACTCCTGTGGATACAAAGCCCAAAATGAGTGCTAATTCCAGCACACCTTATGAGGATCCTTCTCATTATCGGAGCCTTCCGGGGGCTCTGCAGTATCTTACATGTACCAGACCTGATATCTCTTATGCTGTGCAGCAGGTCTGTTTATTCATGCATGATCCTCGTGAGGAGCACATGCATGCTCTTAAGCGCATTGTGCGCTACATTCGGGGACTCTTGATCATGGTTTGCACCTGTATCCCTCCTCTACTTCCACTCTTATATCCTACACGGATGCTGATTGGGGGGGCTGTCCTGATACTCGCCGCTCTACATCGGGCTATTGTGTCTTTCTTGGTGATAACTTGGTCTCTTGGTCTGCAAAACGCCAAGCCACCTTGTCTCATTCTAGTGCAGATGCCGAGTATCGTGGTGTTGCCAATGTTGTTTCTGAATCTTGCTGGTTACGTAATCTCCTCCTTGAGCTTCATTGTCCTATTCAGAAAGCTACTTTGGTCTATTGTGACAATGTTAGCGCCATTTATTTGTCCGGCAATCCGGTTAATCATCAGCGTACTAAGCACATTGAGCTTGATATTCATTTTGTACGAGAAAAGGTTGCTCGTGGCCAGGTTCGAGTATTACATGTTCCTTCTCGACATCAGATTGCTGATATCTTCACCAAAGGGATTCCCTTGGTTCTTTTTGAAGATTTTCGTAACAGTCTCAGTGTTCATCCACCTCCCGCTTCGACTAAGGGGGTGTGTTAGAATAATGTAATATTGTTGGGGAATATTATTTATTCTATACATAACTCAAGGATTATGAATCCTTGATTATCTCCTGTATATTTGGTAGGCTAGATTAGTTTCCTATTATGTAGCCTTGCTCTTAGTATATGTTGTACATTGACTGTTATGGAATGATGAAGGAAAATCAATTCTTACATGAGCAAATGAGCAAATCAGCAAATATTTCTACTCATTTAAGAAAATGAGCAAATACTTTCATTACAAAATGAGCAAAATGAGCAAATGAGCAAATGAGCAAAATGAGCAAAATGCCCAAATGAGCAAACTTGGTGTCAAATGAGCACCTGAAGTTCTAATTTATTACAAAAATACCCTTGGGTGTATCATGCTCATGGTACACCCGGGTGTACCATGAGTGAACTCTATTTGGTCTATCATATAAAGCTGACAATTGAGAACATATTTTTTCCAAACATCATTTTATTTACGGGAAATAAACTTTTTCTGTTATGACTAAGCTCATTACTCATTAGCATATTTATCAACAACAATATGTTTAAAAATCACTGGAAATATTAATATCTGCCTACTAAAATAAAGAAGCAAACTTAAGTAGCTTATCTGTTGTAGCATTCCTTGTTGAAATTAAAACAATAAAATAATACTTCTCTGTTGAAGCGTGAACGATGAGCATTTTGTCGTGACGTGGATGACCACTATCCTAAAAGACGATTTCGCGCTACCCCGGTGCAGTAGAAACAAGCGATCGTCCTCCAGGATTAGCACGAGTCCAAGATATGTGTGCACTCCCACACCTCGGATGGAGACCAAAATATTGCCCAAAACCAGAGAGTATTTTTGTGGAGATGAGAAAAGAAGAGTAATCAGTGTGTATCTGGCTTTGACTGAAGAAAGCAGCCCTTTAATAGGCTCCAAAGAGAAAAACGGAAGGCAGGAATATAAGGAATGGAAATCAATTAGGCTCCGGAAATCTTGCTAGCAACGGTTACAGAATACGCTAATAATGGTAATCCGAGATTTTTGCGATTTACGCCAAAAATAAAAGAAGGAGATTTAAAACAGACCGCAAACCCACACCCGCGCCGCGCTCGCCACGAGCCTGAGCCCGGCCCGGCCGGCGCACGCATGTGTGTGTGGTGCATCCAACCGTCTAGCACTTTATCAAACAAGAAGTGCTAAGGAACTCCTATTAATAAACAAGGTGAAGCATAACTATTTTTCCAATGTGGGACAAGAGCCTTTTACTTGTTTTTTCCACTCCTCTCTTTGAGGTTTTCTTTCAGAGTAATTGTTGAACTTCCAACAATCCCCCACAGGTTTAACAAATGAGAAAAGAAATGGAATGAGAAATTGGCTTTGGGCAAAACAAAACAATTGCATTAGTGTCAATGTCTTGCGACTTGAATTAATACTTAGTGCTTATAAGCTAGGATCTCTTTCCTATCAAGTGACTTGAGTCTTGAACTTAATAGGGAGGAAAAGATACATCACTTAAAGCACACAATTGAACATGTATAATATTCTGATTCTCCGCGAATAAAAGTGACGCCTTATACTGGCCATACGTCCAAACCTGGATGCTCATAGGTGCTCTAGAGAATTAGCTCATGCAATTCTCATAGGAAGCGGCCACACTTCCACACCTAAGTAGGTGAATCCCATCAAGTGTGAACTACATCACACATCCAAACATATGGATATGGGTTCATTAAGTGCCTTGGCTCACCCTAAAGTTTAATTTGTAGCAAGCACATTACATCATAAACATTTAGGGATGAAAAAACAAAAAGTTTGTGCTTCTGAATTATTCATAATGTTCTCCCTTGAACTCATAGTGAGTGGGAGTTCATTAGTTACAATTCATCCAATGGGCCTTAAGCCCATCCCTTCCGATGTTTCCAAAACTAGTTTTCTACACAGGCCTTTGGTTAGCGGATCCGCGATGTTCTTTTTAGATTTAACATAATCCAGTGATATCACTCCATTTGAAAACAGATCTTTGACAGCCTTATGCCTCAAACGAATGTGTCTCTTTTTCCCATTGTAGGCGTGGTTGTTTGCAACAGCTATGGCAGCTTGCGAATCACAGTGGAGAGCAATTGAAGGAGTTGGCTTCCCCTACATTGAAATATCTGCAAGCAGATTTCTCAACCATTCAGCCTCATGACCTGCCAATTCAAGAGCAATAAATTCAGTTTCCATAGTAGACATAGCAGTATAAGATTGCTTGCAAGATTTCCAAGATATAGATCCACCCCCTAGGGTGAAAACATAACCACTGGTGGAGTTTACTTCATCGTTGTCAGATACCCAGTTGGCATCACAGAAACCTTCTAGTACTCCTGGAGATTTGGAGTATTGCAAACTCCAACCATGGTACCTTTCAAATACCTGAGCAATCGCCTTAGAGCATCCCAATGATCTTTGTTTGGGTTATGAGTGTACCTGGTTAGTCTGCTTACAGAATAAGCAATGTCAGGTCTAGTGTAATTCATAAGAAACATCACACTACCAATGATTTTAGCATATTCAGATTGACAAATTGGATCACCTTTATTTTTCTTTAAGTGGACACTTGGATCATAAGGGGTTCTAACTGGATCGACGTTAAATGAGTCAAACTTTTTCAAGAGTTTTTCAACATGATGAGATTGGCTAAGACAGATGCCATTTTGATTTCTCATAATTTTGACTCCCAAAATCACATCTGCCTCACCCATATCTTTCATTTCAAATTTGGAACTTAGAAATTTCTTTGTCTCATTTACTCGATCAAGACTAGTACCAAAAATTAGCATATCATCCACATAAAGACAGATAATCACACAACCACTTGAATCATGCTTAAAATAAACACACGAGTCTCCTTCATTGACATGAAACCCATTTCCTGTCATAGTCTTGTCAAACTTGTCATGCCATTGTTTTGGAGCTTGCTTGAGTCCATACAATGATTTGACCAGTTTATAAACTTTGTTTTCTTGACCCGGAATTGCACAACCTTCCGGTTGAACCATATAAATCTCTTCTTCCAGATCTCCATTTAGAAAAGCAGTTTTCACATCCATTTGATGTACAATGAGATCATGGATACAAGCAAGAGCAATTAAGGTCCTAATGGTTGCAATTTTGGTGACGGGGGAGTAAGTATCAAAATAGTCAATTCCATGTTTTTGAGTAAAACCCCTCACTACTATTTTGGCCTTATACTTGTCAATGGATCCATCAGGTTTCATTTTTTTTTTTTTAAAGATTCATTTACAAGTAATGGGCTTGCAACCTCTAGGCAAGTCAATCAATTACCAAGTGTTATTGTTGAGAATTGATTCTAGTTCACTATTAATTGCCTCTTTCCAAAAAATTGCATCAATTGACCTCATGGCCTCATCATAAGTTTTGGGATCATTTTCCAAAATGAAAACACTTACAAAATCATCGTCAATCAAGAGTGGTTCAGATAGTGAAGCAGTAATTAAATCAGACCCAAAACTATTTTCCTTTCGCGCCCTTTTGCTTCTCCGTGGTTCCAAAGCAGAATCATCGTTAGTTAAAGAAGAAGCAACAGACAAAACAGGTGCAGTACTAGAGGATGGTAAATCATCACTACAGCGAGAAGAATTCAAGGGAAATATATTTTCAAAGAATTCAGCATCCCTTGATTCAACAATAGTACCACCTGCATAAGAATTGTTAGCACCTTTCACTAGAAATCGATAAGCAGCACTTTGATAAGCATAGCCAATAAAAATGGAATCAACAGTCTTAGGGCCTATCTTATCTCTCTTAAAGCTAGGTATCCCAACTTTTCCCAAGCACCCCCACACTTTCAAGTATTTCAGGTTTGGCGTGTGACCTTTCCACAGTTCATAAGGGGTCTTATCAAGTCTCTTATGAGGTACTCTATTTAAAACATGACAAGCAGAAAGAATAGCCTCCCCCCCCACATGTTATTAAGAAGTTTAGAACTAATAAGCAAGGAGTTCATCATATTTTTGAGAGTTCTGTTCTTCCTTTCAGCAATACCGTTTTGTTCAGGTGTGTAGGGAGCAGTTACTTCTTGGACTATTCCATTATGCTCACAGAAAGCCTTAAGAGTGTTAGGGTTATACTCACCACCCCTATCACTCCTAAGTCTCTTGATCTTCTTATCCAGTTGATTTTCTACCTCTGCTTTGTATTTGAGAAACATCTCTTCTGCTTCATCTTTTGATTTGAGAAGATAAACCATAGTGAAACGAGAACAGTCATCAACAAAAGTAATGTAATATCTTTTCCCACCTCTGCTCTCATGATTTTTAAAATCTCCCAAATCACTATGAACAAGTTCTAGTACTTCGGTTTGCCTATATATTGATTTAAATGGTTTCTTTGTAAACTTGGCTGCAACACACACTTCACATTTTGAAAATTCAATTTTAGAAAAACTTGGAATCAAATTCAAATGTTTAAGCCTTTTGATCGAAGCAATGTTAACATGACCCAATCTAGAATGCCATAAATCAATAAACTCAGCAATATAAGCAGAAGAAGTACTAGCACTTTTATTCATAATTTCAACTTTTGCATCAAGAGTAAATAACCCCCCATTACAAAACCTCTTCCCTACAAACTCCCCATTACGAGTAAGAACAAGTCTATCAGAATCAAAAGAGAGTTGGAGTCCAGCTTTCATGAGTAGACTTCCACAAATTAAGTTCCTGCGCATTTCTGGAACATGCAAAACATTAGTAAGAGTAAGCAATTTTCCAGAAGTAAGAGTTAGAACAATCTTCCCTTTGCCTTGAACATTGGCAGATGCTGAGTTACCCATGAAAACATTTTCTCCATCAACCTTACCATAACTTGTGAACATGTCTTTGTTGGTGTAGATGTGCCTGGTTGCCCCAGTATCAACAATCCATTCAGCAACATTACCAGCTAAATTCGCTTCTGACACAACAACAACTATGTTATCAGTAGCTTCAGCAAGGTTGGCTTGATTCTGCTTCTTGTTTCTACATAACTTAGCCTTATGACCAGGTTTCCCACAGTTGTTACAGTTTCCTTTAAACCTGTACTTCTGAACTCCTCCTTGAGGTCTATGGAAGTTGTTAGAGCCCTTAATTTTCCTAGAGTTATTTGGTTCTACCAGATTTGCTTTGGAGGAAACAGGAAAAATAGACTGATCACGAACAACAGACTGACCTTTGTCCTTAATTCGGTTCTCTTCCTCAATCTTAAGGTGACCTATCAGTTCCTCTAAGTTAGGTCTGTCTTATTGTGCATTAGCTGTAAAGTTTTTCCAAGAAGAAGGCAGTTTTTCAATCGACACAATAGCAAGGGTAATATCACAAATGCACAATCCTTCGGCAGCCATAGCAAGATAAATATTCTCATAGGCATGGATTTGACCAATTATAGGTTTTTCATCATCAACTTGAAAACCTAACCACTTACTAACACAATAACATTTGGTTCCAGCATCGTCAGTTCCATATTTCTTTTCTAAAGCATCCCAAATGGTCTTAGCATGATCAAACAGCATGTAAATATCCAGCAAAGCATTTGACATATGATGCAGTAGCATACCCTTACAAGTTCTATCATCCTTAGCAAACTTTGACTCAAAAGCACCCAAATCAGATTCATCAACAGGTTTAACAACATCATCAAGAAGATATGCAACATCAATTTGTTCCAAATGCATCCTAACAGCCCAACGTTTATAATTTTTCCCATCTAGAGGTTCCATCTTAGACATATCAGGAATCATAAGTTTGGAAGCCATAATCGTCTTTTAGATTGTTGCACTTAAAACAATAAAATAATACTTATATGTTGAAGCGTGAACGATGAGCAGTTTGTCATGACGTGGATGACCACTGTCCTAAAAGACGATTTCGCGCTACCCCGATGCAGTAGAAACAAGCGATCGCCCTCCAGGAATTAGCACGACTCCAAGATATGTGTGCACTCACACACCTCGGATGGAGACCAGAATATTGCCCAAAACCAGAGAGTATTTTTGTGGAGATGAGAAGAGGAGAGTAATCAGTGTGTATCTGTTTTTGACTGAAGAAAGCAGCCCTTTAATAGGCTCCAAAGAGAAAAACGGAAGGCAGGAATATAAGGAATGGAAATCAATTAGGCTTCGGAAATCTTGCTAGCAACGGTTATAGAATACGCTAATAATGGTAATCCGAGATTTTTGCGATTTACACCAAAAATAAAAGAAGGAGATTTAAAACGGACCGCAGACCCACAGTCGCGCTCGCCACGAGCCCGAGCCTGGCCCGGCCGGCGCGCGCGCGCATGTGTGGTGCATCCAACCATCTAGCACTCTATCAAACAAGAAGTGCTAAGGAACTCCTATTAATAAACAAGGTGAAGCATAGCTATTTTTCCAATGTGGGACAAGAGCCTTTTACTTGTTTTTTCCACTCCTCTCTTTGAGGTTTTCTTTTAGAGTAATTGTTGAACTTTCAACATTCCTCTGACATTCTGAAGTATTCCATCTCATCACAGTCTGGTTGCATTTGCTAAGATGCAACGCCTCCAAAGACCGTCGACAAGTCTTCTGGTTCCGTGCATTCCCCTCGCCGATGTGATATACTCCCTGGTCGCTTATTTATTGCTCCATATCTATATTTGGGGTCAAAGTTTACTGTAAGATTTCGTTGATATAAATATTAAAATAATATCATATGAGGTGTTTTTGGATTCATCATAACGTATATTTTCGAAATATTAATTTTTTTTATTATTTTTGCTTACACATGATAAAAGATCTTACTGATCAAATATATTTTGGAGACCGCAAAAAAGTATATGGAGCATACTCATAAGGATGGAGGGAGTACAAATTAGGGTTCCATGCTATTGGACGTACTGTCGACCCGTGCTTTGAAAGCCTTAAATACATTCATTTCTTCATTTATTGCAATCTGCAATGCCCGCCAATACAATTGAACAAAAGGAATTTGGAACCTTAATTATGAATGTCATATTCTTTGGAGTGAAATTTGCTTATTTTCCAATTTTGAATTACTCTCTCCGTCTCATAATAAAGTTTTTGTTTCTCTGTCCAGAGGTCAAACTTTAAAAGTTTTGACCAAATATTCTCATTAATATATACAAAAAAATATACTTATGTAGGATCTCGTTAGGTTCGCATCAATGTGTACATTCATAATATCAACTTTTTATATTTTTTTATTAATACGGAATTGAAGATATTGAATGTCAAAGGTATATTTTGAAGACCGTGCAAAAAGAAAACAATCAATATATTATGGGACGAAGGGAGTAGTAAATTTTTACTCTAACAAAGTTAGTTGTCTACCATCATATTTATCGCAATCTTACAACAACTGATGTCGCAAAAAAATTATAATAAAGTCCCAATTCTTGCTCATAAAAAAGAAAATTGAAGATATAATGGAAACGCGAAATTGGTGATTAAGCCCCCTAAGTTTGCTCAAAAGTGAGATTATCCCCTCAAGTTTCACTTGTGGTGATTAACCCTTACCCAAATGTGAGATTACATACTTATTATAATATTCAGCCATTTTCTCATTAGTAAATAAATTTTTTAATACTAAGATATTAGATTATTCATATTTTTATACAACTTATCCTTCCTGGTAAGGCTATGTGGAAGATGAGAATAATTGCATAGTAATAGGGCCTAATCTGGCAAAAATTCTCAATGGTACCATCTAAGTATTGACTTTTGCTAATGATACACAATTTTTAATTGGCTTCCTAATGGTACCATTATAGTATTGACTTGTTGAGTGCTGTGATCAAACCGTTAAATAAAACTTTAGATAATCACCCCCTCCCCTGTCTCTCTTTCATTTTTCTATTTTGAGCTTTACTCCACTACTTTATTCCCAAGTATACATTCATCTGCTACTCCCCAGATTGGATTCCGTTGACCAATGATTTATCTACTTAGATTCCTTTCTTTTGGAGGAAAGAGAAAATCATTAGTGGGTTGGTGAGCACGTACCACTAACCACCACCACCACGATCACCATAGCCATGGATTCTATCCTCCTAGTTTTCCTTGCACTCTCTTTCTGAGCCCTAGTAGGAGGAGAGAGAAAGAGGAAGAGAAATTAAATTATACTTAACAAAAAACAATTTACAAATTACCCAAAAAAAAAAGGGAAGAACAGTTTGAAGATTAATCCGGTTTGTGAAGAAACAAATTAGGTTCCTCAATTTCTTTTGGATTATTGTCATCTGATGTACAATAAATTCTTCAAATTGGTGGTATTTTCGAATCGGTAATTTCATTTTAATAATACCTTTGTTTTACAAATCTCTTAGTCTGACATAATTTTGATGAACCCTAGCCCTGTTTTATTCATCAGTTTCTTCGATATCCGGGTTTTTCTCGACCGCATTGATAACGAGCGTCCTCTCCCCTTCATTGAGGTTAAGCTGGTCTGCTGCGTTTTTCACGGGCTTGGTTGATGCAGTGCGATGAAGACAGTGCTATGGAGATAGTGATGCAGATGGTGTTAATGGAGGTTCCTGTTTCAATAGTGCTAAGCATCTAAACAGCCCTTGAAATTCACAACTTGGAGAAGACAACCGGGTGGGAGGTGGGATTAGAGATGGAAGGTGGAGGTTGTTGGGCAAATGAAAATAATGTTGATATTACTCTAAAAGCTGGAAGCTTTCTTCTTTTCTCTTCTAAAAATAAACCTTTGTCTAATTTCAGATTGCTCCCTCATTCATTCACTTGATGGTTATAGTTATTGGTTTCATGACAAGTTGAGCTGCGAGCTCGTGATAAAGAAATTCAATCAAGCATGCTAACATAACCTTTGTTTAACAGTTTGATCATAATACTCAACAAGTCAATACTATAATGGTACCATTGGGAAGCCAATTAAAACTTGTGTACCATTGGCAAAAGTCAATACTTGGATGGTACCATTGAGAATTTCCCTTTTGTTTATGTACGTTTGTACTTAATATGTATGATTTATGTATTTAACATATCTTATATCATCATAAATGATTTTTGAATTTTTTTTTTCCCAGGTTTTTTTCCTAAAAAAATACATTTATAAAGAAAAAAACATGGTTATATATATAAATAAGTGTGTAATCTCACATTTGGGTAAAGTTGTGAGGGTTAATCACCACAAGTGAAACTTGAGGGCATGTCCAATAAAAAAACAAGAGGTTCTCTCTATAATTTTTATTCCTAAGTTCCAAGTATTGGAAGAAAACTCTATTTTTCCTTTTCTCCCTCCTTGTTTTCGCTGGATAAACATCTACACTAAGTCCTTCAAACCCTATGTTTACATTGTTCTTTGCTCAATGATTCAATACCTTCGTTCTAATTGTCATTGAATTGTTACCCTACACCTGTACACCATCATGGAGCGTTCTCAATCCACGTCAAATTTTGTGATATGGCATCGAAAGCAAGGTCCCATCTTAAAAACTCCTATCGAAAATTTCATAAATCATCTAATTGATGTCTCCTTGATCCTGGTCGGAAAATTTATTGATAAACGAGATTTCTCAGTGAGACATATTCAGGAATGGGGGGATACTTGGATTACCAAAGGTCGTATCACAGTAACCAAGGAAGGTAAACTAGTCTTCTTTCATTGCATAGAGTTTGAAGATAAGGCGGTTATATTGGGGTTATATGATACGATGAATTTCAGAGGGGCACTCCTGATATTAAAAGCATGGAAACCTATAGATTCCTTCATATCATTCAATTTTTCAGAAGCTGTGTTATGGATAAAACTAGAAGGAATCCCTTTAGTTTTCAGCTCTAAGTCAATAGCAAATTTGATCTTTTGTCGTATAGGAAGAGTCCTGCACTTTGAAGATGCCTATGAAAGACCAGGTCTTAAGAAATTCTTCCGTGCTCTATTGTGGATTAAGACTAAGGCTTCGTCGATTCCCGGGTTATTTATAGAAGTTCAAGAAAGTAAAACAATTTGGGTTGATATTCGTTATGGAGTATTTATTTTCTGCAAAAGATGCAGTCGTATAGGCCATAAAAGTTCTTCATGTTCCAAATCATGGGAGAAAGCTAAAAATGGAGTAGACATTGCTATTGCAGAGGCATGTAATGCTTCCTTGTACACCAATAAGCTCCTCGGACTTCCTTATTTACCTTAATTCCTAACTACAGTAGTCAGGCTGGACGAGCCAAGGATCCGGCGGTTGAAAACTCTAGCAATAGCTCCGATAACGGAGATGATGACGGAGCTAACTCTGACAACAACGGTGATGAGGAATAGGAAATGAAAATCCCATCCTCCAATCAGGACTCCAGCTCTAGAAGTAGTAACAGTAGTAACTCTAATAACTCAGGCCCATCCTAAAGGTTTTGTTCAGGAACTACGAGGTAGGTGAAAATAGTAAGCGTGCTTTCCAGCGGGCTCCAGTGCACCGAGAAGAGCTTGATAAAGAAATGGTTTGGGCCAGTCCTTTGGACCATCAAACAAACTTTTACATCTCAGTTTAAAGGGAAATGGGTAAGAAAGTCGGTAAGGGTATAAAGGGTATTTCAATTTGCAAGCATTCTTTCAAGAAGAAGAAGAAAAAACCCATTTGGCAGAAGGTGAATGACGCGGCTGTGGTACCTGATTTTTTTACTGTCTTAATTAACGGTCTCAATCCCACAAAAGTCTCTCATTGAACTATGAGTTTTAGAAAACTTTAAAATCGCCACCCTATTAATATCTGAATAGGGACAAATTTATTTAATGAATCATTTTATAATCAATTTCAAGAAATATCATTTAAAACAATGATGACTTCATATGGATAAGGCTTTTTTAAAAAATTGGTCTTTCATACCATGAGATAGGATTCAGGGTTTAGGTTAAAAGGTGCGAACGTCTGGAACTCGTCTCCTCTTCCGTTCTATAGAACGGGCTCTTACTAAATGCGTTATTTTTCATTTTAAAGTAACATGGCTATTAAATAAGAAAGAAAATCACATAATTTGCACATATACACACCAACCATTTTTATTTATGACCAATATATCATTTGTACATGGTAGGTTTGAGCAGTGAAGTTGCAAACGTTCCAATCATTGCGGGATTGGAATCCACTCATGGATCAAAACCATCGTAGTTCGATCTTATGTCTCACCCTAAATGGCTCCATTGGGGAAGAAAAGGAAAGGAAAATAGATTATGAATAATTCACCTTTAGAATTAAACGAATCTATTTGAAATGAGGTAATCACTGCAATTAATGATTGAAATGAGATTAAGATAATCACCTTAATTAGTGATCAAATATGAAAGAGGATCAAGATAATCACCTCAATTAGCGATTAAAAATTGAGGTTAAGATAGTCACCCTAATTAGTGACTAAACTTAAAAGGAAAGATAATCACCTTGATTAGTGATTAACAATGAAGGTTAAGAAGTAATCACCATAATTGGTGATTATTCAAGGTTTAAGATAATCACTATAATTAGTGAATAAATGAGAAAAAAAATTGCCCTAATTAACGATTATTAAGGTTTAAGATAATCACTCTAATTAGTATTGGGTCATTTAATTTAAATAGATTTGCAATTTTTCCTCTTAATTGAAATTGGGTCATTTAATCCATATACTATGATATATTGGGCCCAACATGCAACATTTGTAACATTGGTTGCTCATTTTATTAAAAAGAATTGAGGAATTATTTATGAAAATTATGCATAAACATCTCCATGTTTTTCATTAATGAGTGTTGTAATAACTATTTACAAAAATAACTATTATTACAACCATATGTACAAATTCTATGATCTATACATGTCTTCAATCTTTATCTTCACCATGATGCTCCTTGATCTTCATCCTCTTTAATGGACTTTGTAATTCATGTTTATTTGTAAACTTGTGAAAATTAGAGATTAATTAACCTCTTTGATTTTGATTTTTTATGATAATTTTTATTGATTTTTGTTTACATAATAAAATGAGTCATTTTAAGAGAAACTTAAAAATTTCATGATTTTTAATTCACATTTTTGTATGAAAAGAAAACATTTTTTATGAAACTTGAGTTAATCACTTTATTTTATTTTTCAGATTGCACTTTTATCCTGTACTGACTTGTAAAATTCATAACTTTTTGTAGAAAGAATAACATTGATCATGTGATATATTTATGGATAGGTCACTGAGTTCTTTATTTTGTGTCAAAATTTCACAAGCTTTTAGTGACAACTCGAATTATAGTGAATTTTATACCAAAACTGGTCAAAACAGGACCTTTATCCAATTTGTTCTTTGAAATCCAACTTGCTGAACTTATTTTGAAGATAATTTTGGTACGAACATTCTAGACACTTTGAAGAACTAGATCAGAAATTTTCACTCTAATTGGACATTGTGAAGACCCTTTTTTATTCATTTTTTTAACTGAAGAGAAAATCAATTTTCTGGAATTTAGTGATTTACATGAACGGTTTCGTAAAAATAAGATAAAATTGTATAAAATTCATATGAACATGATTTTTATAATTTTGGAAAGCTACTGATGTTTTATTTAAATTTGATGTTTTAGTTATATCTAAATTATTTCATTTTAATTATTAACAAGACAAGCTTATGTGGTACTAGACAAAATTAGTTTTGCACAACAATGTTATATGATTTTTAATTATTTATACAAAATTTGTTTTTTTGAAATTCCAAAGCGTAGTTGCTGGAAACATCTTGCACTTCATAGGAAAAATATTACAGCCTATCAACTATTTAGTTAATGCAGACGAAAAATGAAATAAATTAGGAAATTAAAACTGATTATAATTACAACATAACATTTTTTTATGGAGATGTTTATGCATAACTCTTCTTGAATTTTTGTATGAAAACATGTTTTTTGGTGATGAACAACTAGATTAAGAAAAATCACATAATCACATTGTTTTCTAAGAGTCTCCCTATTAGAGTTGACTATTCTAGGTGGGGTGATGTAAGGTTGGGAACCTATTAGGGCTTCCACATACCCAAATCACTCTAAAAATTAAAAAAATGATAAGAAGAAACAAGGAGAAAGTTAGTATGTGATTAAGAAGATAATCAAGAAAATAACAAGAGCTTCAACTTTACCTTGCTAGCTCAATGATGCACTTCCTTTTGCAAACCTTTTTATTGTGATTTTCTTAATTTCTAAGTGAGTTTCTAAATCCATTTAATTACTAACATAAACCCCTTTTTTTGTGTTTTTCTTTTGATGAACTTCTTTACTTACTAATTACTTTCCTAACTTCTACTTTCTTTTTCTTGAATGAGATTTTTTAGAGGAAAGAAGTAGAGAAAATGAGAGTAGTATTGAGAGAAGTTGTAAAATTAAATTGATTTTAGCTCAACTTGTCTTTGAAGTAAAAAAATGAGGGTACGTATTTATAGGGAAATGAGGTGGATGAATTATGGTTTCAAAGAATTAGAAAATCAGATTTTTAACCCAAAAAAAATCAGATTTTTCCCATCCTAAATCACTCTGATGACATCACCCTAATGACATCATCAAATTTTTTTGGAAACGCAAATATTCTTATTCTTTTTGGATTTTCTCATCAATGAGGCAAAATCAGATTTCAGAAAATATTCTTCCTTAAATACATCCTAATACGTAAAAATGCATCGAAACGTGAAAAACGAAACTGATTGGATCACTGCGCCAAACGCAGGAGCCTGCGCTAGGCACAGCTCCGTATGATAGGCGCAGGGCCCTGCGTCTGGCGCAAGATGTTGTTGTGTGCTAGGAGCACAATCATGCATCTGGCGCATGATCATGTGCCTGGCGCACAACTCGAATCCACCGGAAAAAATCCGGATTCTTGCCTCTTACACATGGGATTTGATTCTTATTCTCACTCCTTTTCATGATTCTTATTCCTTAACTGAGGGATAAAGGATGTGATTAGTGGATAAAGAATATATTCTTATTCTTTATTCAATGAACAATGACTGGACCATCAAGAAAACTGATTACTACCGGTTTTGGGGGACAATTAAAATCCTGGCGCCTAATTGCGAATCGTTTTTTCTGTTTTTCGAAAAACAATTCACGAAAACTCGTCAAATGATTAAAGACAAACATGATTATACTACGAATCATTTTCTTAAACCGGTGGTTGTAATTTTTGACTACGACTTACTTAGAATTACATTCCTAAGCCTGAATTGTATGACTAAAACGCGAAAAATGGAAAACCATACGATGGAATGAAACTCGCGTTCGAGGCGAAAGACGCCTTTGACTACGACTTACGTAGAATTAAATTCCTAAGCCTGAATTCTTGACGGTTTTCGTTATTTTTATTTCTTTTCCAAATCTTTATTTTAAAATTTTATGCACAACAGGGGTTCAAAATTTGGTGTCTACAGAATGCCCCACATTGGTCGAATTTTGGATGAAATGATGACCAATGTTTGAAAAGACACAAAATTTTGACAGAAAATTTCTTTTGAGATAACATATTCTCCATAGAAAATAGTTATCATCAGTGCTCTTTTGAAAACATGATTTGCGACTTCTGACAACGCTTTAAGTAGAAAATCCCAGTTAATTTTCTAAAACTGGAAATGCGACTCTCACGTCGTCTTAGATAGAAAATCCCAATAAATTTTCTAAAATTGAAAATGCGACTTTATTGTCGTGTTAGATAGAAAATCCCAATTAATTTTCTAAAATTGAACATGCGACTTTATTGTCGTCTTAGATAGAAAATCCCAATTAATTTTCTAATATTTGAAAATGCGACTTTAATGTCGTCTTAAGTAGAAAATCCCAATTAATTTTCTAAAATTTGAAAAATGCGACTTTATTGTCGTCTTAGATAAAAAATCCCAATTAATTTTCTAAAATTTTAAAAATGCGACTTTATTGTCGTCCTTTTTTTGTAGTCCTCCGACTTTGTCTTTTGTTAATGTGAGAGATTCCGACACTTAATTAACAGGTTGACTCCAGTTTTTTCTTACAGTTTTTCATGGCCTTGATGACAAGCAAATTGTCAAATCACCATCACTTACTCCATGTGTTATCATGTCACCTTAAATTAGAACATTGTCAGGTCATGTCACCTTAAAGTGATGCATTGTTAAATCATGTCACCTAAAAGGGTTGACCAAAGGTTATTACCCTCTAGATGAACTATGGTGGACCAACTGTCATCTGGCAAAATTTTATCTGTTTTTTCTCGAAAATCTTTCAGAAATTTTTCATGCATAATGCTTATTCGCTTTATCGGAAAATGATGATCACTATATAAAATAGATTGATCAAGGTCATTATTTTGGATGATTATTAGGAAAAGGGATTGTATCAATGTGCTTGATTCATCATTGACACTGTTTATCGATGTTCGGCTTCAGCAAAAATTGTCACACCACAAATGCTTGGTCATTAGCCATTGTTAGGGATGCTCCTTATTACCCTATGGACATAACACAATCCTATTATCCATGGCATGGCTCATGGATGATCATCTTTCTTCCATCTATAAAAGGGAATGGTTCTTTCATTTCCACATACTTTTGCACTACCTGAATTTCCCGTTCTGACAATCGATGATGATTACCTTCAATGGCTCTTGGATGATATTGGTCAAAACAATGGTTTAGACGGGTCTACCATGAAGAGGAAGAGAGTTTGAGAGAAATATCATGTTTATCATGGCTCTTGGCTGATATTTGTGAGGATTTTTGTTGTTTGAGAAGTTATATGTGCGATAACACCTCTTGTGAAAGTTGTTTAGTGTCAATGAATTTTCTTCATTTTTTTTCCTTTTCTCTTAAATTTAATATTACCTTCAAATTAGCTTCACAAATGTTCTTCAATTGACTAAAATCAGCTAACTAATGTCCTTCTGCAATTCCTTGCCTGCCTTTAACTTTTGTAGTTTATGTCACTAGTGCAAAGTTGGTCTAAGGTAACATGTATGAGGTAACACCTTGGTAACACTGAATCAATATGTAACACTTTTTTATAAGTAACATTTTGAAGTACCACTTTTTCAATTAAGGTAACATTTTAATGTAACACTTTCAGATAGGTAACATCTTTAGGTAACACTTACATATTGGTAACATTTTAAGGTAACACTTTAGGATAAGTATTTTTTTAAGAGTATAAAAATAATTTTATTATAACATTATGATTTTTCAAATTACTTCGTATTATTTCTTATAGGAGCAACGTACTTAACAAACTCATCTTCTCTCAACAAAAAAATAGTCATCTTAAATCAATTGAGGGCTGATCCCAAAATTATTGTTGGCGCTTAATCAGCCGTCAAAGAGAATTAAACTCCAAAAAAAAAAAACATTTACTTTATTTTCAATTCTAATTACAAAGTAATACTGCTTAGGTTTCAGTGTTTCACCACCGCCTCCTTCTTCGTTTCAGTCAGACTCGCTCGCTCTCCTTCTTCATTCATATAACTGGCTTATTTTAAAAGCGTTTATTAATTATAATTATTAATTTAATTATGTATTGGATATCCTCATTTTATTTTATTTGGAATGTTATTGATCTGTTATGTTTTAATATATTTATTATTTTACTTTTATGAAGTTATTACTAACAATATCGTTATTATATATTTTCGATTTCAATATTTGTTGAGTAGTATTTACCCAAAATACGAAATCAAATTGTTGCTTTTATCAATTTGGACCGGTTTCCCCGATCCCCTTGTTTTCCCTTGTTGGTTCATTTGAGAACCCAAAACCGAAACACCCCCTAGGCCCTATCCTTGTCGGTCAGCTAAACCCAAATAAACCCCCCAAACCCCGCCTTCTCTCTGACCCTGAAACCCTCTCTCTCCTCTCACACACTCTCTCAAACCCTCGTCTCTCTCCTTTGCCTCGCCGGTGTGCGCTTACCCACCGCCAGTTGCCGGTTCTTGGACCGGAGCTCTGTCGTGTCCTATTCCTTCCTCGCACCTTGCATCTCTCTCATTCCTCAGTGTTGTTGTTGGTGCTGCTTGTTTTTCGTCGCATCTATCTCTTTTTCCTTGTGGTGGTGCTACTCCTCTGTTGGTGTTGCCGCTACTACTACTGTCCTTTCTCTCCTCTCGCGTCTATTGTTGTCCTGTTCCACGATCTTCTCTCACCTCTGCACCATTGTTGCCGTTGTTGTTGTTGCTTGTGTGCTGCTGGTGCTGCCGTGGCTCTACACCTCCTTCCTCTCGCTGGTTGCGCAGCTCGTGGCCGGTGGTGGTGCCGCCATCGAGCTTCTTCGTCTATTGTTGGTACTACTTGGTTTTGGTTTATGATAAAACTAAGTTGCAAATAGTAGAATAACAAACTAGTATAAACCCTCACTCTGCATTCTTTCTCTTTCTCTTAATTGTTAATAGGGCTAAATTTTACTTGTACTACTAAAGTTGAAAATATTTATAATTGAAAATATTAATGTTGTTGTATTGGATTATTCTTATTTGTAACAGAATTGAAGATTTTAATGTTGTTGTATTGGGTTTTTTTGCTGGTTAATTGAAATTCTTCCATGCGATAATTATCTATCAAAATGTGTTATGCAAACCGTGACTTGTGGGTAGTAGAAGAGGTTGGATACCTGCTGTTGGACTGGAGAGGGATGATAAGTTGACAACATGGAGCTCTTATATTGTGTACACAACATTGCTATCTATAGATTTTCTGGAGTTTTGCAGACTAAGCTTTTCTAAGACAATGACAAACATGAATATGACTACTTTAATCTACACCTTGTTTGGATCTAGCTATTTATTCACCATTTATTGGGTTATCTTTGCTTACTGGAAGCTTGTTTCTAGTTCCATAAACAACTGAAGAGTAGATTAGAAGGTTTAATCCACTTTCTCAAGCTGTAAAATCAATCTGTAACTAGTTGATGATATGCTTATCGGAAGTCATTTGCTTAGGTCATAATATTTTCTTTCTATTTAAGTTATCCAGCTCCAAGTGGTTTGGCTAACTATTGAGCTGCCTCTAATACCACGTAGTATCTTGTTGTTTTTTTTTCCTTGAATAAATTGCGGACCCTTGCTTATGGATCTAACTTTTGTAATATTTAGCAATGAGACAACCTTCCTGTAATACGAAGCTGTCATTGTTGGAGATAGCTCCCTTTCCTTTCTAGTGTTATGAAGTATTAACTATTTGTAGCTGTTTAAGAATTCAATCTCTGACTGTAATTCACTACTTGATAGAATCTTCTGATTTCACAGTTCGCAGTTGTTCAGATGGAATGTCTTGTGTGTTTTGTGCAGTCTCGCCCTTTTGGTGTGTCTCTTCTCATTGCGGAGCATGATTAAAAATGGACCAAGCTTGTAAGTTAAAATTTCACTGGAACAATACTGAATTTGTTTTTTATTAAATTCTACCTCATCCGTAGTCTTGGTGCTTTTGGTGTTCGTCTATCAGAAGCTTGAACCTTCTTATGTCTGCTGTGTAGATACTATACAGATCCTTCTGGTACATTTTTGCAGTGTAGTGCAAAGGCTATTGTTTATGGTTCTGTACCTCCTTTTTGTATGGAAGTTAGAACTTGGTAACGTAGTATATAATGTATTTGCCATCACCAGGGTAGCTACTACCTAGCAAGGTTATACATGGAGCACGATTGAAGCTTCTCAGTCACATCATATGATGCATGAAGCTCATTTCTGTATATAATTGGTTTTTTGTCCTTTTATACGATCTCTTATCATTTCAAGGTTATTTGATTTAAGAACCTGTTTGCTTTAACATTAAGAATTAAAACCAGTTTAATTTCAAATTATTTGGTCTATATGCTTGTTTAATTTCAGATTATCATCTTTGAATACTTTATCATCTTTCAAATTTGATGTATAAATTGTTTGAAAACTAAAAGGGGGATAGTGGTGTCGTTTAGGCCTTTGTAACGCAGTAATCAAATTAGCTTTTTTCAAATTTGATGTGGCTAAGAATTGTATTGAACTACAACGTTCATCTCTGTAATTCTTCTCCACTAACATTCATATGAATTTGGCTTTTGCTAGAGCATCAAATGTTCCTCTAGAGACTAGGCTTGTGTTAAATAATGAATTTTCATCTCTATTACTCTTCTCTGTTATCATAAAAGACTTTGAAGATCTTTTTTTGTTCTTACTGCAGGATGATGAAGATAATGGCATGATGCTTCGGGAAACATGCATGTATGGATAGAGTGATGGAATAGAAGACGAAAGAAAGAAATGACCTAAAGATTGTTTTAGGTTTATTTTAGGAGAGTTATATATATTATTATTGGATTTTTAGATCAACTATTTATATTTGATGCAATAGTATATTTTCAATTGATGATTACTACTCTTTGTCTCATTCTTTACAATGACCGTTGAGTATTTTTACTCATTTATATTTATAATATCATTTTATTTCATCTTCGTTTATTTCGTTTGTAAGTTTTAGTATTATTATCATTGTATATGTGCCGACAAATTAAAAAATATTACTAAGAGACATGTGAAATAGAAGTGTTACTATAAAGCTAGCTAATAAAAAAGTGTTGCCTAATATCTAGAAAGTGTTACATATACTGACTTAAAATGATACCTAACAACTAATAAAGTGTTACTATAATTCAAGAGATGACATAGAAAATGCTACTATAGATGGAAAAGTGTTACATAAAAATTTATAAGTAACACTGTAAAAATGCTACATTAGTTTTAAAAAAGTGTTACATTAGAGAATTTTGAGTAACATTTGAGAAAGTGTAACATTAGCATTGAAAAGTGTTACCTTAGAGAATAGGTAGCACGGGCAGATGTTTCACCTATAAAAGTGTTACCTATTGCCTAAAGCAACACTTTTAGGCTTTTAAGTAACACTTTTGGGGTGATACTTTAGGCCATTTATGCACTAGTGTGTGCTTGAATTTATTTGTACCTAAAGCTGGTGCACGAGAATAATAATAGTTGTGAGAGTGCAACAATAGATTTGGGCTGGTGTCGTTTATGTTGTTAAATTCAGATCCTCTTATGCTTTATCGACACTGCTCGATTTCACCCTCTTTGATCTAATATTGTCTTCATACTTGTTTGTATTTTTAGGATATGATGAATTTTGTAAATGATGTTGTTCATGTTGATGTAGAACAGTCCCAGTTCACTAGGTCCAGATTTAAAGTCAGACGATGTAAAAGAGAGGTTTGGGTTAACTTGGTTGGCTGGAGTCAAACTTGTTAATTGGAGTTACATTTTTTTGATCCTTAGGTTTTCTCCTAGTTTGCCATAGCTGTTATTGGCAAAGCTTACTTGAAATTACGGTTAATTCTAGACTTCTAGTTACATAGTTTGTGTTTGGTTTCATAGTTTGTGTTTGGTTTACTTGGTTTAATTCAAGAGGTGATTTTGGTAAAAAGTAAAAAGCAATGTGGTGTAAGGGTCTTTGATTTATGCTAACTTGGAAAATTATATGATCAGATATGGTGATAAAAGGCATGTATATGAGTAGTTCTGAGCTAGTATTGCTGGAAAGTTCTATTCTGTCTTTCATTTTTCTTTTTTTCTTTTTTTCTTTTTCACATAGTCCATAGCTCAATAGGCGTACCACTTCAACCTTCCCCCTAAAACCCTAACAACAGTTAATTCCTCCTTTCCAAAATCTACTAGGCTGTTATTGTGCTTAATTTATTTAATCGAAAAACTAGAGTTAGAAAAAAATCGAATTTTCGGATCGGATCTAAAGTATGAAAATTCGGATTGGATTGGATTGGATTGGATTGGATAGGATTGGAACTCTAATTGGTTTGGATTCGGATTGGAAAAGTGAAATCAAAATTTTGTTCGGATCGAATTGGATTAGGCCCTAATCCAAACCGTACACCGAACTTTCACTCCTAGTCAGTATGTAGAGAAAGTAAAGCGCAAAATTAATTTGTCTTTCTCGCGCTGCTCGTAGTTTACCCTTGGCTAATATCGCACCTCTACAATGTTTATATATTGGAGAAAGGATGACTTATAAGTCTAATTGGTGGATACATTAGCCATTCTTTCTGTTTTTATGTGGTCTATACAAGCAACTTTTATTTGTTAATAGTTTTAGAAGTATTGCCTAATGTTTTTTTAAAAAAATTAAAAAACTGGAAGCATAGTTTTCTTATAATGATAAAGTTTCACGAGCATTATGTAGTGCATAGATTTGCTGGACTGTCGGTTGATGCAAATTGAATGTTCTAATTCTTGGCAAGCTAATAAGGCATTTTAGATGGGACGGATAGTCATGTGTAGGCTTGAGGTAAGTTAAGAATGAGTCATATCTCGCTCATAAAGAAACCTGCAAACACTAACGCCTTTTTTAATTTGGGTATTCTCCTCCTTATTGTCTGCTTGTAAAAGTTTGTGTTCTATTGATTATTGGGTGCTTGTAAACGTTCTGATTCTTGGCAAGGCATTTTAGATGCCTCTTCTTGCATGAAATTTTCTAATTTAGGTATACTCTTCCTTATTGTAGTTTGGAGATCTTGATTTGAGAAACGTTAACGCATCCACTTCACTCGGGGTACGATGTTGCGACTTGGAGAGGTAACTGTTGGAGTTATTCCGAGTCCATTATATGATTGTTGTAATATTCAGGTGAGAATTAGTCATTACGGATCTAATTTAGTTCACTGAAATTTTGATCTTTGATCCCTATGGTTGCGTATCTTTACATTATATATGTGTGATTAGCTTAGCTCATGGTTGCTATGCTGAGTCCGATGTAAGTTGCTATGATAAAGATGATGAGGCTTTTGTCTTTTATCATTATTATTATTTATAATTATATTGGGAAAATCGACTTAAAATGTAGCAAGTATCAATGGTGTGTGAAATATATTAGCTTTTCAAGTTTATAGTGTTTGATTTGTGAAGTAGTTTTTAAATTATATATGTTATAGAAGGCACTCATTTAGCTTTCGACTACCTTCGTAGCTTTAAGCTATCTTTTTTCGACTCCTAATTTTAGCTAGTTCACAGTAAGCTAGTGAAAGTAGCTTACCAACTAAGTTACTTTTTCATCTAAATTTTTTGCTTTCTACCAATTTTATAGTTATTTTAAGCTTTGAACTAGTTTTGCGGAACCTTTGTAACTTTCAGCTACCACTTTCTCAGCGTTAAATGGCCTTTTAAGCTAACTTTTATATGCAAGAGAAGTAAAGGAAAACATAACGAATATATACTTATATCTGGGAGTTAACTAAGATGAACTGTCTCATGCAGTTTAAAAGTTTGTCCTTTTGTCTGATAGCCGAGAATGTATGTCTCAAGTTTTCTGATGAATTGATGCATCCTTGTGCAGGTAACCAGGGTATACATGGGAAAGGAACATGCTGATCGAAATAAAGTTCATGTTTAGTTGCTAATACGAGTTTTGTGTTTTTATACTCCAACATTTTAAACTTGCTTCATGTTCCATCTTATTTCAATTTTTGTTGTTTTATTCTTATGCTTCTTCATAATAATTTATGTTGTTAGTGCATATTATCACGAAGTGTTGCTGTTGTTTAATTACATTTTATGAACTAGATTACAGTTTGCTCATTTTTACTGGTGCAGTTGAATATATGTTATTAAGTTCTTATTTTGCAGTTGTGAATACCATTATCATTTGGTCATTGTCATTAAGTGTTGGCATAAACACTTAAAACAAGTATGATACTGTGATAATGCTCTTCCTGCTGCTGGTCTGCTAACATGTGTGATACCCGTGTAATAAATGCTCTTCCTGCTACTGGTCTGCTAGCAGTAGCTGGATTTTTTTTTTGTTTTAAGAAAAGATACAAATGCTCCGGTTGAAAGGAAGAACCGGAGCATTTATTAGCTCAAATGCTTCGATTTTCCCTTATAAACCGGAGCATTTGATCTTTTTGCTAGTGAAAAAAAGCTCAAATGCTCCAGTTTTAATGACAACCGGAGCATTTTAAAAAAAAAATGCTCCGGTTCAAAACCGGAGCATTTGTAAAATTCTCAAATGCTCGTATGACATTTGCTACAGGCCAAATACGGAGCATTTGTGGGCTTTTTAACCGGAGCATTTGAGCTTTTTTGTACTAGTAGTGGTTTTTTTTTAAGTTTGTAGGAAATGGAGGCTCTATGTCTCCTTATGTATGAAATGGAGTACCCCAATTAGGATGAATAAAAAATATGTTTGTGAGAATTATCTGCTTGTGAGAAATTCAATGTGAACACAATTCTAAACACGTGCACACTTTAACATTAAATATGACATGCAAATCATAATTAACCAATCATATGACACATAAAAGCATAACGTTTAAAACCTTAACAAACAATAACATACTTGCATGTTTCATCATTTTCCTTTTTCTCTTTTTTCTTTTTTTGTTTTTTCCCTTTTTTTGTCTTTTTTTTATTTTCTTTTTTTACAATTTTATTTTCTTCTTTTTCTCTTTTTTTTTTTTTGCATACATTATGTGAATATCTAGGAACACATGGTATGTTTATTAAGAATAACTAGATAGATTACAAAATCCACAAACTGCTTGGTTACTTGACCATGACAATTACAATTACTTTGATGCCTAAGCGTAATATTTCTTCAACTGATCAAGATTAGTAAAATGGGTGAATTCATTTCCATCAAAATCCATTAGCTTTACTGCTCCAGCCGTGGTAACATGCTTGACTAGGAATGGCCCAGACCAGTTAGGCTTGATTTTTCCTCGAGGATCATGCAATGGAGCTCTATTTTCCTTTAAAACTAGATCACCTTCTTGAATGTGCCTATCTCGAACCCTTTTGTTAAATGCACGAGCAATTCCCCGCTGATAGAGTTGAATGTTATGCAAAGCTTGTAGTCGGCGCTCATCTGCAAATGCAAGCTCATCATAACGAGTTATGTACCATTGCTCTTCCGAGATTTCACTTTTTGCTATGACCTTGAGAGATTGTATCTCCACCTCAACCAGTAGGACTGGCTCCATCCCGTAAACCAAAGAATACAGGGTTGTTCCTGTTGGAGTTCTGATTGATATTCTATATCCCAAAGGGCATATGTTAGTTTGTCATGCTCAGTCATCTTGGCAATAATAATCTTGATTGTCTTATTGGCTGCTTCCACCGCTCCATTTGTTTGGGGATGATAAGGTGAGGACAGATGATGCTTGATTGCATATTTTGCAAGAGTAGTCTTCAAATGACCCTCAAATTGTGATCCATTATCAGAGATGATTTCAAAAGGTATGCCATACCGACAGATAATGTTGTTAATCACAAATTTCGAGACTTGCTTTGCCCCTAGCTTTGTAAATGATGCAGCTTCAACCCACTTCGAAAAGTAATCAATTGCTACAAGAATATATTGATGCCCATTTGAAGCCTTTGGATGAATTTGTCTTATTATGTCTATGCCCGAACTTGAAAATGGCCAAGGAGAAGTCATATTATGTAGTAACACAGGTGGCATATGATTGAGATTATCAAATATTTGACATTGCTTGCAGGCGCGGATAAAGCTGATGCAATCACCTTCTAGAGTACTCCAATAGAAACCTGCTCGCAAAATCTTACGAGCCAGCATTCTTTCGTTCATATGGGGTCCACATTCACCCCCATGAACTTCTTCCATGATGGCTTGCTTTTCGCTGTCATTCACGCAGTGTTGCAGAGTACCATCAAACCCTTTGTGATATAGTCTGCCTTTTAGAATGAGAAAATGAGTGATAAGTCGGTTTTTATTTGCATTTAAGTAGGTCTTAAGTCTCATTTTCATGTAGTTTTTAGTGCATCTTAGATCTAATTGCATGATTTCAATAGTTTTTGAACCATTATGTTATTTCGAGATACTTTTGGCTCTTCTTTGTGATTTTCTGGTTCTTGTGACTGGTTGTGGCAAAGAGAGGATAAGATGGTTCATAGATGGTCTAGTTGGCGATTCCTGGATGCGAGAAGATGAGTTTGAGTGCTTTGGTGTTGAAAGAATGATGATATTGAAGCATATTCTCTTTGCGGGACCACGCACATTTCTGCTTGCCCGAGCGAAGAGGCGCACGCCCAAGCACATTTCCGTTTGCCCATGCAAATATGTGAAGGAAAAGTAGAAAACCCTCTGTCTCGTGTGCACGCCCAAGCAGGATTTTGCTTGCCCGTGCAACATGGCGCACGCCCGTGCAGTTTTCAGCTTAGCCGTGCAAGCTACTATCCGCCTATTTTCCGCGACTTTAATTATTTCCTTTTCAAGTTTTTGTAAACTATATTAGGTTTTATTAAACATACTTTTGGGCAGTTTTTGATTACTGGAGAATAGAGTATTACTTTTTAGAGAGCTTTTTGAGAGAAAACTCCATTATTGAACCTTGATTACTACAAGTTGGCTACTTGATTGATTCATTGAAGTAAAGAATAAGTTTTTCTAATTTCCTCTCTTTCTTTTATTGTTATGTCTTCTTATTTATTTCTCAATTATTTTGTTATTTCAATTATGAGTGAGTAGTTCTATAATCTAGGGTTAAGTTGAACCCTAGCAATGATTAATGCATGAATTCCCCCCATAATCCCATTTTAATGTGATTAGTTATCCTTGCTTGATTGAATTGTGCTTATTTTCATTATCATACTAGGGATAGGTGATTTTGAATTGATTCCTTATTTCTTGTTTTCAATGGGAATTAAATCTAGATGGATTTGTTGATTCAATCAAGAGTATGAATATCTCTATGGGAATAAGTAGATAGGATTACTAGGAATTTATTGTGATGCCATAATTAATGTCTCTTTCTTGCATGATTCCATGGGAATAGGTATGATTGCTTGTTTAGAGTAGCCATAGGTACTCGGGAGAGGTCTTTGGTATTTTTAGGGTGCATTACTCCTTTTGGATTATTGATTATGTTATTTGGGATGGGAACTATTCATGTATTACTCGTGCTAGTGGGGATACTTAATTCTAGATGCCTTTATTAATTGATTTTACCTTGTGTGCTATTGCTAATTGTTATAGTTTAGTGTTAGTATTAGTTCAACATCTCTTCCACCGTTGTTTGTCACTTGTTTAGTTGAATTGAGTCAAGATATCTAGTGTTTAATACTGTTTATCTATGTGAATTTGACCTTGACTTGCCCTGCTACATAGTTAAGAGGTTAGTTAGGAATTATCTTTGTTAGGTGCGTGACACGCCTATCAAATATTGGCACTGTTGCCGGGGACCAACGGTATTAGATTACTTTATCTTTGATTTATTTGGCTAAACTTATTTTTGTTCGATCATTGTTACTCTGTTTGTTGTTTGATCCCTTTTCTTTCAGTCTGTTTGTTGCATGCGCACTCGTAGCAAGGGTTCACGAGATCTATTTACTATTGATCGTGAGATCAAAGCGACAACAAGGAGATTAGGAGGTCAAAGAAGAAAACAACAACAAGAATCAACAATGGGAGATGAAACACCACCAAAGTCTCTACGGGAATCTGCTATGCCCGATGAGACCACCACCACCATTACCCGGCCAACCACCGCTGCAATACACTTCGAGCTTAATCCACAATTTATTCAATTCATTTCACAACACTCTTATGCGGGAACACCAAAAGAGAGCCCTACTCATCATTTGGCTAACTTTTTAGAGAAGTGTAATACTTTGAAACTAATAAATGTTTTAGATGATCTTATTTGATATTGTGCTTTTCCTTTTTCTCTTAGGGATGAAGCAAAGGAATGGTTGAAAGAAGAAGAACTGAGGAAGATCGGCACATGGCCAGAATTGAAAAAGGCCTTTCTCTACAAGTTTTTCCCTCCTATGAGAACTTCAAAGTTCAGAAATGAGATATCTGGTTTTCAACAACATGAATTGGAGTCTCTCTATGATGCATGGCAGAGATACAAGGCTTCGCAAAGACAATGCCCACACCATGGCATTCCTGAGTGGCTATTGATTCAGACATTCTACAATGGTCTGAAGCATGATGTTAGAAGTTTTATTGATGCCGCATCTGGCGGTACTTTCATGGCCAAAACTCCGGAAGCTGCTAAGACATTGTTGGATGATATGGCTGCCAACAACTATTTGAATGACTAGAGTGTGTCTCGTGGGGTCCCTAAAAGGGGAGGTAAGTATGAGGTTGATGCTATTGCTACTTTAACTAACACTGTGCAAGTTTTGGCAGCTAAGGTCGACCAATTGAGTAGCGGATCAATAACACCTGTTTGTGAGATTTGTGAAGTGCTAGGTCACTCATTGAATGAGTGTCAATACAACACCATAGGCAACACCATAGGCATGATATCTGAGCAAGCCAATGCCCTCCTAAATACAAACACAAGACCACAAAACAACCCATACTCAAACACATATAACCAAGGTTAAGAGAATCATCCAAATTTCTCCTACAAAAATAACCAACCTCAACCTCCACATACAAACTACTCCCAACCACTTGGCATCCAACAAAGACCACCTTTCAACTCTTCCCCTTCATCCTTTAGATCCAACCTTGAGGCTATCATGGAGAATCTAGCTTGTTCTCAAGCAAAACAAGTTGAGTATCAAGCCAAGCAAAATGAATTCTTCAGTAACTCTCTCCATCAAATCAATGCTCATAATAAGTTTATGGAGAATCAGAAGACCCAACTTGCCCAACAAACTAGTCATCTCTCTAAACCTTCATGCCAACTTCCTGTGCAAATTGAACCAAATCCTAAGCGGCATATCCATGCCATCTCATTGAGGAGCGGTAAAGAATTGCAAGAGCCTACAAAGAAGGTGACTGAGCAAAAGAAAAGTGCATAAGAGGTTATAAGGTTGAGTGAAGAATATCAAGGTGAACAGGCTTTTGAAGATGAAGCCAAGGAGACTGAGAAAAAGGAACCCACTATCATCCCTATTGAACCATACAAGCCACATGTTCCATTCCCTCAAAGATTGGCACAAGCAAAACTTGAGAAGAAATACGGGAAGTTTCTTGATATCTTGAAGAAGCTGCACATCAACATCCCTTTCTTGGATGATATTTCTGAGATGCCTTCTTATGCTAAATTTTTGAAAGACATGCTCTCTAACAAAAGAAAAATTGAAGAGAATGTCATTGTTTCACTAACAGCTGAGTGTAGTGCTATTTTGCAGAATAAGCTTCCAGAGAAGCTAGGAGATCCATGCAGCTATTCTATTCCAGTCAAACTTAGTGATATTACTATATATCAAGAATGCTTTGTGTGATCTTGGGGCTAGTGTTAGTCTCATGCCTTTATCAATCTGCAAGAAACTCAACATGGGTGAACTCAAACCCACACGCATCTCTCTCCAACTAGCAGACAACACTAATACAAAATCATTGATTTGCGTCGGATCTGAGACCATCATTTGCGTCGGACATCGGTCCAACGCCACAGGTCTCGACGCAAATTTGGGAGATATGATCTGCGTCGGACAAGGACACGACGCAGATTTAGTGCTATTTGCGTCGCACCCACGGCTTAGTGCGACGCAAATAGCTCACACAAAATTATAAAGGCTGGGCCATTTGTGTCGGACACTAGATACTGTGCGACGCAAATGCTCTTTTTTATTAAATGGTCCCACCTCATGACACGACGCAAATGGTCCCAGCGATGGGAAAATCAAACATGATGTGCGTCGGTTTGAAGCTCCATGAGACGCAAATTAGCCAAATTTTATTAAAAAAAAATTAATTCATACATAAAAAAAACCTCAAATCAGATCTGCCAAAAATATGTATTAACCCATACTAACCAACGCTCCTTGTAATCCAAACCAATAAAATGCAAACAAACAAACAACTATCAAATTCTATAAACCAGATCGAAAAAGGTAATTACAAACAAAAAAAATTGAAATGGAAAGCCATTCAAACCAGTATCATCAATTTATCACCACATAATAAGAAAAGATATCAAAAAGAAAAAAATCCTCCAAGTTATGAGATCTAAAACAAAATATAAACGCTAGTAATTTCGTAAAAAATCCAAAATTAAACAAAAGAATAACCAACAATAATACGAATGATTTTCCGAGGAGTTCGTCCATGATTTCCGAGGACCCACTTTTCTTCTTCGTCAAGACGACCGACATAAACCGCGACCGAATCTTCTCCTTCTACCGATACTTCATAATCGACACAAAATCTTCCAAATAAATCAAAACACACGATTATCAATAAAACCAATAATGTACTAACAGATAAAACAATAAAACCAAAACCAATAATGTACTAACAGACAAAAAAAAGGAAAAAAAAACAAACCGGAGAGCTGAGAATCAAGGACGAAATCGTCGCCATGATTAAGAGGATCAGAAGAAGCTCTAAGATCGGGTTTGGACTGCGGCTGCTGCTGAAGATTTAAGACGATGGCACTGCCATGCGAGGGAAGATCAGAGGAGAGAGAGAGAGAGAGACTTGTTGTGTGGTGGTGCGGGGGTCTACAAGGAGGAGAGAGAGAGGCGCGTTGGGTGGTGTTGCGACCTGGCGGCACTACGGTGGTACCGTCTGGGCTCGCCGGTGGTCGGCGGCACTCAGTTGGCGGAGCAGGTGGTGAATGGTATTTGGGTGGTTGATGGGTTTGTTTTGGGTTACCGAAGAAAACAAAGGAAGAGTAAATGAGAGATCTAGCCATCTTAGGTTAAAGAGAGGAGTGAGTGAGATCTAGGGCAGAGAGAGGAGTGAGAGACTGATGAACGTATGTTTGGAGGAGTGGGAAGCTTATATAATAAGCTGATTTACATCGCATGTTTAGTAACATCCGATGCAAATATTGTGTTGTTGATTTGCGTCGGACTCTAAAGTACATCCGACGCAAATATCAACATCTGCGTCGCACATTGGGACCATCCGACGCAAATAGTTTGCATCCAAAACCCTCTAGCTTTAATCATATTTGCGTCGCAGCCTTGGGCACGTCCGACGCACATGATTGGATCCAAAAACCCTTTGGCTTCAATCATTTGCGTCGTGTGCTCCTAACCGTCCGAAGCAAATCTTCTTTTTATTCATGTGCCTGAAACGCATTTGCGTCGCACATTAATTGGATCTGACGCACATGAATCATGCAACCATTTGATTTAATCTTTTGCGTTGAGCACTAGTGTAAATCCGACGCACATGAATTATGATGTGAGTCGGACCCCCATTGCATCCAACGCAATTGACTCTTCTGCGTCGGTTCACCAGTTGTGCGGCGCAATTGATGAGACGCAAATCAACGTTTTTCTACTAGTGCAGAACAGTCAAGTTTCCACTTGGTATCCTTGAAGATGTTCCTCTTAGAGTGGGTAAATATTTTATTCCGTGTGATTTTGTTGTTATGGACATGGAACAAGATGCACATGTTCCCATCATTCTTGAGAGACCCTTTTTGGCCACTGCTGAAGCCATAATTGATATGAAAAAGGGAAAAATCACCTTTGAAGTAGGTGACGAAAAGATGGAATACACAATCACAAACTCCATGACTTCTCCATCTATGGGACAAATGAGGATACCTCGAGTATACCTATCACTCATAATGATGCTAGCTCTTCTTCTACGTCGATTGAGAGATCACTTGCAAACATCCAACATTCGATTGATGAGATTAAGGCAGAGCAAAGCATTATAAAGAAGAACTTGTCATCCATATTTACAATCGTGGAAAACTTCAATACATGGATGCAGTCACCAAGGTTTTCGAACCCTTCTATATCCCCTCCTTAGTGAGCTTTTGTGAGTATCCTGCCCCTTTCTTTATGTCTGCTCTTTCATTGCACGTTGAGGACATTGTGCCATTTAGCTTGGGGGAGGGATATATCATACCATGTGTACATATTAGTCATCATTTAGGCATTTTTATTCCTTATTTTGCA